>JAGFPH010000861.1:5382-63547 GCA_018207615.1 Philaenus spumarius
AACATCCCATCCCAAAGTGTCTAACGGGCGCAAAGAAGTATAACTTCAAAAACTGCAACCCCAAAAATAGTTTAATACATCTATTTTTAAAAAAATGAGGAGATTTGTACGACGAAACATACATCTTTAATGGGAGCGCGGAGTTTTTATACTATAATGACGTCACTGGACAGGGAACGGGTCGAGGGGTTTGAGTTTGTTTACATGACTATGGGGTAACCTTTCCTTTCTAGAGACCTTGGCACAACCCTGCTCACATTGATTGTGGTTCCTATGGTTTCAGCTATTTCTTCTGTAGTAGCAAGTAGATCAAGTTACCGTTTTGTTTTTGCCTTATGGACTGGTAATTATATAATATAAAATACATTTGTTTGTGTTTCTGCTTACAGTCCAGTAACTTTTTTCCCTATAAATCCCTATGATCGGTGACGATCATTTTGCCTATGTGATTCATTCATTGTCGAACCGATTTTTAATTTGCATGTATGAATGAGCTTCAAATTTGAAATAATAAAAGATATTGTACACTAGTAAATCCGATTGTAATCAATAATTGTCTCAAAATATGTAAATTAATTACTGAAATGTTTTTCACATTCTTTATTGGCAATAGCTCATTTAGAAATATTTTGTTTTAACACTATTTCGAATAATTTATGGTAGACTTCCGCCATGTGATATTAGCACTATAACTACTATAATAAATAATTAATGTAGTACTCATCTTTCTTTAGCTCTACAATTATTCCTGTATCCAGTATGGGAACAGGAACAAAAAGTAATGAAGTAAAACTAAAAGAAAATCACTTTTTCTACTGCTATTTAATAAAGTTCGTTTTTGCACATTCATAGCTTTTTTACAGATTTAAAAAAAACTAAAACACTTATTTAAAATAAAGTTATTTAACACAAAATAACTATTATTAGCGAATTTCCATAAGAAAAATGAGCTATTGCAGTGGCCCTTATGGTGAGACCCAAGGTCGGGAGTAGCAAATGAGCTCCGATCATGGTCCTCAGAACACGTTTTGGGGTGTCATTAAAATTCATATACTATATATATGTGTTCGCACTCTAGCGGCCGCTTTTGAAGTCCGATTTGGTCCAAATTTGGTATACGTGTTGGTTGTCTATATGGCTCGGACGAGTTCGTTAGCCAAAAAAATCCAACAACCGGAAGTACGTTTTTTTGACAGGAAGTAACTATTTTTTGAGATTTTTACTACGAGGATGACTTTTTTAGAGTTTTTTCTAAAAATATAAATTTAGGATGTTATTCTGCACATTTTGTTTTTTTACGCGACCTTATAGCTCGCTTGGTTCGCCCAAAATCGACCAAAACGTAAAATACCATAAAAGTACCCGGTTCGAAGCCAAGTGGTGAAAACTCGCGAGGCCACTAGGCGCAAACAAATTCTACTAATATATAATTGCGTACACATAGACAGCTGATCAACGCCTTCGTGAGTAGATCTATTTCCCAAATTGTTGGTTGAAACCCTAAAACATACGCATATGAACTTAGTTTTGGAAATTCGCTCAACTCACGTCAGCGGTCCAGCGTCACGTGGTCGAATTATTTATCACAGCAATTAGTATTTATACTACGGAAGTATCTTGTATGTTAATAAAATGGATGCCAATAATTACTTTGATATTGGTTAATATTTTTAGAATGTAGTTACAGTTCGAAGTTTAACAAAATTTAAATAATTGTATATGTTTTGTGTTTTTATTATATATATTATTATATTTTTTAATGTATTACAATTTTAAAACCTATAGTATTATATTAAACTGGCTTGGTATGAAATTTCACCACAAGTGCAATCATTTCATCATCATTCGGTTCTTACCTGTAATAGAAACAGCTGTTTCATAGAACATAAAATATCTGGTTGTGACGGTTGCATTGGCATTTTTGCAATTTGCAAATTTATATTTTATTGCGTTTAGTTTTACAGGGACACGGACGTGATTCAATCAGAAAGGATACAAGACTTAAATTTTAGTGTTAATTTTACTTAATATATTTAACACACGTAAATCACATTTGTCAATTTCTATACCTTTGTAAGTATTACTAGACTGGTTAAAATAGCTTTATAAGCTAGTTGATGTTGTGTAAGAGTTTAACACTTCTAGCCTAAATGAAAAATCCGTGGTTGATTTTTTAAAGAATTTTCTATTTCTTAACTGCAATAATTGCTGTGATATATGTTTAATTACTTCTACATGAGTTCTTGTTTATTGCATCAATAATAAAAAAATCAATTGGTCTAATTCTTTGTTGGCCATAAAAATCTGAATGGTTTAGTGTGTTCTGTAAGGCATCAGTGATTTGCCCCTTTAAAATCTCAGAACAGTCTCTAATACAGCAGTACCTCATAAATGTTGTAAAAACCATATTACTTTCAAAATTGTAAGCTCTATTGGTGAAAGTATATATTCACACTCCAGCTGATTTGAAGGTTAGGTTGCTAAGTTATGGATTTGAAAATGAAAACACTAAACAAAAAATAGCCTGAAATTCATAGTTCCACTTCTCATGGCTCAGAGGTTTATTAAAAGTAAAATTAAATTCTTGTGTTCTGAGTAGAGCATACATAAAAGTAAATTAAATTTTGATTACTGGGAAGAGTAGTTTTGAAAGTTTTTTAGTCAGACAACTAAATGTTTGACAACCAGTTGTATCACCTAGGCCAGACAAAATAGATAGCCTGATTCTTGCAGTAGGTGATAGCCTACTAACTTATTTTACAACAATTTTGATAAATTAGTGTTCCCTAAAGTGATGCACGACTGTCTGTTATAAAATTGATGCTCCCGAACTTGGAATGTCGATTGTCTGTTGTAATACGTTTAATAATATAGGCTAACTAAATATTATGATTACATTCTATAGCATTTTCTTGCTCATAGGTTGGCACGTTAGCCACATTATAGCGGCATGCTGTAGATTTTACCTGGCCTATATTATACCTAACCTAAATTACCTAATTTAATAAACACTTGAACATAGAGTTACAACCTTCTGCTATCATATTAGTTTGGAAGGATAAGTAGGCCTTTAGCATACACTTCAAACTATGACAGTAAAGTTATCTACAGGTTGGTAGCACTAGGCTACTTACTTTTCTAAATAAAATTGTCTTTGGATTAATAGGGTAGGATTAGGAACTAAATATAGAGGATACAAATATTATAATAAAGAATAGTTTAGGATTTACTATCCCAAGAAAAAGACACAGAGAAAGCAGAGTAACATTGGGTAATACTGCCAAATGTTGTGAAATAGCTGACAAGAGCAAAGCGCACTTAAAAATACATACTTGGACAACCTAGTAGACTATAAAAGGGTCCCACTGACAACCTAGTTACAAGGCCAGTGTTTTGGGGGACAGCCGAAGGCTCTGTTGAATACAGGGTCAGTATTTTTTGAGACGGTGGAGGCCCTGTTGATCGGGGATCGATCTTTAACTTAGTTGAACATTCTGAGAGAGGGTGCCACAGGGACTCCAGTTGGAATGCACTGAGGGGGAGCATTGGTAGAGAAGGTTGGCAAACAGACTGTCCAATATTCATCATTAAAGTATTTGTGTTTCGATGCAATTAAAGTAGAAGCTCGTTCGAGTCAGAAATAGTAAAACATGAGCTTAGCTATTCTGGGTGTTTCGTCTTGGGATAGCATTATCAAGTTTGTTAGTATTGTAAGACCTAATTATATACACATTGAGCACTATTGTAAAACGAATAGTATCATTCTACCACTGAACTACGCAAAGATAAAATATAAGGACTTTGATTTAGTTTCTGATTTTATAATCTGTGAACTTTAGCAATCCGTTGTTTTGAACCCTGAAAGTTGGGCCGATATTTCCACCCCTAACAGTTGCCTTCTACAATTTTAACAAGTAGTAATGGTAATATTCCTACCTGAAATTTTGTTACAATAGGTAGCTACATTTACTAGACTACACTAAGAAAGTAGACCTATAATCTTTGATTTGTTAAAGACTCAAAAGGTATAAATTCTGGTGATTTTATCTGTTTCTTTATTTAGAAAATATAGCTAATTGGGAGTCATTATCATGACTTTTATGATTTGTGTTAATTTTGTGGAATATTTCTAGTGTTTATAGTTGTTTTTATTCTCTTCTTTTTTTGTAAAATTTTATAGGCTAAATATAACTTTATAAAAAAGCCGTTGTGGGACTGCAGACAGAAATGAAAACTGTCATGAATATAAATCGAAGGTTATATTGGTTTAATCGAAAATATTAACATTATTTTTATCTTATCCCATTTAACACAGATTATCTGTACTGAACCAACACAGGTTTCTTGAAAATCTCCGACAAAGGCTTACTTTATTATAATTTGATATCTGCAGTTAAATAGCTAATTTGTATTAAAAGTTTAACAACATAATTTTAGGTTAGACCTATATTAAACCGACACACTTTTCATTAATGCCTTTACATTCATTACCATAGCAACCAAGTTATCAAATTTAGACATTTAAAAAAAAGAGATAGCTCTATGTCCATTTTAGAGGTATCACCAAGTATACTAATTTAACCCTCCCAGTGTCTGTTGTAAAATCTAAAATGCCGCACTGTTTTTGGCTAAAACGCATGATTTCGGTTAAAAATTCACCAAAAATTCAGTTTTATGCCTAGACATATAAATGATGCATGAAATTATTCAGAAAAGTATAGGGATTATTGTGCAATAAATAAAAATTACATATCTTTGCTGGAAATTTTGAGTATTCTCACCCAAAGTTAGAAAATTTTTCAAAATTTTAATTTTTCAAATTTGACCACTATCAGAAAATATACCTACACCTATGTTATAAAAATTCCGGAATAGCCATTTTGTTCCAAATTTTATGTAGTTTCAGAAAATATTTACTTATATAGGCAATATATATACACATACAAGGTTTGAGCACTAAAACTAAAACTACGTACACGGTGCTGCACGCACTGTTTTTTGGGTAAAACGCAAACTTTTGGTATAGAATTTGTGGAGTGTTTAGGCCTACAAAATTATTATTATTTATAGGTGAATCAGGCCTATTACTTTGTACATCTTCCCTATCTGATGTTTCTAATTCATCTAAATGAGGTTCGTAATTGTCATCGCTACCCGAGGAAAAATCAGGCAACTAATAATCACTCTCAACTCCATCCTCAATATCACTGTCACTTTCTAAATCACTACCTTCTTCTACAACAAATCTATCAATATCACTTACTTCTTCATCAATAAGTCGGTCAATTTCACTATCACGGGATAAATTTCAATCCATTTTTAATAACAAACAATCACTAAACACGTAACCATAACAAAGTCCACTTAGGTTAGTTCAAACACCGAACAGCTGAGAAGTAACTGAGAGATTATTTATACCATCTGTTGCCGAAAATACTAAAGCTATATACCAAAAGATGCACCATTTTCTGTAGAATCGATCGATACCTCATATAGTAAGTTGAGCAAAAGTTGAGCTCGATAAAACTGTTGTTTTGTGATGTTGTGCACAGTCGTCGCTGCAGCGACTACTAGCACGCATCTTACTACACAATCGTCGCTATAGCGACGACCAACACTCGGAGGGTTAACACAAACTAGTGGACATGGCAATGCTTCGCTATTGCTTGATTTACCTAACCTAAAATTATATTCAGTTTTTGATCCAAATCAGTTGTTGATCAAAATCAGCTGTTTTAAGCTTTTTCATACGAACAGCTGTTTTTTGTGCCCCTGATAAAATCAAAAGAAATCTTTCTTCTTCTTCCTTAAGATTGACCTTCCATAAGATTAACATGGCAACTTTGAGGGCCACTGGGGCGAAGCCCTTAACATACATTGAGCTCATTTTAAGGGAAGCACAACTTCAGAGTGAGCTCTGTAAAATGACACCAAAAACATCAAAATCGGTTAAAAACTCTAGGAGGAGTTCTACTCACAAAATAACCCCTAGCAAATTAATTATGTATATAGATTACAAAATTAGGAAGTACAATGACCATTTCATCGGTAGGGTAACATAACTTAATCCATACAGCTGAAAGGCAGTTAAAGCCTTTGAATTTATCACTGCCTATTTTATTTTGTCAATTTCTTCTTCTTTTACGTTCAGCTGTTACATTAAAATTCTGGTTTATATTAACAATAAGTTATAGGTTTATATTCTGGTAGTGTGTAAAACAACGGAGCTGAAGAAATCTTCGACACAAACGCAAAGCGTCTTACTTCAAGGTGCGTATCGCAAGTTCGTATATTTTACCTCGTCCAAAAAGTGCTCGGTGCATCTAAAGAAGTTTTCACTTCAAGAATAATGACTTAGTGTTTTATTATTAACTAGAGGGTTCTACTAGCCTCCCTCACCAACTCCTACACCGACTCACTATTTTGCACACTCACCCCGGAAATGACGATTGATTAGAACAGAGACATTTTAATTAGGGTAGGGTGGTGGAGATAGCGGTGACCAGCATCCTGATTCTTACACAGAAGGGTCAAACTATTAATTAGGACAGAGGACTTGAATCGGGGCAGGGTGGTGGTAGTAACGGTGAATTGGATCCTTCACTTGTTTGTCGACTGTAACAAACAGGTCAAAAACCCAATACATTTACCCAAACCCATCAACATTTAAGCTGTGTTTTATGTAATATGTTTTAAATATTGTAATTTTGTTATAAGTTTGGTAAACCTAAATAATAATAAAAATTTGGTAATTGTTTACTTTGACTGCCCCAGCCCCAATAGTGTTTAAACTATTTTTATACATTATTTATGTGCTGATCATGAATAAACAAGCAATATTTAGACCTCGCTCATGCAAGAATAATAATAACAAAAAATCTAAAAGATTCTAACCTATAGTATTTAGTCACAGTATGTTTACCTGTATTCAACATTTAACAGACATTATTTACGTGCTGAACATGAATAAACAAGCTCGAAGAAGAAAAGTAGGTTATTGATAAGGCAATTGTCATACTTCAAACTGATAACGGCTGCGCTGAATCAGTTGAGATAGTGATGGCTAGCGCTTTGGAAGTCTGTAACAGTTGCGAGTTTACGCTCATCTTTTCAAGAGAAAGTATAATACTTATAAAAATCAAGGATCCACCATTTGTTGTTTGCTATATCACAGGTTTACGACGGCAACGAATATAACTGATCCACTTCTCAGAACAGCAGTAGTGACACAGACTTGAATTATTAAGGTAACCAAACTTAACTTAAACGTAACGTAACTTATGTTGTTAAGTCGACTATATATGTCGTGCGAGCCTTAATATTGTTAAATTAATTGTGTTCAGCACGTAAATAATAGGCTATATAAAAAATTTTAGACGCTATTGGGGCTTTAAACATACTGTGACTAAACACTATATTTTGGAACCTTTTAGGTTTTTTTTTTAATTATTCTTGCAAGAGCGACGTTTAATATTGCTTGTTTATTCATTTTCAGCACGTAAATAGTATATAAAAAAAGTTTAGACGCTATTGGGGCTGGGGCTGGGGCAGTCAAGTAAACAATTACCTCAAAATTTACAAGTGATTTTGATAGTTGCACACAATTTCTACACAACTTATCATTCTAAGCTTAAGAAATACTGGTTAAAGATCTTCAAACACATCTTGATCACAAAACATAAATTAACATGTACATATCAGATATAAATATTCATTAATAATAATTATTATTCAATTAATAATTATTTATTGTTTAGTTATTTATTTTTCAGATCTTAAATTGAATTAAAGATGATGTTGGCCGCGGTAAGGATTTGCCGTGTGTCGGTACCACTAACGAAAACACCGATGATTCAGTCATGTATATCAACAACTAAATCAGGCGTCAGGTCACCATTATGGAGAACCTTTGCCAACGAAGGACGCGACCCATATTCCAGAGCAGCCAGGAGAAGAACACTAAAGGAATCTGCCATGGCGCCTGCAGGAGAAACAGGTAGCTTTAATGCATACATGGTTAAGTTGCTTTAGATTTATTGTTTGTAGATAACTGTAGTAAATTGTAAGAACTCTAATGATTAGATACATTTATGTTTTTTTTAGCATTCAATATTGGAAAAGGTGCAGTGGCAGGAGGGGCTGCTTTTGGTATTGGTGCTCTCTGTTTCTATGGGTTGGGTCTGTCTAATAAAACTGGAGCTATAGACCAAGCTGTGTAAGTATTTAAAATATAGTTCACTGATTTTTGTAAAATAGTAATTTAGCAGATGTACTAAAAGAATTCCTGAAATAAGTGAATTCTCTTATAATAGTAAATACATTTATGATATGTTGGTTAAATAAAAGAATTCTTTACTAAACTATTTTTAAGTAAGAATTTTGCTGCTAAATATTCTTTAGTACAGCAGAACCTCAATTATCTGAGGTAATTGGGACCAGGCAGATCTCGAATAACCTAAAATTCTGATAATATGGTAGGCCAAGAGAAACCATTAACCATATAGTGGATACTTCTTTATAAACTATGTTCTTCACAGACTTTGACTGTTACATCTTCTGATCTTTTGCCACAGGAGAATGCAACGTAAAGTTGTCCATGGCTAAATGCAAGTAATGGCAAGTATATGGCAATTTTATCTATGGTTTGATGTTGTTGTCTATTAAAGGTCATGGCAAAGGTCAACTTGATTGGAAACTGTCTTTGCCTTCATACAAAAGGAAGATCAGTGTTGTTAGGTGAGAGGTGTTGCTTGCTGTTTGTCCTTCTGCAGTTCCCGTCAAGACTTCAGCAATTATGAGGTTTTCTCTTAAACCTTTGATGACCAATAGAGTTCCATTACAAAGCCCTCTATTTGTATTAATATTTCGGAGGAGCAAGATTATTGCCCCCACTTTCAGGTTCAGTTTACGTAAGGCATGCCTGAGGGAGATAATTCATTGAGGAACTCCACTGGATAGTGATTTCCGCCCTCATCTGTTGCAACCTCAATTGAGTCTGAACTTAAATATGTTGTGGTTTCACCCTCCAATAATTTGATTACTTCATTAATGTTGTCGGCATCACAGTTTTTTGTTGTTGTTGATAATATTGCATAAATATACCGATAAAATAAAATTGACATTTCATAATGTTTTTATTATAATGACAACATTGTCTTTTATTTAAAACAAAGTGCACTAAAATCGGCTTGGTAGATCTCCAGAAATAGGTATCAGTAGACCAACAAAACTCAAAAGTGCCCTTATAAATATTCTGACGAAATCAAAATGACATTTATAATGTTTGATAAAAATTACTATATTTTCTTTCATTTAAAACAAGTGCACTAAAATCGGCCAGGTAGGTCTAAAGAAATAGCTGTCAATAGTGTTTTAACCTAAAACCAAAAAAAACTTAACCCTTTACGTTTGGATGGCCAGTACTGCAGGCCATACGATATTCTCAGTAAGCTCTGAATATTTACCGAATTAGTCATCCTCACAGCTCGGATGGTCAGCCTGACTGGCCGCTTACAATAGTGTTGTCAGCTCTGCTGCCAACTTGACCTTGAGGCATCAACAGCTCTGAATTATTTTTCACTAGAATCTGAATTGTTGTTAGTGGGTATTTATTTCTTGTTGAACAAAATCATGGGCTTTTAGTAACTCTTTTATTTTGCCATACAAAAAAGTAGATATATTGTTATTGGTGAGTTTTTGGTTTAGCTGTAAATATAAAGTTATAATATATTTTAATCAATAAAATAAACCATTGTATACAACTTATCTAACAACATTTTTGGTAATTTAAACTAACACAAAATCAAGTACTTGTTAACAAAAAACACTTAAAAGCAATAATAAACTAATTAACTTTTCTCCTATTAAATTACTTCAAAATTTTAAAACACTAGCCTAAACCACCACAACGTAAAACTAAACTGCTGGTACGGTTATAATGTAATAGATATTGCTACGTTTTGATACAACATGTACCAGACAAAAAAGCCGGGAATTACTTAGTTTAGATTTGGACTCTAGGTTTCAGCACAATCCAGACAAAATAAAACTACTAAAAATAAATTAATGCAGATCATTTGTGTGGCCAGTCCTGCTAGCCATTCGGGCATTTGAGGAATTTTAGCTTGTCCAGTACTGCTGGCCATCCGATCAGGGAGGACCGTTCCAACTTGCACCAACAATTCATACTTGACAAAGAAATTGCTGTTGGCCAGCACTACTGGCCATCTGAGCCTAGAGGACTTATATTAAAAATCCTACCAGAGTGCAAAGGGTTAAAAAGTCTAAGGGTATACTGAATTATTATATAAAGTAAGATAAGTCTATATTCCATTCATAAATAAAACATTCGATTATATTCATAAACAGAATTAATTGTCAAACATCAACTCACTTAAGCATCATATGCCAATTGAACATCATATACGAACATGTATATATCGAAAAGTGATTGTAAATGAACGCGATTGACTGACCTAGTTTCATTCGGCGAGATGTCAAGCGACGATGAGGACGGTGTCATTTTGTATTATCCCTATCGGAGGAATAGATGCAAGAGAAAACAGTGGCTTCATCAGTATATAGAAAGAAGTGTAAGTTGTAGATTGTTTGTTTACGCGGCCGAACTTCGGGAAACACATGACAAATATGCGTTCTATCGAATGGGTAAGGAAAGTTTTTTGGAGTTGGTAAAATTTGTTATCCCATCAATATAAAGGAAAACACCAATATAAGGGAATGTGTGAGCGTCAATTTAATATTTATTATTGACTGGTCACTCATCTCAATAGATCTAGTTCGCAACGCTATTCACAAGTGACTGACACTATCAGAAGTAAGGCGATGCATTGTAAACCAGTTAGAAACTGGTTTGTAACCAGTCTCTTCATAGACGAGGTTTCAAAATAATGCATGTGCAATGACGCGCAAGATATTGGTGAATGCTATTATTTTTTAAACAGTCTCTAACCAGTAGCGTCATGTACGACTGGCCTTAAACTTAAATTTGATTATCAATAGTTTAAATACGGTACTTATTTGTTAAATCAAGGTTTGATACCGCAACTTAACGTTAGCTCTGCCATGCCTTTTTTTGGTAATTTTTTTTTGTATTGCCAAAATTATTTATGCGTAATGTGTTATTTTTAATGTGTTATTTATATTTAGGAATGATAACTTCAACAAAATAATACAAGAGTGGAGGGGTAATTTAGGACCGATTTAACGGCTCCAATTTGTTTTTAGCAAAATTTGCCTTAAAATTATTACTGCTGACAAGATCGGTCTTCTGATTAAAAAACATATAAATGACAATGCTTACGAATATATTATTTTACGCATTTGGGAATGGCAAGTTCATTTGTTATATTGCTTTGACAGATTTCAATCGCTATGTCTTAAACATTTTTAGAAACAGGCAAGAACAAAAGAATATCCCAAAATAATTACAAGACATGCCCAAAAATGCTATAAATGCTTGAGGCCATCAAGCAGCCAAAGTTTTAAATACAACACTATTTTTATCCTCGGCAGTGCTACAATAACAGTTCCGCGTTTCCATCACTCCGAGTCGAGGAGAAAGAAATGGCGGCATTTTGAGATCGCTATTGGTTATGTACGCTTTGTAGTGCTTGTTAATAATGTCGGCGTTGATTGAAAATCCCGCCGCTTTTGAAATCAGATTTGTGATTCTTTTTCTGAATGCAAGGAACGCTAAACCAATTACATTTATCGTCAAATTTGCAAGGTTTATGAAGAAAGTACAATGAGTGATTCAAGGATGAGAAGAATGGGTCCGACAGTTCAATGAAGGACATAATCAAGTACACAATGAAGAACGAAGTTGATTCCCATCTTTGGTTACTGATGAACTAGTTCGTGCAGTTGACGAAAAGATTAAGGAAAACCATAAATTTACAATTAATGCACTTGCTACCGAATTTCCGCAAATTTCACGATCACTAATTCATGAAATTGTTACTGAAAAACTAGAGTTTGAAAAACTTTGCTCGCGTTGGGTGCCCAAAATTCTTACGGAACAACACAAAAAGCAAGGATGGGCAATGCACGTCCAGTTTTTGAAATGTTGCGACAAAGAGTTCGATAACTTTCTGTCGCAGATAGTCACTGGAGATGAAACTTGGGTTGTTTATGACACCCCTGAAACCAAACGGCAATCGATGGAATGGAGGCACACTTCATCCTCAGCAACACAAAAACCCAAGACAATCTTGACATCTCGAAAAGTCATGTGTATTATGTTTTAGGATAGACAAGGCATTTTCTGATTGATTTTTTGCCACGAGATGAAACAATCAATAAAGATGTTTATTGCGAGATACTTAAGACACTGCACCGCGCAATACAGAACAAGCGCCGAGGAATGCTCTCAAAATATGTGGTTTTCTTTCATGACAACACTCGACCACACACTGCGAATCTGACAAAAAACTCCAAAAGAACTTCGGCTGGGATGTGTTTGACCATCCTCTATACAGCCATGACTTGCTCCTAGCGACTTCCACCTCTTTCTGCATCTGAAATCTTTCCTTGGGGGTCAACGCTTCAACAACAATGATGAGGTGAAAGAACATGTCACTACATGGTTGAAAACATAGGTGGCAACCTTCTATGAAGAAGCCGTACAAAACTTGTACCACACTATGACAAATGCCTGGGAAATTACGTGAGCTATGTAGAAAAGTAGTTTAAGGGTAGAAGATTTTTGTGTAATAAAATGTTTTCTTGTATCTGTACATGACTTTGTTTTATTACCAAACGGAACTTACTTTCTGGTTATACCTCGTATAAGAGAGCCTGTTCTTACCAGTACAGCAGTTAACATGATACGAATATCAAAACTATTTTTGACCTAGTTTTTAAGTTATTCTCATAAATGTTGTTCAAAAACCCCCTTTTCTATTTTGTTAACCAAAATATTTTTTTGTTCATACAGTAAAATTATGTTTGAGTGCAGTTACATCAATTCACTGGTCCCCACTATCAGTGTATCATCATTCGCTCCATAGTTATTGTTATAATTCAGTATATTGAGTATAAGTAGTGTTGATGCATTGTTGTTAGTAATATGTCATTTTGGTAAAGGCAGACAGAACAGAACCCTTCACGAATCAACTCGCAATAAATTCTCCTCACTGTATTAAAAGACTTAATGTTTTTGTCTGCAATTTTGTTGTTTAAATTTCTAGGCTCTGGCCAGAATATGTCAAAGATCGAATCAAAGCCACATACATGTACTTTGGAAGCTCGATTGCGATTAGTGCTGCAAGTGCGATCGCAGCATTCCGTTCCCCTATCATGATGAACATGCTGTCCAAGAACTCGATTTTGGTAAGATAAACTTATAGTAAATAACAATTTATTTATTTTTCAATCATTTATTTCACTTCATTTATGGACACAGTGATAATGTCAATGCTTTGACTTTGATATAAAGTGTTTTGAGATTATAATATTATGTTAATAAAATCATTTCATGATGTCTAAATTGTGTGATTAGGTTATTTTTTAATTGGTTTGTGTGGTGACGGTTGTAGTGTATTAAGTGATTGGTTAATTTAAGCTAATAGTATTCTTACTTATTTTGTCATGTCACATACTTTACATTTGTACAATACATATTGTTTTACCTTATTTTATCGCCCTAAAACATAACATAACATTTGTTGACATACTACCTTTTCCTAATACATGAAATTTGTGTGGTCCATGGAGGTACATTCTATATTCACTGTTGCATGCAATATGACATGATCGGATATTAGACATCCTAATAGGCTTACAAATAATTACTATATTAAAATAGGTTCACAAATTGTTTGTAATGTTATATGTACTTAATTATTTATTCATCCTCTACAGGCAATTGCTGGAACATTTGCTGTTATGATAGGTAGTGGAATGTTAGTTCGAGGAATTGAATACAAACCTGGATTTGGAGTTAAGCAAGTAGCTTGGATATTGCATACTGGGATATTGGGAGCTGTTTTAGCACCTATGTGTATATTGGGAGGTCCATTGATGATCAGAGCTGCATGGTATGTTTATTTTACTTATCTACAATAATACATTTTTCAATACTTATTTCTGGTGTTCAAATCAAGCCCTGTCCAGAGGCCAGTTTCTGAGAGGATCTGTGTCAAGGGGGCACAGTTTATACATAATTTTCTCTAAATATTTTAAAACAAAGATTTTTGAGAGTTTTTTTTTAGTTAAGAAATTTTCTTTTGATCAATGTTGTCTTTATTCAATTACATGGCTAATGCTTAATTCACATATAGCAATGATGAAGAAGCTTACTTCCACTTCTATATTAATCAATTAACAAGTATTTATTTTTCAGCAAACATCCTGCCATTTATTGAAAGTAGTAAATAATATGAAATAACTCTCTTTAACTTGAGACTTCTCAGCATCAGACTGATCAAATTGAGTAGTCTGTGACAACTCAACTATATTGAATATTTCACCTACTAAAAATCATCTGATCTCAATAAATCAAAAAGCATTGGAAAGGAAATGATTTAAACTTTAATTTTTGTATTTACAAATTTGTTCTAAACGTATATTTACATAATATGTAGGCCTAATCATCGTTTTAAAATTGTAGTTTTCTAAAAAGCTAAAGCCGCGCGAGAAAACACAAAGAAATTACTCAACTTTTGTTACTTCTCTAAGGTTTAATAAATCGTTCGACAGAATTGTTTTGAAAATAATATAAAGATAACTTTGGATTCGTCAAGATTTTAACTTTCTAAAACTGCCTTCCAATCATTCGTCACTCTTATAGTTTCGAAAATATAAAGTTTTCTATAAACCCTTAAAATTGGACAGTTTTCAACCAATGAGAAAGCACATTTTGCAATCTATATATCTATTACAATTTGATATATTTGTATAGATATATTTATAAAACTACAACCTTTTGTTTCGTGTAAAGTAAACCACATTTACTGTTATGATTTTATTCGTACAGTCCTGGGAAGGGAAATATACAGCATTTGTTGAATTCAATATGAGCAGTTCCCACACTTGTGCTATGCGTTGTTCATAAAGTCTAGACACACAGGATATGTATAGGCTTGATTCGCGAGAACGTTTGACTGTTTATTCTAATTTTGTTGAACAAGTAAAACAATGTGAAATAATTTTATAAAATAACAATTTTCAAGTATACAGTTCAATTCTATGTTTTATTTCCTACATTTTGTTATAATAATATTTCATTTTTGGTCAAAACATATATTCCTAAATTACTATTCAAACTAGGCCTAGTTTAATTAGCAGTCTTGTAGTAGGAACATAAAAACTGGTGTTTCAAAAAAAGAAATTTGAAATTGATATATATTTTTATACAATTCTATTTACTTAGAACTAGATTACAAAACTTTTGTACATTTTAAAAAAATTACAAAAAATTTTTACTACTTTTTATATAGGCCTAAAGTTGAACTTTTTCCTTTCGTTACTGAACATTTTTTTTTGTTTCTTGAGCTAATAACTTTGGAAATTTTACAGCAATAAATTTTTTACTGGCATATATGAACTCTTTGAACCTTTCTGTACAAAAAAGCTAGAGGAACACTTTTGAATTGGAGTATAACTACTGTATTTGGTGAATTTTTGAAAAAATGCTTGCAGCTCGGACCAAAATGGCTTGGCATTGCAGAAAGTTAACATCAACAGTTGTAGGGTTATATATTAACATGTTTTGAGAACGATAGAATGCCTTACATCAAATCCAAGGTCATTCTCTCGAATTTCCTTATGAGTGATCTGTATTTATTAAATATAAGAACTATATAGATAAGATTTGGGTTCCAGTTTTAAACTAATGATTTCCCAGTTTCTGCTTACTATGATATTAGCAAACCACTGTTATTCCCCCCCCCCCTTACCGATTTCTTCAATTTATCATCAGGTCTGTTCGAAAACGATTGCTCGAGAATCTATGTATTATATTTTGTTCGGACCGCATCCATTAGTTTAATCCATAGCAATAAAGTTTAGACACTGATTAATTTGCAAGGGCAATCAATTAAGTTGGGTGCTGTTTTACTGCTATCCTTTAAAAAATAAATATTGAGCTTGACTTGTGAGAAGATATACTTGATAGAATAATAAACTTAGAACACAAAATCTCACAACTAATGCGTTTATTAACTCCAACGCGTTTCAACGACAAAAGTCGCCATCTTCAGTGATGCACGAGCTTAAGCACAGTCACAATACGCATCCGTCTTGCAATTTACATTTTTTTAAAATTTCTTTCATTTGTCAAGTAACTGACATTTAGTAAGTACAAAGTTTGAATTTTTTTCCTAACTCAATAAAAAATTAATAATTAAAAATAATTTGCAAGAAGGATCCGAAATTTTATAAAGATTATTCAGTTTTTTTTTTCAACACTCAATTACAAAAGATAGACTTATAAAATGGTTTGAAATGAGGCAATGCCAAAGCGTTCAGCTGCAAGAAATTGCACTGTTTAGATAGTGAACAGAACAGTGATACCGGAAGTGTGTTTCCTGTTGCTGTCTCGTTTACTGGAGCAGACCCTTAATGTTTTTTATAAAAATTTAATATTTTTTAGTTATTCTCACTTAAAATGTTTAAATGGCTGAGATTTTAAAATTGATTATTGGGTTAAGCTGGTTATTTTACATTAATTAAGAGTCGAGTTAAGTTTGAAATCAATAGGTTCAACCGTTCTAGAGATAAACACGATTTAGTTTATAAAACAAAACTCAGTATTTCAGGACCTATGATTATTGGAAATTGTTTACTGTAAAGGAAGGAATAAACACTTAAGTGAATTATTAGTCCCTCCCTGTATAACTGTTATTTCTTTATACTGTATATGTTAATATAATGTTTAGGTACACTGCAGGTGTCGTGGGTGGTTTGTCAGCAGTTGCTGTTTGTGCACCAAGTGACAAGTTTCTTTTTATGGGAGGTCCTCTTGCCATTGGCTTGGGGGTTGTCTTTGCTTCTAGTTTGGGTAAGTGAATGTACAAGTTAAAGTTAGCTATTATTGCTAAACTCATAATTTTCTTAAGGGAAAACGACATTCAGTTTAAATTTGCTTTACCTTGGAAAATACTGAGATACAGCCATGATTCAAATATTCCGTTTCAAATGCCACATAGTCTGGACCCTATAGTTAAATTTAAAATTGCTTTATTTCTGAAATTACTAGAGGTACGGGATTGAGTCGAAAATAAGAATATTCTGTTCTTGGTGTGGGAGTTGATGTGCAAAGTGAGCTGGGTTTCTTTACTCTATTTAAGTTTGGATGATCATTGAACCTCTGGCTACTAGTAGCGGTGGCTATCCGGTGCATAAGTCTTTAAACTACAGTAGAGTCCCGCTAATCCGAAAATCCGCCTATTCCGAACAGAGTTCAGAAAAAATACCGATTTTTTAAATTTAAAAAACAGGAGAAATTAAAAAGACGTTCGTGAAAAGACAAACATTTATTGTTACTTAAATAGAGACATACATAGAGCCTAATCTTGATGAAAACGTCTGAAACGAAATAGGAATGAAAGCTGGTTACTTACAGTACATGTCAAAATCATTTATACAATTTGTAAATTTTTAATCACTGCTAAACACAAAGCATTACTAATTTACACACACTTTTAAGAAGTAATGTCAGTGATTTTTTTTCTGTCAAAGAGTACTGAATTGACTTGAGGATGCAATGTTCCGCCATGGCCGCATGAACATAACATCATTTGGTGTTGATGAAGAGTGTTGTTTGGCGTAGCGTAGCCCGAGGTCAAGAGCATTTGCCGCGTCTGTGTGTGATATGATTTCAGTTTGAGCATTCCCCTATTCCTCGCTTTCCTCCAAGTCGGTCTGTTTGCATCGATAAATTGGTAATAAACGCACACAGTTCATCAAACTCCCCTAGAGTAAACACTGAACTAGGTACGACTAGACCAGTGCTCAGTGCAGTGATTCATAAAATGTTTGAAACACGGGAGGGAGAGGGGTAGGTAATGTCTCGGCGCTATGAGTCATCGAAGGAAATGCATTTCCTTTCCGACTTTCACTGAACCTGTTCACAAGCCGATCAACGCTGTATGTCCATCAGCAGATGTCTCCGCACATTATTTACCCATTAACATGTCAATACGTTGATATTATTTATGAAATCAGCCTATTCCTAATTTTTGATAATCCTACAATTATACTGTTATCGGCAAACTACTGTGACTAAACAGTTTAGGTTAGTCCTCTCGTTTTTTTTTTTCTAATTATATCGAAACTTGAGTGTGCGTGACTGGAAAACTGCCCCCCGATCTCTGACGTCAAAATGACGTAGGAACCTGCTAGGGGTGGTAGTTTTCCGGGGGGTAGTATTCCGGCGACCCAAATGTAGTATGTGTAGGCCAATCACACTATACCAAAAATTTTTATTCTTTAGTACATTAGAATTAATATTCTTGTTCAAAGGCACTAAATAAATTCTGTTTTGCTTTTAGGTTCAATGTTCTTGCCACCTACATCTGCTTTAGGAGCTGGTCTCTATTCTATGAGTATATATGGAGGGCTTCTATTGTTTTCTGCATTCTTACTATATGATACACAGCGCATTATACGACAAGCCGAAGTTTATCCTGTATCAACACTTGTACCTCCTTACGATCCAATCAATGCGTATGTTTCATTACTTTCATATTTAGTATATAGTTATTTTATTATATTATCTTTATTGTGCTATAAATTTACAGGATGTTCCGACAGTTATTCCCAAACTTGGAAAACTGGTTCAGGATAACAAAATAAACTAAAAATATGGTTATCCGTATATGGATAAATGTCATATATGGTCATATATCTGCTTATATTTTATGTATGTTGGTTCATCATGTGAATATATTTGTATGGGCTTCCTACAGTAAAGGAGGTCAGGGAATGAGAGAACTTTTGTTTCATATTGTACATTTCCAGCAGCATCTTAAAAGTAATAAAAAAATAGCCTAGGCCTACTTTTAAAAAGTATTGAAAGTTCCTGCTTTTAAAACTGACTTTTGTCAAAAAGTATTAAAAAGCCCACTCATATTCCTTTTTTAAAGACTATTTTTAAGTTACTAAATGCAGTGCTTCTAAATTTGAAATTTTGAAATAAAATGTTTTTTTATTTTGTTTCCTCTCATTATTTAGCACTGTATTCTGAGGAAATTGTTCTCATTATTTTTCATATTATCAACATTAAAAACTGAAGATGTTATAATTCACCAAACATGTTACAGTAGAGCGTCGATAATCCGAACATCAAAAATCCGAAACGTCAAAAATCCGAACGCGTTCCGAGGCAGCCCCTGCAAAAATTTTATTTCGCAAATTTCAATTGCGTCGTTAAAAAATCCACAAAAATCTTCACTGCAGTTTGACATTATATTACAGTATCTCTTTTTAAACATTTCTTAATACTACCTGCTCTCACACGCCCTCACAGCAGACTGGCTGTCAGTATTTTCACTGTCACGCTAATAAGCTGCTTTAGCGCTAGCAGTAAACAAACATCGTGTTTGTCTCAGAGTTGAACAAAGCGGGGTGGGGCGGGGTAATAACCTTGGCTTGTCTATTTTTGTCTACACTAGCTCGCCCCACTAACTCAGTCTATCTCTTTATCAGTTATCACGTCCACCCTCAGTCAGTCAGTGTCTACAGGACAGTAGATATCATTGCTCTGTTTTTCGTACATTTTTAGTTGCGTCCTGTATTTTGTTTGCAAAGCGTGGTGTGTTTTTCGTTTTCCATACAGTATTTTTGTATTCGCGTCAGTCAGTTTTATTAAATTGCTGTTGCGTTATGGCATCGCCCACAACAAAGACATTAAAAAAAAAAACATACATTTCTTACGATAACAAATAAAGTGGAGATTTTGATTAGACTGGAAAAGGGGGAAAGTGGATCGTATCTTGCGAAAGTGTATGGAGTGGGAAAGGCTACGATTTCGGACATTAAAAAGAAGAAAAATTACATTTTGAATTTTGCGTCCAAACTAGACTCTGATGACGGATCCAAACAAAGGAAAACAACAAGAACAGCAAATGACAAGTCACTTGAAGACACTGTGTATTTATGGTTTACTCAGAGGCGTAGTTTAGGCGAACCCGTGTCAGGACCCTTGATCTGTGAAAAGGCCCTTTATTTGAATGAACAATTAGGGGGTTCTGCTGATTTTAAAGCGAGCACCGGTTGGTTAAAAAATTTCAAGGCTAGGCATGGAATAAGGGAACTTTATGTGGAAGGCGAAAGTTTATCTTCCGACAGTTCTGCCGCAGAGTCTTTCAAGGCCAAGTTTTTGGATTTTGTAAGCGAAAGTGGCTTTGTTAGAGAAAATGTGTACAATTGTGATGAAACTGGGATAAATTGGAAAGCTCTGCCTTGAAAATCTTTAGCTTCTCGCCGAGAAAAAACTGCCCCAGGTTTTAAAGTGAGCAAAGAGCGAATCACAGCAATGGTTTGTGCAAATGCTAGTGGTGAACATGCCCTGCCCTTATTGGTTATTGGAAAAAGTAAGAAACCAAGATGCTTCAAAAATGTAGTCCAACTTCCCGTGACTTACAGAGCGCAGAAAAGTTCATGGATGAATAGTGAAATTTTTACAGACTGGTACAAAAATGTGTTCATAACAAATGTGAAAAACTATCGAAAAGAAAAAAAACTTCAAGGAAAAGTGTTGCTTATAATGGACAATGCACCAACGCACCCATCTGTTGAAGTCCTTAATCCAATTGATGAAGAATTCGAAGTTATGTTCCTTCCACCCAACGTCACCCCATTAATCCAGCCAATGGATCAAGGCGTTATTGAAAAAATGAAGAGAATGTACAGGAAGCAAATCCTACGCAGGCTTCTTTTGGCTGAAGATAACGCAGAAAGTGTTGTTGAGTTTTCAAAAAAACTAAATTTAAAAGACTCTTCCTACATGCTAGCCGATTCATGGGATCTTCTTACAAAAGAAAATCTAAAAAATGTATGGAACAAGCTTTGGCCTGACAGCAAAGAAACTGGAGAAGACAATGAAAATGATAGGTCTACAGAAATGTATGAAAATTATCTATGCCAGTCCATTCCTGGCTTTCAAGATTGTGATGAAAATGACGCTGCAGAATGGCTGAACATTGACAGAAATGACATGGGTTATGAAATTCTCAGTGACATTGACATCGTTAACTCAGTCCAAGTGTCTGAAGATCAAGACGCCAGTGAAAGTGAAGACGACTTTGCAGATGACGTCACCTATCAAGCCAGTTCCCCTTCGCATGCTGAAGCATTTACGGAATTGGAAACAGTAATGTCTTAGTACGAAACGCAGCCGGAAAGTAATCAAGTTCAACTTTTGCTCCTAAAACGAATAAAGGATTTGGCATTCAGAAAAAGAATAACAAAGCTAACTCAGCCGAAAATCAGTGATTTTTTTAAAATAAGTGTCAAGTGTTTTAGTAGAGAAAAGTTATTTCAATATTCTTTGTGTAAAGATCCTGTTTTTTCATACAGAAAGTTCATTCATTTCTCTTTGTGTAATCATTATAACAGTGTGTTTTACATACAGTAGTGTACTGTATAGTAATTTTTTTTATTTTTCGTTTGTATTAACTATAATGTACAAGTCAATTTTTAAACATGTACTGTACATACTGTAATTGAGAGTTACAAGTGTAATCATGACATGAAGGTTCTTCTAAATCATAATTATGTAAGTAGTCTTACTTTCTGCTTGTACTGAACCACTTTAATCAATTAAAGGGCATATATTTTAGCCTAAATAGCATTTTCTTGGTTATTTTCAAAAATCCGAACAAATTTAAAATCCGAACCCCCCTCGGTCCCAATTAGTTTGGATTTTCAACGCTCTACTGTAATTTTAAATTAAATCTGTACTGGGTAACATACTAAAATACACATGTCTTCTTTGTTTTCCCTGGTTGTTGATGGTTTAGTTTGGCTGTAGAGGAGGAGGAGGCAGAAATGTTTGCAATAGAAATTATGTTACTAATATGTAGGCCTAATGCAAGTGTTGTTAAAATAATTTTAAAAATGCTATGAATTTGTCAGATAAGTTGAGAAAATAATCAGGAAAAGTCTGGGATTTTTTTATAATAATTATTTGTTATATAAGGTGGAAAACCAGATCAGTTTATCATCATCACCTTCTACTTTTCAAATGGCTTACTGATTGCAAAACTATATCTAACACTACTTTAAAGAAATTAAATGTAAAAACACTTAGATAAGGTTAACAAGAAGAAAAACTCTAATAACAATGTTGAAAAGAGGAACAAGAAAGAACTAAAAAAAGAATTACAAAACACTATTAAAAAGAACAAAATATTTGTCTATTCTTATTTTGCTATCTATTCCACTGCTTCTAAGAATATCATAAAAAAAGGTAAAAAATATTGCAGGGCAAATATTAAATTTTTTTAATCTTAGTTACAAAATGTTATATTATGTGTGTGCCACTTATATAATAAATTACCCGCCTACACGGCAACAACCTTAATTTTGTATATGTTTGCCTCTCCACTTGTCAATCCCTAACACTTTTATAAAAATAATTTAAACACTTCAATTTTATCGTCAAACAAAATTTAAAGATACAAAGTTAAAACTAACACAATCACAATTACAAAACACTGTGTGGAGGAAACCTCTGTTTGTTATGTGTGTAGCGTCTGTGTTACACAATTACGTACCTAAGAACTTAAGATGTAAACAGTTTCCATACTTCACGAATCCTCATCCGAAGTGTTTTTTCTCCCCACAGTGTTTTGTGATTGTTTAAGTGTTAATTTAAACTTTTTGTGTTTATAACTTTTTGTCGATAAAAGTTTAGTTTTTAAAATTATTTTTAATAAAAAAGTTATGGATTGACAATTAATTATAGGAGAGAAAAATATATATGAAATTAAGGTGGATGCCAATCAACAAGCAATTTATTCAATATAGAAATACCTCATCTAATAGCAGAAAATGTTGTTTAAAAGAATAATGTTCCATTTAGTTAGAAAAGTGCAAATAAAATGCTCATTTAATAGTATAAATTGTTTTTTTTTTTTTTACTTTTTTATAAAACTTTTAGGACATATAACATGGTTTTTTTTCAAAAAGTAAGTTTATATACAAATGTGCATAATGTAATTGAGAATAAAATTACTAACATAAATTATTTATACATATTAATTGAACAAAAAATTATAAACCTCTGTAAATGGCCTAAAACCTTCCCAGGGTTAGCCTGTGTTACTATGCAAAATTTCAAAGCAATCGGATGGACGGTTTAGTAACGCATAAAGGACAAACAGAAGACAGACAGACATATAAACAATATATTATTTTAACAATTTTTTAACTCTTTCATTAATAGCTAGTTTAAAGAGTGTACCCGCAATGCTTCGCTATTGCTTGATTTAATTTTAAGGGTAGTTATCCCATTGACTTAAGTAATCAAATTGCAAAATGATTTTTATGCCACTTAAGAATATACTACACAAATTTAGATTTATAGTTTGTAAACCTTTATAGGATAATACAGTAAACCTTTTGTTTGCTTTTACCTAATCTAAAAAAAAAAACTGGTAGTTATGAAGAATTGTGAAAAATCTGATTCTAATAATTAGGCCAATTGGTGTTTTGGTTCATTGTAGGCCTAACCTAAAATTATATACAGTTTTTATCCAAATCAGCTGTTTTATATATAATAGGTATGTAACAACCAATGTTTGTATTGAATTAAAATATAGTAAGCATTTTTCGTTGATCTTTGTGTTTGTTTTTAGTTTGTCAATGTAACCTCAAAAAGCTAATAATCTTCAAATTTGCTAAGTAATGTTGCTATGGTAATGAATGTAAACAAACATGACGTGTTGCTATGCTTTTTATACAAACAGCTGTTTTTGTGCCCCTGATAAAATCAAAAGAAATCTTTCTTCCATAACATTGAAACTTTGAAGTCCAGTGGGACACAGCCCTAATGTCCTAGGACTTCGGTAAATGGCCTAAAACCTTCCCAGGGTTAACCTATGTTACTATGCAAAATTTCAAAGCAATCAGATGGATGGTTTGGTAACGCATAAAGGACAAACAGAAGACAGACATACATTGGATTTTATATATATCCTGTACTTCCATCCATATCCAAGGCCTATTGTGAGGTCTCATAACTATGACAATTTTACATGGCTTGATAACTATGCCATATGCACAACCCTAGCCTAGAGGACCAGAGAAACTCTTTTGTAGAGGTTACCATATCTTAACAGAGAACATACAGTTTCAAAACGCTGGATACTCGCCTTCACTTTTATTCATTACGAGTTACGATTTAATTAGATAAATTCAACAAAATTTTTTTAGTTCTACCTACTCGATATCAGTGACAATATCCAACAAAACTCGTCACCAGCCATTTATCCTGTCACATTTTATTGGCTTGCAAACTGGCAAGTAAAGAGTCAATAGGTTAAGAGTGTTGTGTATGGATTATTTGTATAAAGTCTATAATATAAGTTACATGTAATGTTTTTCTGTTTTACAGATCGATATCTATTTACTTAGACACTTTGAACATCTTTATCAGAATCGCTATGATCTTAGCTCAAGGTGGTGGCAACAAACGAAGATAAATCAGACGACCCCATGTTAACTTGACTGCATAGTTACACACACTCTTCATTATTGCAATGTGTTAACCACTAAATTGTAAAATTTTAGTGTTTACTCGTTTGAAGTTACACATAGACTGATTGTACATTTTATTTTATACTATCATTTTTTCTTATAAATTCTTCTCATTTTGTTTGGAATAAATTGTAAATACATACTGTATATAATTCTTATTTTCTTTTGCCTTCAAAAAGCCCAAAATTTTAAAGTGCCTGTTGAAATTGTGTTTTAAATAAAGATTTTAATGCTGATAATTATCAGTGTCATGAAAACACAAAACATAATAATTTAGTAAAACTAAAACTATTTTTTCATCCTAGCTGACAATTATTTCACCAGTTACAGCATATTTACAAAGCAACATAACACAGACAAATCTCTTGTTCAGATATTTCTTACCTTATTTCTAGTGTAATTTGAGGAATTGCTGTTCAGAATAAATAAATAATATGACAAAAAACATTTTGCTCTGAGCTGAGGTCGTAAATTCAGCATTTTAGTAAATATACTGATTACAGTTTTAAGGTGTGTATAGATACACTAAACCGCTACTAGCAGGGACTAACATACAGTTTGTCCTCATTGAAACCATACTTGTCCATAGTTCGTACGTATGAATGTGGTTCCTTACTTTGTCAGTTTTAACCTTCAAGCGCTCGCGTGGGAAGCATTTCGGCCGCCTTTTTTTAAAAAATTGTGCTGTACTTTAACTGACACATCTAGCCACACAAAACCCATAGGTATTCTGTAATTACATATTTAGTCGCTGGATATCAGTCTCAACCAATTTCTAATCAGCATTGGTTCAAGGTTAATCAGTGTTCTGTGCAGACTCTCATGCAGGGACGGCTCCAGGATTTATTTTTTGGGTGAGCCCAAGTTTGTTATAAGGTACATAATATATGTTATAAAATATTAGTTGATCATATAATAAATATTATGTTTTGTTCTTTGTAGTCCAAGTACACAGATTGTAAGTTGTTTGACTTGAACATATGTTAGTTGAACATGTGTTTTTTATAATTGTTAAGAAAAAATTAATGAAGTTTTTCAGTAGATCTGGCTGTAACCGTGTATGTAAGAGAAGACCAATTTGCTAATATTTATTTATATTGTATTTTTTCTTTCCAGTTTAATAAAGTTGTTTTGGATGTAAATGTAAATATTATTTGTTACTCAATTATGGTTAAGATGAGTACACAAAAGTAAGTTTCAAGACAATATATATATTTAAAAAATGAAATATGTACATACTAAAAAAGTAGATGTTTAAGTAATTTTGTATAAATATTTTTAATGCGGAAAACAAAAAGGCTTTGAAATATCTGAAATAAAAGAATAAATAAATGCAACTTTGTATTTTTCTTTAGAATCAAAGTTTAATGTTTTCTAAAGTTAACATATTTAAAATATAGCAGTGAACAAATAGGAGTAATGACATGTAATAGTACTATACTGTAGTTAAAGTATTTTGCCAAGAAATTTAAAAGCGGTGAACTGAAAACATAGGTGTCTGATTTAACTTCTTCTTCAACTTGGACTTGCGGGAGGGGAGTAACCTAAGAAGAGATACGTTACTAACTTGTATTAAGTTATTCTGGTTATAGGTTATTGGAACGCTGTTATTTATCCTAATACGCTATAAACCATCCATCTGTAGCCTTGCTTGTCTGCCTTTATGTAACGAGTAATGCATTTATTAATCGCTACACTCAAACAATTATTTCTTAAATAAGAGTTTGTTTACTTTTAAGTCTAAAAGCATGGAATGGAACCTATTTATTATTAATTAAATTATATAGTTTGCAGACTTAGGAAAGTTAACCAAAATATTTAACTGATTAAAGTTAAAGTTAATGCCAGAAAAAAAATAACTGATTAAAGTTGAAGTTAATGTCTGAAAAAATTAGCTGATTAAACTTAAAAGTTAAAATACGGCACAACGTAAGGTTTCCAGTCAAAATAACACTAAAAAATTTTCAAAAATATTTGATTTAAAACATAACTAATGACAAATCAATCTGATATATAATAATAAAATCACAGTTAGAGTAACGTAACATAACAATCATTCAAATTAAAAATATAATGAAAGCAAGAATTACTCAGTCAAAGTCACAAACACAGTCAAATTACTAATTAAAATATTTATTAAATTTTAGGAGAAACTGCATTTCAAATTTTTTGTCTAGCAATTACTATAACAGGGCAAAACAACTAACCAACTTATAACAAATGAACAAAACTATTAAACTCTAATGGCATGGTAGGCCTCTATACCTATGGGCTAATTGAATGACTCTGACGGGAGTTATGACGGCATTGTTGTTTACGCTAGCGCTGCTACAAGCAGAGCGTCAATTATCCGAACGTCAGTTATCCGAAACGTCAATCATCCGAACGCGGAAATGTACTGTAATAGTATATTAAGTTAAAAGCCCGGTAAATAGGGGTTTCCCGTGCGAGCATGATAGTTCCCACACTAGGCGCAGCCGAGTGCGGGATTTTCATGCAAGCACGGAAAAACTTACCAGGCGAGTTACGTACGATATTTTTCACTATACTACAAAAAAAAAATTAATATACTTTTAATAAAAAACATCTATTTATAAAAAAAAAACAATTAAAACTTGTTTGATTTTTCTGTAAATTTCTATTGACAAAATCAATCAGATGTTTACTTAAAACTGATATACGTGTATTCTTATTTATTAAATCAGTTGGTGCACTGTACATGCAGCTGTTTTTCGGTGTAGTATAATGAAAATAAATAAGTACAGTACTGCACATAATTAAGAATTTAAAGTTTTTGACTTGCATAGTCAGCCAGTTGTAGATTTCAGGAAGTTTGTACGCTCAACGGAACAGGAGCCGCTGTTGAGTCAGCCATTCGACTGGCCGCAGCACGGTAAAACAATGGTGACAAATCTTTTTGGGCATCCGCCAAATTAATTGATGTTGGTTTTAATCGTAAACCAATATTTTAAGAGTTAAAAGTTAATCAATTTTAAAACTAACGAATAAGTTAAAAAGTTACCCATATTTTTTACGATTAATTTCAATCGTAATTTTTTTTAATCATTAATCCCAAGCCTGAGTTTGTAGCAGCATTGTATTTATAAATTTGTAATACTATATTTTTTGTATTTTTTTTTAAGAGAAAATAATTAAATTTTGAATTTATTTCAAAATATTTCAAAATATTTGAGTATTATTCCATTAGATTTGGTATTCAATAACGCACCTAACATTTTATTTTTGTAAAAATTATACATATTTTATCAAGTACAAATTGCATGCACCTACCTAATTTTAATTTTTTTTTAATTATATATTTTTCATAACATTAAAATTATATACTAATGTTAACTGTTTTATACTTCAAAATTGTCCAAAATTAAAGTTTTTTTAAAATAGTTTATACAACAAAGGTTGTGTTTGTGTAAAAAATACTACTTTTCAAGAAAAATATTAAAGTTGTTTAGATTTATTTTAAAAATTTTGTACCACAAAATTATTGAATTTTAAAATTATTTGTATATTTGTGCACGTGTATTATATGAAATCCATTGAGATGCTTAATATTTCTTTTGTGAAAATTCAGTGGAAAATCCGAAAACTAATAAACAAAAGTAAGCGGCCAAAGTGCCGTCTTGAGATCGCACATGTGAAATCAAATAGCAAGTACTCTTGAAGGTTAAATGAAATATTTCTTTTTTTGTGCTGAACAACTTTTAAAAA
Source organism: Philaenus spumarius (assembly GCA_018207615.1). Lineage (NCBI taxonomy): Eukaryota > Metazoa > Arthropoda > Insecta > Hemiptera > Aphrophoridae > Philaenus > Philaenus spumarius. Next base: position 33,832 of record JAGFPH010000861.1, read on the forward strand.
TGAAACTATTTTTTTTAAGATCTGTATGGAGATTGTTTCTCATCTTCATTAGTCTAAAAACATTTCATTAAAAATAAAATATTTAAAAACATTAACAACTAAAAAAACCTTTAAACAAAAGTATTTAAAATAGTCTCAATCCCTTATAGCCCAGTCGGTATAGGTTACAACTACCAGTAATTAGCAATACGGCTGAATTTTTTTTATAAGTACATTAAAGTATGTAGATTAACATAAAAAAAAGTTTACCAGTCTATCGATTTCCCAAAGTCGAAAAAAAAAATCGATTATCATTTTTTTTCGATTATCCTTAATATTTCGAGCTGGGATGAAGATAGAGGAGAATAAAAAATACCACCGTGTAGGGGAGGTATTTTTCAACAAAAAAGGTCATATGTATTTATTTCGTCCGAGCAATGGTTTGTCTGGAAAAAATTCGATAATGCAGGTATGTATTTTGCAGCAGGGGAAATCACTAAAAGGGGACATCTTATTCATATATGAAGCTTTGGCTCATTCTAAATTGGCCGAATTTTAATATATCGAATTGAAATTTGATAGGAGTTAAAATATATATTTTAAACATTTATGCTGAGTCTCAGCTTGTTATCTTGAAAATGACCCGATCTAGTAGTCGATTTCGATTATCGATTTTAGGAGTACCGGATCCACCAATTCATTTTAAACAGCTCCAGTTTAGAAACTTTTTGGAATATCAACATCAAATTTGTTTTACAAGTTGAGTACACCAGTATAAATATTCTTAGTAAGTATGAACGATTTTTTTCTTGTTATTTTTAAAAACGAGGCGCTTGAAAATAGTCTTCTGTTTTACCTATCTCGTTTTAACTATAACACTTTTGGATTCAACGACTCCATTTTCGACATTTTTGAACATATCGATTTAAAAATTGGTACAGAAGTTAAAAATACAATTGTTTTTTGCTATACTTATTTTAAAAACTATATTTAAAAAAATGACTAATCTGCAGCTGATCAACTCAAGCGTTTTGATGAAAAATCTAAAAAGGTCTAAAATTATACTTTTTTAATTTACTTGTGCTTTTAAAAGTAAATAATGAAAAAGGTTTATACTCCTTGAACTTGTTTGAATATATATATTTAACTTGTAAAAAAACTTTCAGGTTGATATTTTGAAAATTTTCTAAACTGGAGCTGTTTAAAATGAATTGGTTGTTCCGGTACTCCTAAAATCGAGAAACCCATTAATAAGTCAAGTGGCTCTAGATCGGGTAATTTTCAAGATAACAAGCTGAGACTCAGCATAATTGTTTAAAATATATATTTTAACTCCTATGTCAAGTTTCAATTCGATATATTAAAATTCGGCCAATTTAGAATGAGCCAACGCTTCATATATGAATAAGATGTCCCCTTTTAGTGATTTCCCCTGCTGCAAAATACATACCTGCATTATCGAATTTTTTCCGGACAAACCATTGCTCGGACGAAATAAATACATATGACCTTTTTTGTTGAAAAATACCTCCCCTACACGGTGGTATTTTTTATTTTCCTCTATCTTCATCCCAGCTCGAAATATTAGGGATAATCGGGAAAAAAATGATAATCGATTTTTTTTTCGACTTTGGGAAATTGATAGACTGGTAAACATTTTTTTATGTTAATCTACATACTTTAATGTACTTATAAAAAAAAAATCAGCCGTATTGCAAATTACTGGTACTTTTGGTCAAAATTGACCTTTACCGACTGGCCTATTAAGAGGAAGGAGATTTTACTTTAACACATGTCGGATTTGGATTTCTTCGACCAAATTTTGAACAAAATAAAAAACTAGTTCAGCGCTACCATAATTATTTATTTTTAATTTAAATACCATCCAATACAATAATTATTTTAGGTTAATATAGTCATATATATTTTTAATACATTTGTAATCATTAAAAATTGTTAATTACTTTTTATTTAAAGATTTTCTAGTTAATGTTTTTAAATGTAATATTTTTGTTTTTAATGGAATTGTTTTAGAATACTGATGTTCAAAAATAAATTATTGAAACATTTCTAAACAATAAAAACAGTTTACGTATAATTCGATCACTCAGCTGAACCGCTAACAAAAGTTTAGCGAATTTCCAAAATTAAATTTATATGTTTTAGGGTTTCAACTACCAATTTGGGGAATTGGTCTACTCACGACGGCTGAATAAGCGGCTGCGTGTACAAAATATATATTAGTAGAATTTGCTTGTACCTAAGCCTACAGCTTCGACTCATGCGCTGCTTCTTTCCACTCACAGAGGAAAAACTCGCTTTGCTAGTTTGCACCCTGTCCTTAAGGTGATTGGGCCTCGAATTAGAAGATGCCCCCACGTGGATTTGAACCGGTTACGTTTATGGTACAGTAATCCCTCGATATTCGCGGACTTGGTATTCGCGGTCGCTAAAAAAAGAAAAAAATTCTGTATAAATAGCAATAAAGTACATGCAAAATTCGTAAATAATCATTATTGTGTAACACTGTAATTATTATTCTACGAATTTAATAACATTGTATAAATACCACGCAGTCGAAATACTCGCAAATACTGTACAACAAAACATACAAGATGGGATTTCTCTACAACACATCTCTGCGTGAATGCAAGTGGACTTGTGCAAATGAAGGTCAATGGCATATACTGTGATTTAGTTGGAGACATCAATTTAGTGTACAGCAAGTCCAATTAATTTTAAAGAATTAATTAAAATTACAGTAAAATATTTTGAAAGAAATTAAGTTTTTACTACGTTTTATCACTCTTAACAGTCGTAACCAATATTTTCGCTACTGACGGCAAACGATAGTTTGATGCCTTGACATGACTAAGTTCTAAAAATAGACAAACCCAGACAATGAAAGAGCAAGTAGCGTAAAGGTACCATTATGAGATCACTGACCTTGAGGGGAGAGTGAGATGACTAACAACGCTCCAATAACTTATAAAATTATCAACTGTAGTCTACACTCCAAACAACTCAGCTCAAATACTAAACCTTTCAAGGACTTTTTTTTACCGCGTAAAAGCGAATCGTGTAAAGCCGGACAGCGTATAACAACAATTGCCTATATCTTATGTAAATAAATTAATTATAGGTTAATACATAATGTTTTAAAATTTTCTATATCAAGAACATAACCCACCTTTTCCTATAAAGATTTAGTTTTCGCTATTCGCGGTTTTGTTATTTGCGGCAATTTGTCGGAACCTATCCCCCGCGAATAGCGAGGGATTACTGTATTTTACGTTATGATCGATTTTGGGGGAATCAAGCAAGCTATAAGGTCGTGTAAAAATAAAATGTACAGAATATTATCACACATTTTCTTATTTAGATAAAACTCTACAAAAATTTCATACTCCTACAAAATATCTAAAAAATATTCTTACTTCCAGTCAAAAAACATGCTTCCGGTTGATGAACTTGTCTGAGCGATGTAAACAGCCAACGTGTGTACCAAATCGGACTTAAAATGTGACCGCTAGAGTGCGAACACATATACCATTTTTAATGACCCCAAAATGAGTTCTTTGGACCATGATCGGTGCTCCCGACCTTAGGTCTACCATAAGGATCACTGTAATAGCTCATCTTTCCTATGGAAACTCGATAATAAATTAAATGTTATTTTAATTGATTGGCAAGTGCAAAAATTAGGAGAGAATTTGTTTCCAAATTCTCTCTTTATAATCATAGTTTCTGTATTTATCATGTGTTTGATCATAGGAGACTGTATGGTTCCCATTTCCTCACCATGACTTAGGACCAGTTGTTTTAAGAGACTTTTTAATTATTTTATTCATAAGAGAGTTGTTAATATATGTCTGAAAAGGAAATAAGGAGGTTGGCATGCTAAATCACCTACAAATTTCAAATTTGTTATATTACATGTACCTCTTAGGTGTTAAGATATACATGTTGGGATATACCTCCCAAGTATATCCTCGAAGATTAAAAAAAACAAAAAAAAACAGTAAAACACATTACTTCTTCTATTTAAACTTAATTTCTTTCAAAGTAAAACATCTACAAACTCAAAATAAAAGTCTTTATGTGTAGCGACTCACTAACCCTAAGTCATCATCGACACTAAGGTAAATTGTTAATGTTAAAATTGTACCAATGTAATATTTAATTGTAAAGTGAATTGAAAATGCACTGCAAGATAGAGGGGACAAGGCAGTGCAAAGGTGAGGGACATGCGCACACCGCTCCAGCTGTCGTATAAATACTGGCTTTGTTCACTCGGAATTCATTCTTTCCTACAGAGTCACCAATAAAGCTCTTCTCTCTCGCCTGGAACTTTCCAACATCGCTTTTTATTTCGAATATTCCGCCTCTTTTTACCTATATCTGCTCATAACAAGAGAGGACAAGTCAGTACGCCATCAGAAGAAGGACATTAGCCACATAAATCTTAAAGTATATTTAACACCAGACAAATTTCTCTACAGACACAAGGTTAAAATAATGAATAACAATTTAAGGAAGGGAAATTGTTTTTGGATGTATTTTACATTTAATATGTAATTTACAATTTTACAACCCAATGTTTACAAACAACTAATTTCCAACATACATTTTATATACATACAACATGTTTTTACAATTGAACAATCTTATACCATTCAGATACATCTTCAAACAATAAATCTAACAAAACATTTTCACGTTTTACCACTTTAAATTAGTGTGAATAAATACATAAAAGCAACTTTGTACCATAAAAAATAAATAAAATCACACAACTTGAAAGTTTGACTATATAACAAGGAACTAAGGCAATGTTGTTTCCCAATACACACCCACAATTTTTATACTAATAACATATTTAAATTTAAAAAATGTACACTAATACTAGGTTTATATTGCAAATCTCCGTGGAATGGATAAAGTTGGTAATTTACAAAACATAGTAGTATATACCCTATATATAAATATTTCTATAAATTTATCTACTATTCACCATTTACAAGCTTTATATAAAATTAAAATATTACAACTACTATGCTTTTATTCCGTAATAACACAATTATTTCAAGAATGTAAAGTAAAATCAAACATGTTTTAGAAAGCTTACATTGATTACTTCTAAGGCTATATTAAATTTCAAACATCCATTGTTCCTTCTCCATCAACATCAACTTTAAAAAAAAATCTGTTCCATTTACATAATAATTACATTATAAAAGTACAGTACATATTTTTGTTTCAATTGCATAACCTAAATATAAATTTATTGCCTAAATTTGAATATCACATAACTCTAAATAATATTTTGCAATACGATAATTAGATCTATTTGTTTAATTTTCTAACAGTTCTGTTACAAATATTAATCAAAGTGTTCATTAATACAATAATTTGTAACTTAAAGAGCATAAATGTTTGTGAACATACAATAAGTTAACTTTCATAGTGACAAAAAAAAATTAATTTCTTAGTTTGTTGCATGTACCCCTGCAGTTAAAAAAAATACATGTATTCATGAATTTATAAAAAATTGGTATGTTTTATATCTAAAATGTTAAAGTCAGACATTTCGTATCAACACTAAACAATATACTCCAGCATAAACATTTGACTTATATAAATAAAATTTGGTTTATATTTCAACACACCTATATTTTTTTCTAATCAGGGAAAAACTCAGGTTAGAAGTTTAAAAAAAAGTCTTCTAAATAACATGAGTCATGTTGGCTCGCAGCATTTGGATAAATGTCAATTAATCTCGTCTTTATTTTCTCGCTTTTAGAAATAACTCTTATTTTAATATTCAATTTTCAGAAGTTACATGTTTCTGGGTTTACAGTTTTTGGGTATAACTTTTAAACTAATAAAGACTGAAGATAGAACAACAACTAAACAAAAAAGCTTTGGCGGTAAAGTTCTTCACAATTGATGAATATTAATATCATTTTAATATCTTTATCAGATTTAGAAAAATCACATGAACTTAATTATAACTAGACCTTGAAATTTAAGGAGGTACTACTCACTTTATAAAAATACAATTTAAATAATCCTCACAAAATATTATATAATCAGCTAACACATTTCAATGACAAAATGTTATGTTTAATTGCATGACAACTTTTTGTCTTACATTATTTTGTAAAAAAAGTTTCATTTTATATTTCAGTTAGTAAAAAACAATTTAAATTATTTTAAATTTTGTCCCAATTATTTTATTTTAGGAAATTTTAATAAAATACTTATAGTTTACAAATGTTTCTTTAAATTTTATAGACTCAAAAATATTTTTTTATGATAAACACTAACTTTTTTAATTAATACGGAATTTGTATTCCAAATAGATGTTTTGAATTCCTAATCTGTAATGTCACACATTACTGTTAATTACTAATTTTAAGATTTTTAATTCATTAAAGTAGAACATTATGCAAAATACAAATACTTTACTTGTGGATATGAAACTGTATCTCTTTTATTTATCACTCATTTAGTTTTACAATGTCTGGATACTTTTAAACATAAAAATCACACACTGCAGCTACCACTGTAATACAAATTTACCTGTGGTCCCTCGGGATAATATGCATGAAAATACAATATTATTGTCATTATTGTAAAGCTATTTGTTTCAAACTAAATTTTTGTTTGCAGAGGCTTTCCATGTTATTTCAATTTTACAATTTTTTGTAATCGTCAAATTGTCAAGCAACAGGTAGGTAATTGCACGATGTGCAATGCAACACCATACAACAAAGTGTTCCAGTTTAAGCCTACTTGTTTGGTTTCTGCAACTCCGCTACAAAGTAGAATAAGGGAAAATGTTTAATAAATAAAGACTATAGTATGATTTGGAAACACAACAGTATAAGAGTGAATGTTTTTAATTATGTACAAAAATTCTGCATTTGAACTCCCACATTGTCCCTATTTTAATTTGCGCGAAAAGATCAATAATTTTCACCTTGATCCCTTTTAACTAAACTTTATATTCTTGATTTAAATTTGAACTAAGATATAATTTTGCACTTTAATAATAAAACAAAGTGTCACGTTTTGCTTGTGCAATGTAAATATATCAGCTAAATGTCTAGTAAATAAATGTTTTCCTTCTGAAATCTTAGCCTCACACAACACGCAAAGTGAAAAATAATTAATTTTCACTAGCACACCAAGATCTGGTGTTTTGCACAGTTTCCATACAAATATTTTTGTATTTTTTCATAAACTGGAGGATGGTTACTGACATTAAACTTAAGGATTGTATATTTTACAAGTATAAAGAAATTATTAAAGAAAAAAGGGCTCATATTAAATGTTATCAATAATACCAAGTGGAAGTAGAGGGTTCCACAGTGCCTATATGAGAGCCACCACTGTTTGAACTAAATAACTTCTTTGTATATTCATTTACCATTTTTTTAAATGTTTTTATTTTGCTTTCATAAATAAAGACATAAAAATTCAGCATACAAACAAAAACAGTAACTTAAAAGTAAAGTAAAAACAGTGACTTTTTTTCATAACATGTATTAAGTAGTATTTGTGCCATTATTTACTTGACTTAAATTTAACGTTCATGGAACCTGTAAAGTAAACCAACTATATTAAAGTAATAATTATTTCTGACTTCAATCACCTAGTAAAAGGATTTTTTTTATTACCTCACAGTAAAACAATAACTTAAAATGTAATACTGTAACTTAAAAAGATCAATTAGTAAAACATTATCTTTGGTAGAATTAGTATACAAGGAATTAGAGCCTACAATAAATGAAAAAATTATGCAAACTTTGTACACAAATCCTAAAAAAGGATCTGTCAAATTTGAGAAATGTTTGCTTTCAATTAGAGAACCCATTTTTAGGGTACCATACCTTAAAAAGAAAAATAGAACCCGTCATTTGTCCTGTCTGTCGCAACTGAATTTTTTCGAGAACGGAGAAACTAGATTATTTCTAAACTAGATTAACAAATAACTTTATTTATTATAAATATCTAAAATAATGTCCAGGAACTTAATTTATAAGTAAGCTCCTCAATGGCTTAAAAATAAATAAAAAGAAAATATTTCAGAAGAGTAGTACTTAAGCAATTATGATATAAGTATTTATTTATTTACAATCACAATCATTACACCCTTGTCACACGAGGAGACTTTACTCACCGCTACTAAATTGCCACATCAAGTAGCTACTACTAGATTGGTTCTATTCCTAATTTACAGCTGTAGTACTAATACAGTCAAACATTGTAGAGACCTCGGAAATTATTTTGTAGTTTTAACACTTTAATAATTTTATCATTTTTAATGTCTTCTTTCTTTCCAATAGATTAACTACATAAAAAAAAACAAAATTTTTAAAAACCTAATTTCAATCAGCCGTAATAGTTGTGGGTAATAGGCACCCACTAGAATAGCATGCTATTAGACTGTGTTCTAATTGAACGTAATTCTACAAGTAACCAAGTTAATCGCGTGACTATTACAAACTTTTAGTGAACTGTTTCTGATAAGAGTAAATTTGTATTTATTATTTGAAGGAAAGAAATAATGCAGAAATTTCTTTTTGTGCAATCAGTTTTTTCACATTCAATATAATTTTACACAAACACTTTAAATAACCCAATTAATGTAAATATGCAGCACAAGTCTGGCCATTTTAAATTATATTTTTTTTTACCATCGTGCTATCTATTTGTTGTACACAATTATTTGCATATATTGTTTTACATGTATGAAATTTGTTTGCGTAATACATGACTAATAATTTTCAATAAAATAAAAAATAATAATGACTAGTTTCACTTAAGTTAAGGACAATAGCCTCTCACTCCTAGTTCAACTTAGCTTGATTTTTATTGTACTTTTTTAACAGCGACCAGTCAAAATTCGCAGTGAGTAAAGTAGTCTCGAGTTACAGGAGCTTTATATACCCCAAATTAAATAAGATTCTACTTTGCCAAGAAATGAATTCTTTTCACAAAATTCTATGTGTATTTTGGTACAGTGTATATTATACTGACTGTTGTATTTTACATACTTGCTCTCTTTGTGGGAAGTATGATATTGCTTTGTACTAAATCAAATCAGCTAATCTATTGTCTGTTTTTAATAGTTACTGGCAGGGGTGGATACAGGATTTCATTGGGGAGGGAGGGGAGTCTTGGGTATTTATTTAAAAATATAAACTCTATTAAATAATTTTTTAATGTATTTCTAGGCCATAAATATTTTCTTGAAAGGGGTTTCTTACAGAGTAAAGAATAAAATAATTCGATCATGCACCACCGCTGACGTAAGTTTAGCAAATTTCCAAAATTCAATTTATATGTTTTAGGGTTTTAAGAAAAATTTTGGAAAAATTGGTCTACTCACAAAGGCATTTAATAGCTGACTGCGAGAATGATATATATTAGTAGAATTTGTTTGTACCTAAGCCTTCAGGTTCGACTCACACGATGCTTTGTTCCACTACCAGAGGAAAAACTTGCTTTGCGAGTTTGCACCTTGACCTTGGGGCCTCAGGTTATGGACTGCTTCCCTTCGCTCACAGCGTTCAAACTCGGCGTTGGGCCTCGGATCAGAAGATGCCCTAATGTGAATTTGAACCGGGTACTTTTATGGTATTTTACGGTTTGAACGATTTTAGGGAAATCAAGCAAGCTATAAGGTCGTGTAAAAAAAATTTGTAGAATAATATCCTATATTTCTTTTTCTTTTTAGATAACCCTCTAAAAAAGTTTCATTCTCGTATGAAAAATCTAAAAAAATAGTTACTTCTGGTCAAAAAATGTGCTTCCGGAAGTTGGACTTTTTGACTAACGAACTCGTCCGAGCGACGTAGACAGCCAACGTGTTTACCAAATTTGGTAAAAAAAAATACGGACTTAAAATGGGACCATTAGAGTGTGAACATATATAATTATATTACAACGGGCAAAACCCTGTTGTAATTCGGAATTTTGAGTTTTGTTAAAAGAAGTTTGCAAAAATCGAATTTTCGAGTCTGCATCGGGTAGCAACCGTTTGTAAGTCATGAATCGACAAGTCCGGACAGGAGTGTCGTATGCAAACAAAACGTGACTCTTGACCTCGACAAGAATGAGCAGGAAAGTTAACTTAGCCTGAAAAAACTGATTTCTGTGGGAATAACCAAAATCTAGGAATTTACGAATTTGGGAATATTATTTGGTTAATGCATTACGCTAAAAACGTGGTGTATTGGTTATCTTATTCCTGAATCGTAGGTAGAAAAATTGATTAAGTTATAAGCGTTAAAAGTTAAGGGAAAATTTCAAATTAACTCAAAATTAAAAATGAATGGTATTTTTGAAAATGTTAAGTAATTTCAAGAAAGAAATGTTACATGACAAAACTCATAATTTTGATAATTAAAGATTTTAGAGAAAAGTGCAAAGTTTGCATAAAGTTAAAATATTTAAAAAAGAGTTTTAAAGTAAATTAAATGTAAACGAGTTATTAAGAAAAGAAAGTTTTATAAGAAAAAATAAAGAAAACATTAAATTTAATTAAGTTGAAAGGGTGACAAATTTCACACTGAAAAATAAAGAGTTTAAAGTAAAATTAAGTTTTAAGGTTAATAAAGAGATTAAATAGAGTCATAGGTATTATATTGTGTTGTAAACCACCAGTAATTGAAATAAATTTCGGGAGTAAAATTAAAACAAAAATTGAGAAAAATCGAAAATTGCTAAGTCCCAGAAAAACCACTTCAAAAAGGAAAAACTACGTCAAACTGCGGCCATGGACAAAATTCACAGGTCAAATGAAGGTGTCAAAAGAAAAATTGAAAAAAGTAAAAAATGAAAAACTTTTTCAAAAAACATTAAGCAAAAAATTAAGATTAACATAAAAAGAGAATGGAAAATCGCACAACAACGATTCGACTTCGAGGAGAAAGATGACATCATGCTAATTAAGAATCTTGAAAGAAATGCAAAACTGCAAAAGTTATTAGGAAATTAAGAAAGACAATAGACTACGGGAACAGCAGGCCAATGGCAGAAGAGTAGAAGGGAGAAGCCTAGGAACCTTCTGGGGGAAAGTCAAAAAGTTAAAAAACGAGATTGCGAAGAAAGTTATGGAAGAAAAAGGATGAAAATAACATGACAATTCATGAAATAATTTATACTACAAGCCAGTACCAAAAAACTTTGAAAAAGGTTAAGTTTTAAGAAAGTTAAAAAATCACTAAAATCAACGGTGAAAGGGGTAGGAGAAAACCCTATATAAGCCGATGACGCGTCGAACGCGTTCTTCTCTAAAAAATTATTTTTTCGAAAAAACTTTTCTCTAAAAAAGTCTTCTCTAAAAATCTCTTCTCTGAAAAAATTCTTCTCTAATAATTTTTCTCAAGGCTTTTCAAAAATTCTAAATAGTGCTTCTTAATAATTCTTCGTCTTCATGGAACTTCTTAATAAGATTCACACGTATCTGGACTTCAAGACTCCTATGCAGTAATCGAGGTACAGGACGATACATGAATCTGGACTTCTGATGGAATAGCGAGACGAACGACCCGAGGGAAACCTGACTGCGACCAGGAACCGAACCTACTAACCGCATACAACTCCAGGACGACTACAAGCAAACCTAAGGTCTGTGAAAAGCGTATGTTACGTTATATCTTGTCCCCAAAATTTGCCTGAAGTTAAATTTAAAAAAAAGATTTATTTCATATACTGGGTTAGGTAGGATGAGTTTAATTAATCTCTTGAGAATTATTTTAAAATTTAAATTCATAGAAAAAAAGTAGAGTCATTAAAAGTAAAGTTAAATTTAAATTTAAAAAATAAATCAAATCATATATTGAATAAGTAAAAAGATAAAGTAAATGAAAATTAGAACGTTCTGTCTATTTGTGTAATAATTTGTGTTAAATTAAGTGTAAACGTTATTGTTTGAAAGAAAAGTTCTTAAAGAAAAATATTAACATTTTAATTGAAAGTTTTATTTTAATTTTGCTTTTTGATAAATAAAATTTATCATTTATTTACAGAACAAAAATTACTTGAGTTTTAAATTACCTGTGTTGATGATTATCCATTATTATGTCCTGTGTTTTATACAATTAATAGTAAATATATGAAAAGGTTATTAAAAGCACAAATACGTTACTAAGGCGGTTTCAGTGTTCTCACGTCTCTGAGATTTACCAAAAGGGTAAACAAGAGTTGACATTATCTGAGCTAGTGATGTTAAATTCTGGAAGTTGTAAAATTGATTGTTGATTAGAATAAACAAAATTTATTCAAACTAAGTTGCTTCACCTGGTTGAAAAAAGAAAGTAGCCTTTTGCCTTCCAGTAGGTGAATGTAATTTATTTTATAACAGAAACTTGCGTCGCAAAGTGGGGCCAAATTAGAGTAAAATTTTCGCCCGCAAAGTGGGGCTGAACATCGATAAAATTGGTGCTCGCAACGTCTAGGCTTTCCGTTGTAAAATTGGCGAGTCCAACGTGGGGCCTGATTTGAAAAAAATAAATAAATAATAATAAGATTGGCCTGCAACGTAGGTTCTTCCGTTATAATATATATATAACAATTTTGATGACACCCCCAAAACGTGTTCTGGGGACCATGATCAGTGCTCATTTACCACTCCTGACCTTAAGTCTTACCATAAGGGTCATTGCAATAACTTATCTTTCCTATGGAAATTCACTAATAAACACTAAAGAGTTAACAGGAACAGTACTAAAATCAATAACTCCACAACACGATCACTAAATCCACGATCCACTTTGTTTCACTAAATTTAAAATAATGTAACACAAACTCTCACTTTTCAAGACATACAGTTCCAGATTGCGCCCTCCGTAAGGCTAAGCAATGGTACATATTTCACGGACAAGAACTATAGCTATAGCCTATAAATCAGGTTTATTTTATACTAGCTGACCCGTACTGCGTTGCCCGTGGTGGTTGGTATTTTCAGTCTTTTTAACGTAATTATTGTATTCTTTTTAAGTGTTCAGTTAGTGAGTGGTATTTGGCTTTTATATATCTTAAATAATTAGCCCAATAATTGGTGTTTTAGTTCATTATAGGCCTAACCTAAAATTATATTCAGTTTTTGATCCAAATTAGTTGTTGATCAAAATCAGCTGTTTTAAGCTTTTCATACGAACAGCTGTTTTTTGTGCCCCTGATAAAATCAAAAGAAATCTTTCTTCTTCTTCCTTAAGATTGACCTTCCATAAGATTAACATTGAAACTTTGAGGGCCACTGGGGCGTAGCCCTAATGTCCTAGGACTTCGGTAAATGGCCTAAAACCTTCCCAGGGTTAACCTGTGTTACTATGCAAAATTTCAAAGCAATCGGATGGACGGTTTGGTAACGCATAAAGGACAAACATACAAACAGACAAACGTACAAACAGACGGACATACATTGAATTATATATATATAGATCAAACGAAAATATAGAATTTACACTAAAATCCATATAAACATCAATGTAGAAGTATATCGTTTTGTATTAGATATATCGATTACAAAATATGCTTGCTCATTGGTTGAAAAACTGTCCAATCGTAAGAGTTTACAGAAAACTTCATATCTAATCAACGATAAGAGTGACGAATGATTGGAAAGCAGTGTTAAAAAGTTCAAATCTTGAATAATCCAAAGATGCCCTTATATTCTTTTCAAAACAAGTCTCTCTAATTATTATGAGAGAAAAGCGACAGCTGTTTAGACAACTGCAATTTTAAAACGATGATTACATAATATGTAAATATACGGTTTAGAACAAATACAAAAATTAATGTTAAAAACTTTTAATTTCCAATGGTTTTTTGTTTTATTGAGATTGGATGATTTTTAGTGGGGTGAAATATTCAATACAATCAGACACTACAATAGTACTGTCTACCACTTGCTCGGCACGCTGAGATGACACTATAATGTTGTCTGACGCTTATAGGGTTAAATCAAACATATTATAAATCAGGCCTGAAAAAATGTTTTGGGGGCATGACAACCACAACCCCCCCCCCCTCCCTGTATCCACCCCTGGTTACAGGTACCATTAAACTACCAGGAGAAGTTACACAGTCTGTACTGATATATTGTGCATGCTCACTAAAAGCTACTGGTCTTTCTAAAAACATCAAAATAAATAATGGTTTCAACAAAGTCATTATGGCTTTATGTTTGGGCAGTTTATACCTTCAGTAGACTGCATGGATAGGTTATATCATAAATCAATGTTTTTAGAAACAAATATTATCCTTCACGGCTGTGCAGTTTCTCTTACTCCGACATCAATGTAATTTCACCTGGTGCCATAAAGTACTGTCTGAACTTTTTCCTAGTCAAATCTTTCAGCAATATAGGCCAGGTACTAAGTACACAAAATTGTTCAAATTATAAAAACCCACAAATAATGGAATTTTTGTTTTTTTTAAACTTTCAAGGAGTTTTTGGTTATAAAGAGGTGGTTATGACCGAGGGAGTCATGCTTCAGATACCATCTTGAAAACATTAATTTTCAATACAGTAAATAAGTTTTTCAGTGTAAACTTCACTTCATGCTAATTAAACTAATGAAGACGGGGAGCAGCATATAGTGCAAGTAAACCTAATGCTAGTTTTAAACTTCACAACAGTGTTGATGATTTTAACTCCAGCCAACTCTGCTCTTCTCAATAAAGTAAAACCTCTGTTATCCAAATTAATTGGCAATTTTTAATAAATATTTATTTTTACTGCTTGGTTGTTAAAAAAGAGAGATTATATAAAACTATATGAAATAAAAGTCATCGTTTAAACTTCTATTATCACATTGTTAAATATCATACATGATTTGGTTCCAAATGAGCAGATGTCATGGTGCTCCTGACAATAAGTTTTGTTTTACTGATTTTTCTGTTTTATACCAAATGAAAGTTGTAATTTTTTTCAACTCCTACAATCAGTTTTCCTCCAAGATATAATTTTGTAAAACTAGGCATACTTGTAGTAAATGCACATTGATTAGTCATTTTCCATGTTAAGACAGTTAAGCTTTCATAGGTACAATTTCTACATTTAATATTGATCAGTTTTGTCATATAATACATCGTTCACAATACATATGAGAAAATATGTTTTCCAATATGGCTACTGAAGCATAAACTCCCTGACCAACTTATTTACCTTTAGGTAACACTATTAAACATTTTCCAAAAATAAAATCTTATGTATCTTTTTTTAAAGTACCTGGCTTGAGCTATATTATTTAAAAGTCATTCTATTAATGTACTAGTTTTGTTTACCACAAAAATCCAACAGCAATGCAATTTACATGACTTTTCAATACATTATTTAAAAATTTATAATTTTTCTAATAAAACTTATCAATTACAATCCATATAATAGGTCAACTAATAGGTAGTATGACGTAATGGACAAAATAATTTTCAGGCAGGGTGAAATTTATTACAATTTTGTACACCCAGCATAATACCCGTTTTTATTGAAGTAATAATAATCTATACTTCTAAGCCAATTTTATTTTACAAAGGAATCATAATTTGCCAACGTAGCTTCTATAAACCGTTCATTGCTTATCAATTCAAATAACCCATATCATTAAATAATTTTTTTTTTAAATCAAATGAAAACTTAAAACTATATGTGCTCTCCAATACAACTCTTTTGCTTTACATACACCAAAATTAATGTTTCAACCATAACAAATTAAGAATTATTCTATAAGGAGGCAAACAAATACCTTATATCAGAATTTAAAAAATACAAATATTAATATGTAGTAAATTAGTTTTAGATGCGAAAAATAGGAACTGACTCAATAAATAAAAATAGGGGTTTTCAGAGACAACTTTATAATATCTATAACACTATAACTATAGTGTTATAACTTTATAACACGTAAAAAGTCCTCATTGATATCATAGTGTTGATACAAGATATTACAAGATATTAATAGGTAAAAAAGATTATCTTGTGACTATCTTATTTCCTATAAGTCAGAAGATAATTGAATTTTCACAAAAAATGTTAAATCTTTGAATGAACAAAAAAAAATTTTTTACATTTTTTATAAATATTTAAATATTTTATATTAAAACTGTTCACTGTGTAAAAATGTATAGAACATTTTTTTTGCAGATGATTTGAAGATCTAAAAACTTTTATAAAAAAAAGTTTTTAGATTGCCGGATAGATTGGACCAGACTCAAAGATTGCCGGATATTCATAAAAAACATTGTTAAAATTAGTGAATATGACCAGGGAAACGAATATTACACATTCTGAAACTAGAGCCTTAACTGAGCTTAAAATTACAAATCAGAACAATCGCTGACAAATAATATAGAAATAAGAGAAAGAAATCACATAAAATCAAGGTTAATGTTCATACATGTTGGTTAAGTTTGGCTAAACTAAAGAGATGACACTCTTTACTGGCTCCAAAAAGATTAATAACAACCATTCTTAACAAAATATACAAGAAATTACAATACAAATTAAAAACGGAAAGTCTTGATAATTTTAATTAACGTTCAATCATATCCATTAACCACTAAAACCACTCTAAGGACATTTAACAAAATATAACACGTTATGAAACACACATAATTGCAATGTGGCCAAATTTAACTAAGATCAATATGATAACACACATGTGCAAGTTAAGAGGTACAGGACTCACTTAGTAAAAATAAATTTTATGCATCGTTTAGATATATTTGAGACAAGTTTGAATGACGGAAAATAAATTCACAAATATTACAACGAGGGGACTTTAAGTTAGTTTAGGCTAACTTTTTAGTATTTTAATAAAAATTATTTTGATTTATCTTTTGTTCATATTTGTGATGATACGGGAATTCGTGATACATCTATCTCGGAGTCCTTCGGGTTAACAAGATGGCTGAATGTTCAGTGTACTCTTATTAAACTTTTGATTAATGTATCTTGTTTTTTTAAATTTGTTTACAATAGTTCTTATTTGATTTTATAATTGGAGTGTATAGTTTATTATATTTGCGGGAAAATAAGAGTTGCATTGTTTGAATAGATTGTTATGCTCAACTCCATAATCCTTTTTTACCTCTAATATCTTGTAATGCCAGCAGGATATCAATTGAAACTTTTCACAAGTTTAAAGCAAGAAAATATATATATTTTTCAAACAATTACTTCATACAGTTGGCAGATAAATTGTAAAACTACCGGACTTTATAATTAATTTCTATTAACTTTGGTACATGTATCTATAAAGAGTATAAACATTAACTAAAGTGAGCAAATTACTATTAAATGAGCCAAAAGTTCTACTATTTGGTATTGAACTTTCAAAATGTGCTTACTTCAACATTATAAGGATGAAGTGTGCTTTATTACTTTATATTGTAGCATATAATATCAATATGTGAGCTATTCTACTGACAAATTTTATAAATTGAGAATTTAAATATGTTTAACATTATAAAATTTGTCCATATTTTAAATTAGCATAACTTTAGAAATAAATTCTATGTGTAATAAGAATAAAACAAGGAGTGCAGAGAACATTGTTTCCAGGTTGTCATTTGCTCAAACTATCTGAAGACATTCCTAAAGCTCTTGGACGTCTGAACTCATTTACATTGAGTTCTTCCAAGTTGTACCACGCAAATGTTCCATTCCAGTTTAATTCTTAGTACGATACATTGTTTTAAATAATTTAATTCTTTTTATAATCATTGAACAATTCAGTATTATACAGTATACTGAATATGTTATGTTACATATTAACAAAATTTATATCAGTATAGTAAAACACATTGTTTTTAAGTTAAAACTACACAATTAAAACAGTTAATTGGAGATATTGTGAACTAAATAAAAGAATTTTGGTTTTTCATCTTTGGTACAGTATTTCTTTAACAGATTCATTTATAGGGTTCTGTAATTAAACACACAAAACCCATATAGGATCCACTGCTTTGTTTGCCTCAGAATTCACAAGAATGGATAAATATTTCGTGCTGATTTTTGAAACAGTTATAAAAAAGCTAACCCGCAAATGTTTTAAAAATCAAAACTCAAAAACTGTTTCAATAGAAACTTTAAAAAGCTGCAAAAATGGGTACCAACACTTTTTTTTAGAATTTTGTGAATTGCAGTTTTTAAGATAATTTCAAAATGTTACTCAAATATCTTTTATCCCTTTTGTTTCGTAAAGTAATTCAGTCAAAATGTTGAAAATATCAAAATGTTAAGAGGTTTTCATGTAGTTAACGGGAAAACTATACAAATCAAAATTGTTGTTAAAAGTAGAGAAAAATATTCATATTGTTGAGAAAATATAAGTTGATTCGTGCGGTGTGCAGTGATATTGTAATTGAGAGCTGTACAAATAATTTCTTCCCGCCATGGTTATTCTTTAGAAATTATAATTAAGTGCTGATATTATCATTTTAGTAAAACTTTCGGGAACAGTTAATAGTACAAAACTCTTGGCATGTGAGTAAAACTCACATTTTATTATTTGGTTACACATTTATTATTTTGGCAAGCAGCAAACATTAACAACAAACAGTCCAAATTCATGCTAAATGATAAAAAGTACAGAAGAACCCTGGTAAGTTGGCTATTTTTAACCCGTATCTCTGCATAACCTAAACCGGATTGAAAAAAAAAAGTTAATATGCTGAGTAAGAAAACACAAATTGCAATACACATTACTCGTATGTTTGTAAGCATCAGCAGTCAACTGCAATATGCATTATGTTATAGACAGTATGATTTTACTGCCTACTTAGCAAGAGGATGATCATCACCAGCTACGTTTTAGACACAGACAATACAACTGCACTAGCCCACGTTACTTTCAATTGTGCTACACTTTTGCTTGTATTTGTTTTCTTTGTCATCACTCTGTGGGCTTTGTACTGTGCAATTTTTGCAATGGCTACAAAGCTGTTGTTGTGACAACGGAAAGCAAAATGGAAGCATTAAGAAAAGAAGAAGATTGCTTCTGAGTATAAAATAAGGACTTACCATCTCTGATCAGAAAAAGAAATAGGAACAATATTAAGAACTTTGTTTTTAAAACGATTTCAAAGGACAGTTTAGATAATTGGTGTGAAGAAAAAAAATGCTAAATTAGAAACACTAGATGATGCACTATTTGTTTGGTTTTGTAATGAAAGATAACATATTTTGCAAATTTCAGGCCTCACTATGGTTTTTTTCTACATCCTCTGGTTAACCAGGATCTGATATCAAGGTCCTTCTGTACAATTCAAATGATTTACACAAAGTAACTGTTTTCATTTTTTTTTTTTTTTTTTTTAATAGTTTAGTGGTTTCAAAATTATAAACTTATATTTGATACTATTTTTCCTTTTTTTTATAATAATTCATAATTTTAAATTCACAACAGTAAAAAGTTGAAAACATAAATTTTGTTAAAACTTTCAGCAAACATTCTTGGTTGTTCAGAGGCTTAATCAAGCACAGTTTGTCAGTAGGATATTGTGTAACACCTTTTCCTCAGAAAAAATATTACTGTAAGGCTTCGGACACACTTGCCTATATAAATATCATATGTTTACATTGCAATGCATGTTAATAATGGCATTGACTATATTGCAGCATCGATTACAAAGGCAGTGGACAGTTAACTCGCTATGACATTAATTTTATATGAACAGCCGATGATGATTTTATTGAAACATTATGAAGTTAAAGAAGTATACTATTTCTATTACACATTTTGCAAAATGCCAACAATCCCAATAAGTTAATGACTTTCTCAATTATTATGTTACATTTTAACCATAATTTCCGTTATTACTTATTTATTTCTGTATTTATCGTTAATTTAATTTTTATTTATTTCTTCTAAACCTTACGATTCATTGATGACCCTTGTGCAGATTCTATTATTTTTGTAATTACTTCGTAATTATCTAAGGCTAATAAACCCAAAAATGAAAGTTCATTATTTACTATGACAGTTATAAAATAATTTACACAGGAATCTCTGTTCTGGTAGGAAATAAAAAACATGTGGCCTATTTGAGTAAGGTAATAGAACATATTAAACATCAAATTCTTGACAAGAACTATATAATTTGTTAATTGGCAATATTTATGTTACATATGCTACAGAATATTTGAATTATGTTTCCAAACAGAATTTACCAACAATCATTATGTAATTTAACCGAGAAAAAACTTATATTTTTTTTACTTTGGTGGGAGACGGATATTTTTTTGATAGCTCATAATTTGGAAACAGATAGCCATGATACTAAAACAGAAGAAATTAATGTAAAAATATGTTAGAACAAAACTACTTTTGTTACCAAAATATATATATATTAGGTGTTTTAAAAAGTAAAAATTAACTCCCTGTCTCCAATTACTTGATTGATCTACTTCCTTTCAATACATAAAAATTACCCCTGTATTGTTCAGTGTCTATCATTTATCTCACATTTTAACCCTTTGAGTACCAAGTTCCCGTAAACGCAAGCAGCATGTGTCGATTACATGGTTGATTTCACAATCAACTTTTAGTTTTACCACTATGATTTAGAAATAAGGCAATTGCTTATAAGGTTATGTTTGTCAATCTCCCTAGATTTCCGTGATAATTTTAGCTTTCTTTTATTATTATTTTTTTAATGTTTTTGTTCTTGTGTATTGCAACAGCTGTCAGAGTTAAAACTAAAAAGGTACCAGAATAGGTTATTGGTGTGCAACAAATAAATTAATATTTTATAAACAATAAGTTTAGAGATTTCAATTACAGTAGTGATGAAAACCCGTTTATGAACATTAAATTTTAGTGGAAATATTTACTGAGTAAATGACAATATAGTTGAAATTTTGATGAAGAAAACCTGGGCAAGAGAGTAATTTCTTATCAAAAACACCCAGAAATCAAAGAGTTAAATTATCTAAAAATGTTTCTGAATTTAACATCATCATATTCTTATCTGTGGTTTGTATAAGAAATTATGAGAATAAAAAAATATCACCTTTGGGTGACTGAAAATTCATTTGAGGCCATCGTTTGTGTCTCATTGATCTCACCCCTCACTTTTTGCCTCACTCATTGGCCTCACTTTTTGCAACTGTACCTTGTACCAAGTGCTAACTTATCGTTCAATCGTTTATACCTTTTGACCTCATGTTATAAGTGATATACTTACGTGGGAAAGACAAGGGAATAACTCCCTCTATTTTTTACATCAGAAAATTATTATTTACTGCTCCCTTTAAGTTACACAAGAGTGTTGATATTTTTATTTATTTTTTATTTTACTACTGTTATTCACAGCAAGAAATGAATGAATCTGATAATATATTTTCACATAGTAATTCAGTTTGTAAAAATACACAAATACCCACATTTAAAAAAAAAACTTATCCTTCATTAATACGTTCTTTAAAATATCACCTATTGAACCATTATGAAATTTTAACTTTTGCTGGCATTTTTTAAAATTTTAACATTAGTCTTATAGGTAGACTATAGCAGATCTGAGGATTAAAAAATTCTCAAAACACCACTTAAAGTAACATTCTACTATAAATACTATTGGAATGCCAGAGGAGATTTTGTTACAATATTTTAGCTTTTCATATTGTACCACAAGTTAACCTTCAGTAGATTACAGTTAACTTTCTGTCAGTTGTGAAAAAATTACAACTATTACTTCAGTTTGCTCGTGCAAAGACCAAAACTGTAAAAACTTATCAAAATGTTTCAGTAAAAAGATTAACCATCTTTATATAATACTAGATCTTTAGATATGTTATAGAGAAATGTATTATTTGTAAATATTTGAATGAAATTGTGAACAGTGAAATAAAACTGTCTTATATTATCAGTCTTCCATTTTGAAATGGTGTTACAATACTATTGAATAAAATAAACAATACCTCATACAGAAAGATGCGACGAGTTGCTGTACAGCTTCAGATAAGCAGCATACATTTGGCGAGCCATGTTTAATACCCTGGTTACATCGTGTTTTCTCACCATTTTATCAAAATGCATAGCCATCTCATTGTAATCCATACTGGAGCGCATGATGAGTTCTCTATGTTGTCTTAATACTGTTATGCAAAGGAACATCAAAAATGGATTACCCCCACCAAATTCTTCAGGCGGTGGTAAATGTTCTGTTTTTGCTTTCACCGTACTCTGTACTTCTGTAACTTCCTCACAAATTGTCATTCCTGGAATGTTTCCGTTTGTGGTTGTAATAACATCTTGTAAAGTAGCCTTACGCCTGGCTAACAAACTTGGCCCTTCTTCGCAACAAAGAGGGTCAACATCACTAATTTCTGTTTTTGGCTTTACACCGACACTAACTTTCTTTATTAAGCTAACTGACTTATCATCTACATTGTTTGTTCCACTTACGATTGAGTCCAATTCTATTTCGTTCTGTTCGTCCGGAGTCGTAGATGTTGGTAAAGGATTTTCCCAAACAAACACATCATCTCCACCAGTAACTCTCTCTACATTAGGTCTTTCTTCACCGAATACATGCCTGTTTAAACTTTCTAATTCTAATCTGAGCTCTCGTGTCATCGATGTCGTCATTGGAAAATACTCTGTTGAATCGTCCGGAGAGCTACCATCGTCTTCATTCTCTCTTTTCTTGACTCCGCCCTGTTCTTTATCTTTAGGAATTACCTTTTTACAAATACATTTATCTTTACTAGTTTTATCAAAATTTAAAAACTCGTTTAAATTCTTTACAACTCTACTAGGTTTTTCAATGTTTTCTGGTGATTTTTCTAACACAGCATCATCTAAACTATTATAAGGTCGTGACTTACATTGCTTTGCAAGCTTTGTACGTCCTTTAGACATTATACTCTCGTCTAAACTAAGCGATGCAGATGATGTTTGCCTACGTAGTGCGCAAACTTTAGTGTAAGCATTTTCACGAGGCCGAGGGCTTGGAGGTGGCGGCGTAAGACAAAACTCTTGATCAAACAATGGCAGTTCAATTTCTGGTGGACAAGGAGGAAGAGAACTCCACATTACTTCCAACATCCGCAAAGCATCGTCAAAAGCAAACTCCCGCTTCATTTCCAGCAGAAGCCAACGATAGCAGAAGAGTAAATCATCAGCCTAAAAGTAAGAAAAAACAGAAAATGTTATCAGTACAATGTGTGAAAGTATCTGGTTGAAACATCATTTGTTGGAAAACAAATTAATAAGTTAAATAAAACATCTTTTCATTCCAATTTCAAAATTGTGAACAAGACTAATTCATACTATACAATTTATTTACTACACATGGTTCCTTGTAATTGAAAAACACACCATTGTTATAAAAACCTAACCTTCCTGTTATTTTACAAGTGTGTGAGCATTGTTATTGATAAACAATGCAATTAGGTTCAATTAGGTCAACCACTGCATTAGTTTGTTCAATATTCTTACCACTAGTGGCACCACAAATATTTATACATATACACTGAGTGCAGTTGAAAATATGATCAAGGAATAAAGAACTTCTTTCACTTCCTTGCTTGTAAAAAAAGACCGCTAATAGCAAGAAAAATGCACAATGTTGGATGCAAAAAAAGGATGAGCTCAGTGCGAGCGATAGCTATTTAAAAAAATATTCTAGACTGTAGTAACTTTTAGACATTATTTTTTTACTGCTGAGCTAAATGTAAGAAAACATTGGGTTATTCATAAAAATCTGGAATAAATGCCAACATTATTTTATTCCAAATATTCAACTCTACCATTTTGTGAGAGTAACGCTCTGACTTGCCAAATGGTACAATTAATCACAATTTCAAAAATAAAATCTTCTTTGTTGATTTTATTTAAATAATATTTTAGATTCTAATTTTTATTTCCTGTGTTTCGTATTTTTTCGCTTATTTGCATATGCGCTAACGCACTACACTTTATAACAAAAACTTTAGGATGCGCATACAAGATTTGTGACACTACTTGTGTCATAGTATAATAGTGTACATTGAAAACAATGCTCCGACGCAAAATTACCCGAGCTATCCATCGACTTGACCTGACCCTACTAATTTTCGGTTACCCTTGTCTTAATACCTCTCATTTAATGCAATGCCCAATGACATGTTCTTCCACAAGTTGCCCAGTCTAATAACAATCTTAGAAATCTTATCACTGCAACTCATTTCAGAAATGAATACTTTGCTTTTTTTAACTCTTATATGTTGGTCTAAGTATTAGAATCAAGGGTATTACAATTTTACAAAAATGCAGTTAGACCATATTTTCCAGTAGAACTTATTGTAAGCCACGGATTGAGTCTTAACATTCTACAAGAGTAATTATTTAAGTAAAGTCTGACTTCCTCTAGCTCAGTAAATTTTTTCACCTACTGGAATGTGTAGCAATGCTTCGCCCAGCATGCCATGTGGTCAAATGTGACATTTTCTTGGAGCATTACTATACGTTGTAATGTGAGGTTAAAATGTTCCAGACAATAAAACATCCTGGTTATACAGAAATATGTTCTGCAATTTTATTTTTGATAAGAAATATGTCAGCAAAGGAAAAAATACGGCTAAATAGGGCTAAATACGGGAAGTGTAAGGACAGCCCCAATGCAATGACAGCAAAGTATGTAAATAGGTTGGACAGTTCAAGAACGGTGTAACATTTTTGATCCGATTCGATGAGGAAAGGGATGAACTTTTGAACACTTGGGATGGACATAGAATTCTGTTAGTCGATTTTATTCTAGAGGGACAACAATAAAATCATCGTACTGCACAAACTTGTGAAAGCTTCGGCACAACGTACAAAATAAGAACTGTAATCAGGAGTTTGTTCCTACATGACTAAACATGACCTCATTCTGCTGCTCAAACTTATGAGCAGGGCAACTTTTGGGAGAGAGCAAATGGACCACCATACAGTCCATACAGTCAAGAAGTATCATCACAAAAGTGATAATAGTTTGTCGTCATAAGTAATCGTAAGAGTCGCAGTTACGTAATTGGAAGTGACTAAAGGAAAACGGATGCACCATGCTTGTATAGAACAGTTTGAGAGAAGACAGTGTTATTGTGACAGTTCCTGATACAAAAGGTGTTGAACTATTCAGAAGCTTGTTTGCTGTAAGTTGTTGCCATTTTTATAATTGCAGGTTAGAATTTATTTTTTTATTTTTATTATTTAACAAATCTTTACATTCCTCAAACAATCCTGAGCAGACTAGCAGAGTGGGGCGTTGAAGATTGATGTGTTATGAGTGAAATCTGTGTGGTGGTCCGTTTCTCTCCATTAATACCTTAACACACCCATGAGTGAAGAATAGGTTCCATTGCCCGTTATTAACGAAGGAAGGTGTTGAACCAACTGAAATATTTACTCAGTTGAAGGTTTAGTTGGAGGACGCTATATTGTCTCGAACCCGAGTGTTTGATTGTCCCAGCAAGTTTAAGAGTGGACGAGAAAGTATGGAAAATTAAAGTAAAATGGTGGCTCAAAGGCAAGTCTCACAAATGACACCATCCATGCAGTTTGTTACTTTATCAAAGGTGAGTGGTGGTCGATTGTTGACGAAATTTCTTCCAAAGTGGAACCAGCCATTGGAGTGCTCTTGCTATCATCGCAGACCATCTAGGCTTCCGAAAAGTCTGTGCCAGATAGGTTCCAAGATTACTGACAAATACGTTATTATGCTCCGAGTTGCTAGCAAAATTTTTGAACCTTTTAATTCTATGGTTTCTCTTAGGCTGCACATCCTAAAGCCAGGAATTTATTGATTTCCTTCTCTAGAGAAGGACATGACAACATAATGTACACCCTCTTTATCCATAACTATGTTATGAAGCAAACGCACACAATTTATAACACAGTCAGTTTGCGCAAATTAACTCCGATTGCTCTAATTAGTAGTCTCTACTTTTGGTCATATCAGTATTGCAAATGTAAATTTTGTGACTTGCCCTGCTTTTCTCAAACTTGTTTTATTATTTAATAAATCAATTATTTTAGTATTAAAGAACATTAATAGTACTAAAATTAAGTCGGTTTCAATATGCAGAATCTAGTCATTTAATAAATTAATAAATGATTTAATTAATAATCTGTGGTTTCTAGTTTTATTTTTAGCCACCAGGTTCAATAATTCGCCTGCTACAAATAATATTACAAAAATTTATATGGCATGCCAATACAGTCTAATTTTTTAACCTTTGAGTTGGTCTGAGTTTGTTTATAAGTTTTCAGTGTTCATTGTATGTTCAGTAATGGTTTAAATAAATAAAGAGTAGATTTTGTTTATATTAAAAGAATTTAACATTATAATAGTAGTTTTTAACAAGTATTTTTAGAGTAATTTAAGTTAAAAAACAATAATACTTTTTGTGTAATAAACCTTTTTTAATTTTTTTAAAGTAAAAAGTATATAGTCCAAATATAGCTGAAAAATTTTGCTTTTTTGTTTCTTTTAAAATTCTACATAGCTAGATTCAGTAAGATTGAACGATTTAGATGAGATTAGAAACAAAACTATTCTTACCTATGTAGAAATTGTAATTTTTTAGAAAGGAGTAATAGCCTAGGAGTATGCTAATGTATAAACAAATCTGAAACATAATTGTTACAAAATACTCTAAATATTTTAGCCAGACCAATATTTATTTACTTTACCAATATTTCAAACTCACTTGATGCGATTTGAGATACATGTAAAATCTAGGATCATAATAAAGTAGTCCTTCTGCAAGGTGCTGGAAGCGTTGGGTCATTGTTATACCATCTAATAGGAAGTTAGGACTTAACCTTCTCATCAGTGCACAAAAACAAATATAAGCATGTGCTTCATCGTTCATGGTCACCAACAACGGAGATGCGAGATCAGACATTCCTTGGCAGTAGCTGACAGCTGGATGGTTCAAAGCGTACCTGGACAATGGAAGATAATAAACTTACTATAGATGATTACATTATTGTTACTCATTGGTAGTAAAGTAATTATTTCTGGATTGTGAATTGTTACAAATTAGATATAAAATAACATTTGTCAATATCAAAGTTATATTGCTTGTTAAAACCAGGCATGTCATTAGTTTCTACATGTGACATTTTTACAGGTTCACTGCGTTATGTTACAAGTAAACGGTTACTCGTATCGGCTTCTTAATTAAGTGTTAAGACAATTTAGTCTGGTGTGTTTTAAATATGTCCATTATTTTTTGCTTAAGTGGAATAAAACTGATAATCCTGAAAAGATTATTTTTAAAAGACTTAAGAAGAATGCAAATTTCTTTACAACTATCGTTCTACTTGTACCGCACTGAAGGAATCAGATTTCTGATTGTGTGTGATTCAAGTAACAGATTACTAGTATCGTACAAATCAAACTATCTCCACTACAACAGGGTTCTTACAGAATTTTGGTAAATTATTTCCCTGATTTTCCCAGATTTTTTCTCAACTTCCTGTTTCAAGGTATATTTTCAAATCGTTAATTTTATAACATTTGCATTGCATTTTAGTAACATACATTCTCAGGGCCGGATTTAGCATTTTGGCGCCCCTAGGCCCAATACTTTTTTCCGCCCCCTAGTCCGGATAAAGTTACTTTCCCAAAAACCTCTATTAAAAATTATATCAGGCCTATATGTTAATTGCTTAAACACTACTCCACGATGCAATTTTATCATTGCAAGTTTTTTGAGTAATTTACTTGGTTCTGGGTTTGACAAAATGCCGTCTTAAAACACTTTTAGTAATTTTATGTATTAAATAGTGAGCTCACGTTTGTGGGGTTGAAACAAAACGATCCAACCCGCAGAGCATTACCGCAACAAAGCATGGCCATTGCTATGTTAATAACTTAGGATTTGTTCAATTTAGTCATTTGGGCAAATAAATAAAAAAAACTCTGTAATACATTATAAAATAGGTTTAATCTCAGAAACACAGATTACATGAAGAATTTTGATAACGTCACACAAAAACATAGTTCTCCCGTGCTTGAGATCAATGTGGTAACGAAGTTGATGCGTAATGTTGAAAAATAGTTTAACTTTACCAACAATTATTTGTTCCAATGAACTTCAAAATCAGAATGATTTTTTTGTAATCAATTCAAAAAATATGTTAAGTTATGGCTATTTATTTTTATTTCTAGATATTTTTTAAATATTTTTTTTCTCTCGGCCGTGCGCCCCTGGGAGCTTGCGCCCATAGGTCCGGGCCTACAGGGCCTATTGGAAATCCGGCCCTGTACATTCTATTGCATACATTTTAGCCTCCTCCTACACTACATCCGTTTTCCTTACATCACCAACATCCACTGACGACAAAAAAAGCACAAGTGTTATTATATTGGCCCAGTACATGTAGAATTAATTTAAAATAAGTATTTTGTTTGCAAAGATAATTTTTTATCTTGAGTTTTTACTCTTGATGATGTGAAACATTTCCTCAAAATATAGTGCTAAACAATGAGAGGAAAGTACATGTTCACTTTTAGTGTTTAGATTTCCTAAGTCCAGTAGTTAACTTACAACACAGAGTTTAGAACTTACACAGAATTAGAACTTACAACACACTTCCTATAATCAGCAGCATCCCTCAATCCTAAAATTCAAGTTTTATATTTTACCAGAACAAACTAGTCCCATTTAAATATAAAATTAAGACTATTACCATAAATAAAATATGATTTAAAAATAACAAATTTTAGAATCACTCCATTTGGTAACTTAATAGGCTACTTTTTTAGAATTTAACATACTACTGGAGATGCTACCATGAAAAACAAACTACTTCAACAGCTGGTTTACCGCAAGCAAAGAAAAGCCTCTCAGTTTCTGCACCAATGATATGAAAATTTTTTTTCTGACTACACGTTTCTATACTTTCCCTAACCTTCCCATGATCATAGAAACCCTGTCCAAGGACTAGTCTAGACTACACGGTCGTCTCAAAACTAAGGATAAAAATATATATTAAAGAGAGGCATATTAATATATTTTAAATCAATAGATTAATATGTACTGTAAACACCGTCCTGGGGGAACCTTATGTGTTTTTGGGAGGCTACAATGACAAACACAAATAAAAACAATAAATACATTCATACATTGTACTATTCTAATGATGACTTAGAACAAAAATTGCCTCTTTTTGTTTTCATGGTCTATTTTTAATATTCTTTTATTTGTAAATATATAGTATTCTGCAATTTAAAGTGCAAATTTAAATGTAGCTACGTCAGCTGAGAGTAATCTTGGTCAAATGTTTGGAAATCCTAAAGATAAAATCAAAGAACTGGACAAATCTAGAATTTATTGTATAAACTGTGAAATGTGTCCGAAAAAATATATAGGCCAAACTAAAAGAAGTATGAAGTTAAGAATTAAAGTACATTTTTCTCACATAAAGTACAATAGGCCAGATAAATCTGCTATGGCTAAACATTGTTTAGATGAAAACCATCATTTTAAAATAGAAAACTCTGTATTATTGAAAAATGAAACTAAACTTAACACAATAGATGCTTGGGAAACTTTTTATATTAACATACATTGTAAAATAATTGTAAATAATGAATTAGGACCCATACAAAATTCTATATTAATATAAAAATAATGTATTGTACGAGGGCCGTCCAGAAAGTAAAGAACGTTTTAGCATGGTTAAATAAAAACAAAAGATATCAACACCAAACTTTATTTACACAGCCACAGTACCTTATT
>JAGFPH010000861.1:64568-90133 GCA_018207615.1 Philaenus spumarius
GGGAAGAAAGATTCCCGAGTACTTCAAGTCTTCGCATTCCCACAAAACAAAAGGGTGAGAAAACAACCAAGAAATGTGACTTGAAAAAGGGGGTAATTTTCATGAGAACTTAACGTCTTCATGTTCCCTTATATGTCGTCTCATATATGTGACGCTAAGCCTATACGTAAGGAAAATTTTAGTATGGTGGTAGCGAACGTATTAATTGGCACTCTTTCTATTTCATAATACTTTCTTGGGAGGTTATGTGCACGATTAGTTTATTTAGTAGATGACAATATATTAGTATATACATACCTGACTAGGACCAACCAGTTTAAAAATATCAACACAGAAAGAATTTTGTCTTTAATACAGTTATGCAATTGCAGCCCAAACTGTTTTAACCTTACATCTGGCACATAGAAAACCACTCATCTGGCAGGGCATTTTTACTACTACTTATTATCATTTTAAAATCTATAGAATGTTTTATATTCAAGTAAAGGATATACATTATTATACATTTTCTTGTTCAGAAAAGTACAGAGAACATTGCTATGAATACAAAATATTTTTCCAAAAATTTCTCTAGTTTGTTTTTGAGTTCCAAATGAAAAATTATTTTTTTTAGTAAAATCCCAAAAATAGAGCATTTAGCATTTTTTTTTATAAGTTCAAAATATACAAAATGTAGAAAAAAAGTTCTGTACATGAAACTATAAACAAAGTTTTCACTTCAAAACACAATTTTTATTGTTAAGATAATTAATTGTAAAAGTGCTCAACTTTCAAAAAATGGCTTATATATTATTCAAAAATGTAAGAAAATTAAAAATACAAAATTAGTTTTCGTAAACTTTATAATATTATAGAAGACAAAATTTCCAACAACTCACAATATTTATAGTAAATAAAACACAAAACTAAACACAATGCAGTAAATAAATAAGCAATGTAAGTGGACAATCAACTGCGCTACAATGCTATGTCATCGATTCAAAACTTTGTGCATTTTTTGGTCATTATGATTGTTATAAGTCATAGAGTAATGAACTGTAAAACAAATTATTCGTTAGAATGTCACGAGTAAGCTGAAATATAATATTATGACCTATCAAGTATTATTTTTGAAGTACAAAACGATTACAAAGGTTGAAGAGCATTGTGGCAACAAATTCACACTGAAAGGGTAGTACAATAAACATAACTTTTCATTAAATTGTTCTGTTACTGTTTTTTGTTCCTTCTATTTGTGGTTCGGGGTTTCATTCAATCAGTGTGTACAAAACGATGCTTGAAACGACTGCCAGTTAAAGAATGTTAAATAAAAAACAGCTGCTGCCGCCGTTTGCTAGATATAGATTTAACCTATAACCAATGGTCCAAATGAGTTGAATGGTCTTAGTATAATATTAAAAATTTGTTAGAAAATTAACTAAATGTAAGATAACATGGATTTGTATTAATCTTAGCGATTGTGTTATAAACAATTTTAGAAATGTTTAGAAATATAAAAATTATAGAAGGAAAACATTTGCTTATATAGACAAAAATACAATCGTGATTTTTCTCTTAAGAAATATTTCAAGAAATGTAACTACACAAATTTTGACTAAAATTTTACACCTCTTCATTATTGCATAAAAGGGAGATTAATGAGCGCTATTGAAGAATTCGAAATTTACAAAGAATTCAGATACAACCCCATAATGATCAGCTGTAATTTAAGTCCAATGACCTATACGATGTAGCCCTTGATTATCAAGATAGAACTGGTCACTAACTACCGTACAAAGAAGGATGTTTAGTTTACCACAGATGACGCGATGGTGTACACCAACCAACTGAAACTGTCTAGCGCTAAAAATTATGTGTTGTGTACTTTTTATTTTTAATGTGTTTGTACTTTTTATGAATATATGACGACCTCAAAAGTGATTATATATACTTGAAAATGAGATTACGATCTGAAAATGTATCGTAAATAGGACAGCATAACAAAGTCACATGACAGACTAAATACTTGTAGTAATTTCCTGTTCTTATTTCATAGATTTGACTACTCTCAAGGTACATACGGCAAACTTCAGATCAGAATGATCAAATTACACTCAGCGGGAACAAGACTTGATACATTTAGCTATAAAGGCCCACATGGGTGGGGCTATTAGTACAGCTAATTTAACAAGCAAAAGAACAACGATAATAAATGTTGATATTGTTGTTCCTTGTGTGACGATAAATAAATACAAAAGAAGTAGGTTATGTAAATACAGTAGAACCTCGATAATTCGAGCTAATTGGGTCTGACTGTATCTCGTACTATAAAAAAATCGGAATAAGCGGAGAATGGACAAAAATAAAAAATACTATAATTTTTAATGTTTTAATTAGTCGAAATATTAGAACATTTAATAGTAGAAAATGTTTGTGGAATTAGGGCGCCATTCCCCATAGTTATTTCAACGACACCGTACTCAGCTGCAAGTTTCTTCAAGTGTTTCACCATAGTCTAGTGTTTTCAAGGCCTCTAATTTAATTTTAATTGGCACAAACTTTCTTTTAGCTTTTTCATCCATCGTTACAAAACACAATCAAAATTAAAACTTAAAAAACAAACACTTTTAACAGAAACGGTAAAGTATGCCCTCACTAATCGACAATTTTATACCAAACACAAATATGTGTAGCACGTGTATTTCCGTGGGAACTGACAGTTTACTATCAAAATTGAACAATTTTTAGAATAACAACAGGGTTAGATAGTCAAGTATGTGGTGTATGTCTGAGCTGACATTAGATCTAAGCGGCGTCGGGGAGACCCAATGTTGACTCATTACCTACCTGCGAGTTGTGATGTGCCGCCGAGCCTGCCAACTGAACGCAGCCAGCCTCTTTGATCTCTTGACACTTTCAAAAGACTAGTTGCCATTTTAAACATACAATGGGGCAGCGGTAACAAAGTAATTTTGAAGATGCGTTACAATCAATGTTTTAAAAGCTTTAAAATAGTAAAAAAACCTGTTTTTTAATTTTGCAAACACAGCTCGAAATACCTGGACTCTACTGCGACTCGAATTATCGAGTTTCTACTGTAATTAATTGTTGTTGACTCAATAGCAGAAAATGTATACACTTAACCTAGAACTATAAAATAAACTAACATGACCATCTTTCAGCATTTCTCTCCAGCTATCTCTCAAACGATGATATTCAAAACACTTCTTTTTCATGTAATCCATTCTTTCTTTTCCTGACATTCCATCAGGGTAAACATTGAGGATATGTTTCCAGGCCACTTTTCTGAAATAAAACACTTAATATGAGGTATTAGAAATTTAGTTGAATTCAACTGATATTTATAACTTAGTCATTAAGCAATCGCTTTTTCAATTAACATTTATATTTATTTGATCCTGTATTTGCTGTTGGCTGATTGGATAGTGATTAATTACTGCCTTCTAATTAGTTTCTCAGCCACAGTTAACAGTAAATTTAAGGCACACATATTAAGATGGCATAAATGTTATTGCAACCTCATGTTATGTTTTGTTAAATTAATTCTGTTTAAATATTATCTCAGTAGACTCTGACTTGATTATTTACTTTTGTTTGTTTTATTTATATCATAGTTATGCTTAGTGTTTTCTGTTTTTAATAAAAAATGGTACACGTTTGTTGGCTATACATTTTAAAATATTGTAAACGTCTGTAATTTTTATTGATTTTAATTACTGCAATTATTATACTGTCAACAAACGAATGAATAACTGAAATGAGAAACAAAAGCATACTCAAAATGATTTGTGACTTCTTCAAACTTTCAGACAGTGAAGCGGGTGAACAAGATCAAGCAAAAGATGTTAAAAGATTTTTTCTTTCAGTACATTGTGTAAAAATAACATGCTTCAATGGTGTAGTATACATTATTAAATTATTATTTGCATCTTCTATATATATAAAAGTCAAATCCACTGACTCACTGATCACGATTTCTCAAAAACAACTGAATGGATTGGAACGAAATTTGGTATGTCGCTTCCTCTAGGGCCATAGGTGCTCACTAAGAAAGGTTTTGAAAAAATTCGAAATCTTAGGGGGGTTTAGGAGGTCAAAGTTACTAAAAAAACCACCGAACGGATTGGAATTAAATTTAGTATGCAACTTCCTCTAGGGCAATAGGTGCTCGCTAAGAAATTGTTTTAAAAAAATCAAAATTTTAGGGGACTTTGGGGGGGGGGGAGTCAAAGTTACTAAAAATCCCCATAAGAAATACATAGTGTAATATATTTATTGATATAATATATTTTTGTTAGTTAATATACATTTAACTTTGATTTGTCTATCAGTGAAAAGCCGGATCGGGCCAGCTAGTCTATATATATAAAAGCCAAATCCACTGACTTACTGATCACGATTTCTCAAAAATTACTGAACGGATTGGAACGAAATTTGGTACATAGCTTCCTCTAAAGCCATAGGTGCTCACTAAGAAAGGTTTTCAAAAAATTCAAAATTTTAGGGGGTTTGGAGGGGTCAAAGTTACTAAATCACGATTTATCTAAACCAACTGAACGGATTGGAATACAATTTGGTATGTAGCTTCCTCTAGGGCCGTAGGTGCTGATAAGAAAGGGTTTTAAAAAAATCGAAATTTTATGGGGGTTTGGGGGACAGGTCCAAAGTTATTAAATCACGATTTCTCTAAAACTACTGAACGGATTGGAATGAAATTTGGTATGTAGCTTCCTCTAGGGCCGTAGGTGCTGAACAAAGCCAATTTGGTGTATAATATTAGGCTTATAATATGAGAAGGATATAATATAAAGGAAGTGCTTGTAGAATAGTATAGTAGATACTACTGAATAATAAAAATGGATCATCTGATAGATATGTAAAAGAAGAAATAGTGATTAGAAATTAAAAAAAGATGGAAGGGTTTTGTTAAAAAAAAATAATAAAAAAAGGTTGGTAAGAAAAGAAAATATAACTTGGTATAGCTACTATAAATTGTATTTTATAGAAAAGAAATTAATAGAGATATAATAATGACATTACAATGAATTAAAGGAGGAATGAATATATAATTGAAGACTAATATGGCTGGTTACATAATTTGAACTAAGCCTAGAATAAGAAAAAATATAAGGTAGTAGAATAACAGAAAAAAGTAACATATATTTGTTACGACTCATTTACAAAAAACTCATTCTTTACTTAAAAACTCGTAGACTGTCCACCTTAACTACCTTTACTCGTAGCCATTTTCTCTCGAAGGTAGTAGAGCCGTACAAAGCCTTCTTAATTATTCCTCACTGTTCATTCTGCACTGCTACCAATATTAACTCTATTCTTTCTTTCACTACAAAATTCTATGTCATTCACGACCATGTGATGTAATTTTTTTATTAGTTGTTTAAATATATTTATAGCTGTTCTTTATATAAATATAATTCATACTGTTTTAGATTTGGTTTTATTTCAATACGCACTGTCTTTTATTGTTGTGTATTACACTTTCTATTACCAATGTTCCAATGTCACACAAGTATATAGTACACTTTTATCAAACGATGTATTTTATTATTTATTTAAGTTTAAGTCTGCTTTTATTTAATTAATTAAAATGTTATCAAAATTTATTTACTTAGCGTCTCTCATTTTTATATATATATGAATGTAATTCAATCTGAATACGTTACTTAATTCTGCGTCTCTCATTTATACATGCGTGTATGTGTATGTACATGTCTGAATCTGTTACACCTTTCATACTTTGTGTTTTTATATGAATTTATGTATTTTAAATTATGGTTTTCTTGTTATTTTCGCATGTAAGTCACATACCTGAGTTAATTTTTTTATAAACTTTAAACTGAGATTTTTAGTATTTTTTGGTTATTTGATTTCGGATGGAACCTTCCTCGGATATTTAGGACCTTATTGCCTAATAACAAAAAATAACATTATTAATAACTAACCTAAGACTAGGTTCGATTCCTCCAAAGTAAATAACAGCTCGCAATTCTTTGGCCCTTACAATTTGACCAATAGGATCCAAGAACTGTCTGAACTCAGCATCAGTAAGGGGTGCTCTCGGAGGAACACTACTTCCAGAGGCCATACTTATACCATTTGGTTGCTGTTCTTCAACCAGATTTAAAGCTCTCTGTACCATGTTGAATGTGCGTTCCACCTTTACAAACAAAATAATATAAATAACAATAAACAATATTATACAATTTTGTTAGTAAGGGATAGTATTCCAAATTTTCTTATACATTAGTTAAAAAAAGATCAATTTATCAGCAGTGTTTGTTTTAAATGCATATACACAACCTCGGTAGCCCGACTTATCTGACCATACCGTTATCGCCGATTGTTTACATTTTCGGTGTGTCACTCCGTTCATGTTTAGTCTCGATATGAGTTAGTAGACCAATGATACATGCGCTTATGAGTCTCGTTAAAGTGCTGTATTTGAGTGTAGTTAGTGTAAATTATATCAACTAAAAAACATAAACACATCACACTGTCTTTAGCAGAGAAACTAAATTTATTTGAAAGGTTAGACAAAGATGAGTCCGTTCAAAAAGTTGCAAGTGAAACAGGAGTTGGGATAGTCACAATTAAGGACTGGAAAATTACAGGAAAGAGCTTGAAAGTCATGCAATAACAATTGATGATGAGAAAAGACTGAAAACTCGAAAAACTTCGAAGAAACCTAAATGGAAATTCTAGACAGTGCTTTGTGGGTTTGGTCAGGAAAGAAGAAAAGAAACTCCATTATCTGGACCAATCATAAAAAAGCATCAAATTTATATAAATAATGGGAAGAGTAAAAACGAAAAATTTACAGCAAGTGAAGGCTAGACGCATCGATGGAAAAAACGACACGGGATTCGAGAAGAAATCATTTTCGGCGAGAAGCTGTCTGGTCATGAAACATCTTCTAGTGAACTTATTCTGAGGTTCGAAAACATAATTAAAAAACATAAGTCGACACCTGACCAAGTATACAACATTGACGAACCAGGTTTGAATATAAGATGTTCCCCACAAGAACCCTTGCTGCACAAAATCAGTCTGTACAAGGCTTTAAACTCGCCAAAGAAAGGATAACATTCGCTCTCTGCAGTAATGTTAAGGGCAGTTACAAAATGCTATTGTTTGTTATCGGGAAGGTAAAAACGGAAGAGGAAATAACTGATGACTAAATCATTGAAATCATAACTTGAACAGATGAAAACGAGCAAGATGACAACGAGGATGAAGACAACACACACCCCCAACATGAGTGTCACATACAGAATTTTTGAGATGGGGTGGTAGGAAGGGAAGGGGGTTTGGGGGTTTTGTAAATAGGTTTTCTATGGTTCCTCCTTGTTCAGTCTTGAATCAATAAAGAAACGGTTGTGTTTGCTCTGTCCAAAGCACACTTATCAACGAGTGATGTCCAGGCAGCAACGGGGGTTCTTAGCTGAGGTTAGACCTGTAGTATTCAGTCATCTAGTACCGGTAACACGCGTTTTCTCAAAAACCGTGTACATTGCTTGTTTTGCCATTGTGGCCACAATTTTACGCAATTAGACCATTATTTCAGTTTTATTAATATTGGCCATTACTACCAACGCTACAATCGCAAGTCGTGATACAATATTATTGAGAAGTTAATTTATACCGTTCATGTCTAACGAGCTTAAACATGTATCTAATGTAATTGAAGTTTTCCATTTTTTGGTTATTTAATATATATATTATTATTTATTACAATTATCATCTATGTTTGAATTGTACTTCGGAAGTGTCGAGTGCAACGAAATAATTATATGCTAGCATATTAAACTGTGTGAACTAATAATAATTTTGACCAAGTGTGTAGAATAGTATGTGAACAGACAAAAGAATACCAGCTTGTGATCTACTCTCAGGACATTGTCAAAGGTACTGTACCACAGAAAATTTAAACATAGATTGTTTGTTATTTTTACTCAATACTAACTAATGAGCTTAGTGGCAATTATTAAATTGTCTGATCCCTCGAAATGAATTACTTTATTCACTCCTCACTGTGGATAACTGTACCCAGATTTTTGCATATCTCTCTCCGTTTTTTAAATAATAAAGGTGGTAAGTTTAAAAAAATCTCTTTGTATAAATAAGGTGGAGGGTATCTGTTACATACTATCCAACTATTGTTGCATTAGCTACTCACTAACATCATTTAACACAATACATATAAAATTGAGTATTGACTGTCCATGTTCTTAGTCCTAACAATTATTTTTTACAAATTGAGTCCCTATATAAAAAATAATCTAATAAAACTGTTCACTTTGGTGGGACTAAAAGTAAATAATAACAATTCAAAACAAATTACCTGATTCATAATCAATCCTTGCAAACGAGTCTGTCTGGTTTCATTTGGTACAGGATCTGCAGGTGCGCTAGTTTCACTC
Organism: Philaenus spumarius; assembly: GCA_018207615.1. Lineage (NCBI taxonomy): Eukaryota > Metazoa > Arthropoda > Insecta > Hemiptera > Aphrophoridae > Philaenus > Philaenus spumarius. The sequence continues at coordinate 73,010 of JAGFPH010000861.1, forward strand.
CAGCTTTCATTATCATCAGTATGCAAGACAGTCTTAGTGTCAACTCGTAAGTACAAATGTGGCTCTGAGGCACTGAAATTAAATTATTTAAACAAATTTTAATATGTAACACACGGCCATTTCAGTTTTTAAGATTATACTAGAAAACATGTAACACTGACAGCCATGTAACAGAAATGCTATACTATAAAAATAAATCAGCAGTTTCCCATAGTGTCTAAAGCATAGAGGTTTGGTCTAAATAAATAAAATGAAGCAATATATATAATAATAAACATTTATAATTCTTGCATATACATAAATTCCTTTATGACGCAAAATAGTTACAGTAGAGTCATTTTTAATAAATAAAGAATAAACAATAAGCAGACTATAAATAGGTAAAATAAAAGCAGACTCAAAATATATATTAATGAATAAACGTATGTAATGTGTGTGAACTATATAAGAAATTGTTTTTAACGAGTAGTGCGGTTGAGGCGAACGGTGAAAAGAAACAGTTTAAATAATTGAATAATAAACAGTTTAGTAATTAAAAACAGTCAAAAAACAAACACATGTATAAGAAGTGCGTATATAGCAAGGTATGACGATATCAGCATATGTATCGAGATACACGACTACTAGAAACTTCATCTGTGATAAGCGATGAAGCAATTCAAATACAGAAGGCTTGGCACTAATGGTCTACGTGACAAAGCACACAGAACGTAGTAGAACGTTCCTAGACTCAAATATGGCGTAGTCGATTGTATGCATAACCAGTTGCAGGTGGTGGGAAATTCGTTGAAAAATGTGTTATTTTCTTTGAAATCGCAACGAATGTTATTCAAAAAGGAAGTAGAGGTGCTTCGGAGTTGATACAAACTTGGAAAATGAAATCCATAGTGTATTTTTCTTAAAAAAGTGAAGTTGTAAAAGATCACCATGTGATCGGACAAATGAGTTGACGAAATGAAAATGTGTTAACTATATCGGGTAAATTCAGTGAAATCCTAGGTAAAAGTACAGAAACAACTGGTATCGTGAGTAAATATGGCCATTATTTTTAAGTTTAGAAGTCTGCATTTTTGAAATTTTACAATTTTTGAGAAATAATCTAACTTCAACTTTTTACTTATTGCGTCATAGTCTGGAATAGGGTTGAGAACACATTGTATAAATTGTATATAATTAATTGAATTGTTTGTTTAATTATTTTTGTAATGTTGATATTTCTTGTTGTATATAATCTTTCTTTAATTATGTCAGAGTAAACGAATAGTTGTCTAGCCATGATGTCTTGAATTTCTTTATTCAGCCACGTACATCCAGTTAGCTTGTACTTTAACAGCCAAGTACTCACCCCTGAGAAAGTTAAATTAATTCAATAAATATTTTACAATAATTAATAATTATGGATAGACAAATGCTAACAGAGCATAGATAAAGTTATATGTGGATTACTATAGGTTATGATTATTATTTTTTATTATTATTTTGAGTTGTAAGGCAGCAGGCCTAAATGGTGTGATTTTTGTTTATGGAGGTAAGGCAGTAGGCCTAAGAGGTGTTTTTTAATGATTAAAGGTATTTTATGAACGACGATTTCTGGTGTATTAAGGTGAAGGAATAAAAGAAGTGTAGGAGAGGTGTTAATAATTGCTGAATAATCCACATATAACATTTTATTTTAGTTTGAGTATTTCTTTTTGTTTTTGAAACTTTTAACGAATCCCATTTTTTTTTAACACAATAAATATAAATTTATTTTTCATTTATTTTTTTGTAACCATAAGTTACAAAATGGCGCCCAACTTGGGGCTGAAAAGCAAAAGAAGCTATATTTTTCATTTTTTTTTTTGTAACCTTAAGTTACAAACAATATTATACATTTTGTGCTTACTTACATACAAATACCTTACTGTTGTTGCAATATTCTTTACAATGGAAACACTATCGCTGTTTCACTGATCATTGTCAGTTTCTTCAGATGTAGGACTCAACACTTAAATAGAAATATAGTACAGCACTGAATGTACATAAAAACACAATACACTTTATAAAAAAATCAGCTCTTTATTATAGGGTTTATTCAAAATGTACGGGTGAAGCTACATGATCGAAGGCTGAATTAAAAATAAGCCAATACCTATTCCTATTGTGATAAATTCCTGCTGTGTTTGTTCAGAGGTAAACCATTATATGATAACCGGAGTAGGCTACAAAATTCAACTTTTCATTAAGTAGGACGTCTGGGTTGTTTTTGAGGGAAGTGTAAATGGTCTATTCCTCCCATACATCGAGACGCACTTTTTGTTCTTTGTTAACCTGACAAAGCTGACAGTGATCTACAAAATAGTTCTGTACAGTTAACATCATAAAAAAAGTATTAAATATACAATAGCTAGAATGCAAAAGCAAAAATAATTTATAAACTCTTAAGTTTTATAAATATTATAATAATAAACTCAATCTGACACACAAAGAAATAGCAACAAAAAAAAAAATGTCAACTAACGTTGTGAAAAACATATTTAGGCTACAAAAAACTGATATGTTTTCAGTGCCATGCAAAATATTCCGGAGTAGTCCTTAGAGTAGCATTTTATTGTGGATAATTAGGGTATATGCCTTTCAAAAAGTCACTTGTTACTAAAAAAGATTTTTGTGACTATGTTACAAAATTAGTGGGTATGTTCATTATTTGTATTATTATTTTTGTACGCCCATGGGCTCCAATTTAAAAAATTATATGACTACCTTATTATGGCTCAGTTTATATAGTAATCTTTGAACACTTCTTGATGTTTTTTTCTTCTTAGTTGATTAAAATTTAGATTTAAAATGAAATATGATTACAATTGCAAATTTGTGTAAAAGAAAGAAATTATATTTCTCTGAAGATAATGTCTCTGGTAAGTTTAATTATTTTAATGCATTTTGTTATAGAACAAAATAATAGTTTAAAATAGTTTTAAAAATTTCGTTAAAACGTCTTTATTACTTTATGCCTGTTACATCAATGAAGAGGTGGGCAGCTTATAGCAAGTAAATTGTTCACACGTAGGCAACGTGTGTCTTTGGTCTCTCGTACACTTTGCCTCCCCTAATAAGCATATAATCTACACCAATAAAAAACATAGAAAGAAATACTAATTTCAAAATTATTACAAAAATTAATAAAGTAAACTCCTGATTCTATGCAAATTTGACTGGCGTGGATACCGTGGATAATCGAATTTTGCGGATAATCCGCAAAATTGCAGTTAGCGGCTAAACAATGGCCAAAGATACTCAAAAACAACACAAAAGTGCTCTAAATCAGTTTATTGGACATTAAAAGAACGTACATGAAAAAAAACTAAAACTACGTTATGTAGGTACATTATTATATTTACAGGACTTTTTGCTTAGTATACTGTATTGTACTGTACACAATTATAGTTTATTATTCTATTATTTATGATCACTTTTAAAATCACACTGATTTGAATAAAAACCCCGAACCACAAAACAAGGAACAAAAACAATAACTAAACAAATAAATTGTAAGTCATGATTAATATGTTACCCTTATGTACATTTCGATGACATGGTCATCATCCTCAGAGGTCAGAGGGTTTTAACACTACTCGTAGTGTTAAAGAGTAGTTTTTAAGAGTAGTGTTAAAACCCTCTGAGGATGATGACCATGTCATTGAAATGTACATAAGGGTAATTTATTAAACATAACTTACAATCTAGTTGTTTAGTTATTGTTTTTGTTCCTTGTTTTGTGGTTCGGGGTTTTTATTCAAATCAGTGTGATTTTGTCGCCACAGGCTCTTTTATTTGTTTAACTTTTAATATGTTACAGAATTTAGAAAACTATTTCCGTATTTCCAACACAATTTTTAAGTTTAAAAACTTGTTTTTGTGTATTGTTTCTTTTTTTTAATATAAAATGTTTTACCACGGACGCCGCGGATAATCGAGGATTTACTTTATTGGGAATAATTACCTGACAATCCAAAATGGACAAGAAATTAAAATTATCTAAATATTTGGAACTTAAAAGAGTTTATGTTAAATTAGTCAACGTACAAAAATAAATTAAATATGAAAGAAATTACAAACCTAACCAAGGCCGCATCCAAATCCCAGTCTGACAGAAGAGCAATGTAAGCTTCTTGTCCATAATCATCAAACACTCGATATCTCACATTAAAATCCCTAAAAACAAAATTATTTATTGAGATATATATAAAAGTACTAAACCAGATTTGATATAATATTACATTTAATAGATATCAATGGAATATTTGTGAGCGAAAACCTAAGTTGATTATGGCAGTGTTTAGACTGAAAACTGGCCACAACCATCTTGGCACATGTCGTAAACTTATCATTCTATTTCAGTGGCCTAATAGCAAGTTTTTATGACTCGCTCCACCATCAAATTGTTTTGAAAAAAATATGATACAAGTCTATAGCTATAAAATTCAATGTATGTACGTTTGTCCTTTATGCGTTACCAAACCGTCCATCCGATTGCTTTGAAATTTTGCATAGTAACACAGGTTAACCCTGGGAAGGTTTTAGGCCATTTACCAAAGTCCTAGGACATTAGGGCTACGCCCCAGTGGCCCTCAAAGTTTCAATGTTAATCTTATGGAAGGTCAATCTTAAGGAAGAAGAAGAAATATTTCTTTTGATTTTATCAGAAACAGCTGTTCGTATGAAAAGCTTAAAACAGCTGATTTTGATCAACAACAGATTTGGATCAAAAACTGAATATAATTTTAGGTTAGGTAAATCAAGCAATGAGCAGGATCCCATTATAATTTACATCGGCCCTCAAGGATACGAATTACATGCTTTCAAAGTTTCAAACTAAGCAATAGCAAAGCATTGCCGGGTCAGCTAGTACTAAATAAATAAATAGGACAAACTATACAAGTGCAGAAAGTATTTATAAAATTCTAATAAATTGCTTTAAAAAAATAGAAAATATTCCTTTTTATCTCACTTTGCATAGTCACTACAATGTAATGTCATATAAATGATGGTCATTTTTCTCCGTCAAAATAAACTTGTATAACTTCAGGCAAACTCTTGCTACCTACTGGTCATTTTAGTTTTAGTTTAAGAAAGTATATAAATTTATAATGACAAGACAGGCGAGTAGTAGCTCGTGGTGACACTGTGCTCGTCACTACTGTTTTTGTACTTTCAACATTAAATTATCATACTATGCTGAAGTTGAAGTAATTTAGCCTAATCTTAGAGAATAAACGTACAATAAAGCTTTTTGGCATGAAACTTTTAACTAATTCACTGTAGCCAGGTGTTTTGAAACACTTACCCTCTAATATCAAAAGCTTTCACTAAAATGCTTTGTAGGACCTCAAAAGAAGTAATCTGAGGATCCACACTAAATTTTCTATACTCTGGTGGAAGGGCTCCTTCACATTTCTGTAAAATACTCATAAATAAAATAGTATACATTTTGTATATATAAAATAAATCATTAAATTATCATACTCATAAATAAAATAGTATAAATTTTTTATATATCAAATAAATCATTTAATTATCATAAGCCTAATTCATATTTGTTTCCATTAACTCTATATTAAAAACAATAAACACATTTTGCTCAAACTCAAATAAAATAATATTGATAAACTGTTATATTACAAGTAGGCCACTACATTAAATTTGTTGTCATGATTATTTGAATTTTACTTAAGAATAATACATAAAACTAGCTGAATACCCGTGCTCCGCTACTGGGAATTTGTTTTGCATCACTATGTTACATAATGTAATATTTTTATCTCATCTTTTATTGCACGAAAGTGAATTATTACATAATATTTTCAATTTGTTTGGTTTTATTGTTCACTGGTGGCCCGTCAATCATCTTTATCAAGGTATTTGGACTGAATAAATTAAATCAATTTAAAATTAATGAATTCAGAGTGAAGAGCGTCTTCTTTTTCAACCGCTAAATCTATAGACTGGTAAATCACAGTCTTAGCTGAATGTTGCAGATCACCCAGATACATCTTTATCGAATCCATAGATCGGGATAGTTTTGATTAGCTTACGTCTTTAAATATTTTCTCAAAATTAATTAATGATTTCCAAATTTCAGCTATCTAGCTTTAAGGAAAGAATACCAATTAATATTTAATGTTTTTAGTGGTTGCTATCACATTTTCACCCCTTAGCACCACGTAACAAAATGTAAAATTGGTTTATTTTTATATGTATCTTGTAAGAAATAAATGTACAAAACCTCAGCTTTCTAGCTTTAAGGAAAGTATTAGAAACAATATTTATTGTTTTATGGGTTGTTTCAATCCTTAACGGCCAAGTATTTTAAAATCCTTACTTAGTGAGCCTCTAGTGCCTATGAGGAATATGTGTACCAAATTTCACGTTCCTAGACGGTATTCGATTAGGAGTCTAATATTTATAGTTTTAGGGTTTGTTATTACATTTTCACCCCTTAGCAGAACATGACAAATCTATACTAATATTATAAAGAGGTAAAGTTTGTTTGTTTGTTTGTTTGTTTGTTTGTTTGTTTGTATGTAGGGGGTAATCTCTGGCGCTACTGAACCGATTGAAAAAATAGTATTACTAATAAAAAGCTACACTATCCCTGAGTAACATAGGCTATAATTCATTTCGGTAAAAACCTTTTTATATTTTAATATTTGTAAATTTAGTCGGAAAAAATCTTAGGTTAGGCCTGGAATGATAAACCAACACGTGTATTTACTTTATTACCATAGCAACCAATTGAATAAAATAACAGATAGTATAGATGTTTGCTTCAATATTTCCATTAACAGCTGATTTCAAAATTTGAAGCAATTATTTTTGTATTTCTAGCTTTTAGGTTAGGGTTTTAAAGTGTAGACCTGAGCTTTGCTGGTTCTTTTAACTATTATTAACAGCTGTTATAAAATGTAAGAAATAATTTGGTTTGAACATTTAACATTATTTACCATCTTAGTTTTGAGGTTATTATTAATACTACAACTTTATTATAAATAAAACATAACGTATGTTTTTAGAAGGTTCCATTGGGGGTTGGCGTGCGAAGCACGCAGGGGTCTCCCCTAGTTAATTATAAAATTGGATTATATTATGGTATGTATCTATGTAACGGAATCTTTGAACGTGATATTCACCCCCTTCAAAACATCGGATTGATTTGAAACTTTGCACACTTATCAAGGACCGACAATGCAATATTAATTTTGCTGGGTGTAGTAAGTGAGCACTGATCATAGTCCCCAGAACACGTTTTCGGGTATCATTAAAAACTTTATATACAGGGTGATTCACGACAATATGCAGAAACTTCGGGAGCTCATTAATTGTGTTGGGTGTAGTAAGTGAGCACTGATCATGGTCCCCAGACTAAAAAATAAGAAAATAAAAAAACCAAAAAAATAACGCTTTAAAAGCAAACCGAACTAAAAATTTGAAAATAATTGTAAAACAAAGCGTGGGGTACATTATACTATATTTTTATAATTACTCTACTTTTATAAATATCTACCAATGAAATATTTGTAACGTTTGATGAAAAGCACCCCATGCTTTTTTTTACAATTATTTTCAAATTTTTAGTTCTGTTTGCTTTTAAAGCGTACTTTTTTAGTTTTTTAAACTATTATTTATGTAGGCTATCTTGTAAGACATAAATGAAAAAATGTTAGCTTTGATGAAAGTATACAAATTATTATTTATTGTTTTAGGGGACGTTACTACTTTTCCACACCTTAGCAGAACGTGGCAAAATGTAAAACAAGGTTTATATTTTATGTGTTTTTTAAGAAATAAAGTGACAACTTATCATCTCTCTAGTTTTAAGGAAAGTATAAAAATGTAAACTTATTGATTTTAGGGGTTGTTCTCACATTTTCACCCATAGCAGCTCGTAACGAAAAGTAAAACTGTTTAATTTTTTATATGTATCTTGTAAGAAATAAATGTACAAAACTTCAGCTTTCTAGCTTTAAGGAAAGTATAACAAACAATATTTATTGTCTTAAGGGTTGTTTCAACCCTCAAAAGTCAAATATTTCTTAGTGCGCCTCTAGCGCCTATGAGGAATATGTTGTAACGAGTTACCGAACTCCGTTACCTAAATGTAGCAGACTACTGGACGAGTTGCGCGCATGCGCGTTAGAACCGACCTTGCAACTTGACTTTGAATTAGAAATCAGTGTGGTTCCGAGTCCCGACGTATCAACTAGACGTAAGCGGCAGGTAAAACGTCCGTCGGTGACGAAGTTCTACGCTCACTGTAATCCGTTATTATGCCATAAGCAAATCTAATTAATATTATTAATATTATAATCGGTAATCGCGGAACGTGAGAATATAACCAATCGCGCACTCGTAATCAATATTAAGCGGTAATAACTTCGGTTCGGTTAGAAGCCTATCGTGTACAAATGGTGACTAGTGATTTAGTGACAGTTAAGGTGTATAGTTTAGATTTATATTAATTAATTAAGCGTTTGTTAAAAGCTGGGAGAGTCGGATTTGCAGGGTTCGGCTAAAGGCAATCGGTTAAATTAGGGTTAGTGATTAATAAATTTCCTCTGGGTATGCGGCTATCGTCAATTTGCACCGACAGTTCCAGTCACGTCTTCCACAATTTACTAACTCGGTGCAAATACACGCTGACTAGCGATTCCCAATAAGATCGAAAGGGATAACTGGTACAATGTGTACCAAATTTTACGTTCCTAGGCGGCGGCATTCAATTAATATTTATAGTTTTAGTGGTTGTTACTACATTTTCACCCTTTAGCAGAACGTGACAAAATATAAAACTGGATTATATTTTATATGTATCTTGTAAGACATAAGTGAACAAAATTTCAGCTCTCTAGCTTTAAGGGAAGTATAAAAGTTAATATTAAGGGATGTTGTTACTAACAACCCTTCACCTAGGGGTATAAAAAAATAGCCTACGACCTATTCTCAGACCTACCAAATATACACAAAAAAATTTCATAAAAATCGGTGAAGCCGTTTCGCAGGAGTTCGCTAACAAACACTGTGACACGAGATTTTTATATATATAAACTAGAGTTAAAATGGTTAGATACTATGTACATAAAATGATTAAAAGCAGTCTAACTATATGGCTATTATATTTTTATAAAGATTTTTTGACAGTAAAAGTGAATTAATCAAACAAATTGTATCTACTAACAATACCATAACCAATGGACAAATATATATATATAAGACTAAAGAGCAGAATCTAAATACAATAGAACCCCTCTTAACCGGTCTGGTCGGACTGAGACCCTGGCCGGTTATCGGTTGATGCGAGGTAGAAAATGATTTTTGTTAAAAAAATAACCTATATATTTCATAAATAAACAAGCATATAAGAATATCCAATTAAAAAACAAACACATTTTTTTGTAATTTCTACAAGTTTTTATTTTTGAATCTTGCCGACCAAGGTTTTGCCCGTGCCGGCATTGACGAGGCAGCTTATATAGACAGCATTCTCAATTTTACCATGAATACAATACAAACCACATACAAAGTGCTTCGTCAACAATGTCAAAAACTGGTTTCTATTAGTGCAACAAACTGCAAAATCTTTTCAGACTCAATTTTTGAACACATTTCTTCAATCGATCGTCTGTTTCATCGCCAATCATTGATGGTACCTTTTCCAACGTTAAACTCTGTAGCCTACAGAGCTTTTTTACCGATTCCCTAGTCTTTTTAGCATTTTTAAACGTGTCTCAAACGAGAACATCACACATTTCCTTTTACCTAACTAACTAATTTGTATTTAACAGATCATAACTGGCCAAAGGCAAGAACAAAACTGAAAGAAAAAGGTACAGTAACTTCCTCCTCCCCCATTCCGCTCCCTTTCCCTCGCCTCCTTTTCTCCCATCCCGTTTTCAAGAATTTTGCTCCCACAAAATTCAGTAAAGGTTCCGACAAAGCAACAAACGAAGAAAAAGAAACACAGGATGCAGCGTTGTCAATAGATTCTATGAAAAAATACAATTGCCGCGGAAGCAAGAGGGGAATCAAACACACTCCTTCCCCCCCTCCCCCAGTTCTGTCTGCCACAACACATTGCACACCTAAACATTGCATCAACCCCGCTTTATTTTCCAGGAAATGTCCGTCAAACAATCAATGTTTGAGACTTTGGCCAGTTAATATAATCTGTAAAAGAAAAATAACTTTATTGTTCCATGGGATAGGCCGGTTAATTCGAGGCTGGTTAAGAGAGGTTCTACTGTAAGCACAACACTTCAATATTTTATTAAACCAACCAAATTTGTATTTTCTAGTTTAAATATTAACAGTCATATCACTTGGATTAAAATTGTGGGAGTGGTCATTGATTAATGGTACCATACCATATAATGTTTACAACATTAGTAGACAATACATAGTTTACATCATCATTAGAAGCAAACTCAGGAGAATATTACAGCACCTACACAGATTTTTTACAAACAGCAAACAAATTCAGTGTTAGCTATTGAAAACATAATATTATGTAATCTGGTCAGAACTTGACAAGAGTGGATTTGCCCTTGTTGAAAAAACAGTACAATTACTGATTCAATAAACTTGAATAGGATGTTTGGTAAAGATACTTATTGTAATTTTTAGCGAATGAGTAAATGAGTAGCCTAGTAAATGAGCACCGTTCATGGTTCCTAGAAAACATTTTCGGCTGTCATTAAAAACTTTATATATTTTGTATATATGTGTGCGCGCTCTAACGGACCAGTTTACATGTGATTTGGTCCTACTTTGGTACACACGTAGGTTGTCTAAATGGCTCGAAAAAATTTGTCAGCAAAAAAAAATCAAGGCCGGAAGTACTTTTTTTTATGATTTTGCATACTAAAATAAAACTTTTTGAGGTTTTATGTAAAAATATAAATATAGGAGTTTATTCTACACATTTTGTTTCCTTATACGACTTTATAGATTGTTTGGTTCCCCCAAAATCTATCAAAACCTAAAACACCATAAACGTTTTTAGTAAAAAACTTAACATAAAAGTTTTACCATAAATCAGTAAAAGAATTTCTGACTTTTTAGTAAAGTCAGAAATTCTACTACTAATTTATTTCGTACACTGATGCAGCTATTCAACATCTTCATGAATAGACCAATTTCCCATAGTTTCCAAATAATTAGTTAAAACCCTAAAATCTTATAAACTTAATTTTGGAAATTCGCTGAACTCACGTTAGCGGTTCAGCAGTAATGTGGAATTATTATTTATTTATTTTATTAATGTCTTTCCTCTGTGACAGGATTGATGAAAACGGGGAAGTAGTATATAGTGCAAGTAAAACAAACACCAGTAACTAGGCAACTTAGACAACTGTGTTGAAAGTTCCAACTTTAGCAAACTGGACAAGCGTGTTTACCTCTGTGGCAATTTGATTCCCAATTTATTATCAAAAGTACAGAGTAATCTAAAGCCAGGGAGAGATTCATTCCTAGGTAAAAAAAAAAAAAACACAACAACTCTATTAAAGCAGAAGGTAATATGTGAGTCTATTCTAAAGAATGATTCTATGTTTAGTAACGTCCTGCAACTGGTGGAATTTGCAATGCACCTACAAGGTGAACCTCAATTTTGCAGTTTGTGAAATAAAAACATAAAAGTTAAATAATTTATGCATATCAATTATAATTAACCTAAACAAATAAAAGAGCACTGTGGCGACAAAATCACACTGATTTAAATAAAAACCCCGAACGACAAAACAAGGAACAAAAACAATAACTAAACAACTAAATTGTAAGTTATGTTTAATACGTTAGGCCTACCCTTATGTACATTTCGATGACATGGTAGTGTTAAAACTCTCCCTGAGGATGATGACCATGTCATCGAAATGTACATAAGGGTAACGTATTAAACATAACTTACAATTTAGTTGTTTATTTATTGTATTTGTTCCTTGTTTTGTGGTTCGGGGTTTTTATTTAAATCAGTGTATAGTTAACCTGCGGATGAAGATTTGTCTAGTGTTTATATGTCTTAGGCCTACATATTCATAAGATTCCATAAAAACCTTCACTTTTAACAAATAGGTACAGTAAAGTACAATAAGATTTTAAAAAATATTGAATTTATTTATTAAAAGTTGATCTGTTGTACACTTTACAATTTCTGTACCAATTACAATATTATTGTAATTAAAGACATTTTCATATAATTTTGGTTTTAAGTTTCTTGTTCTCCACATTTCTTGAACGCCTATTATACTTACTTATTTTTATTTATTCTTTTTAGACTTAGGGCCTACTATAAACAATTTCCTTATAAAAAAAAAATTGTAATGGGTTAAAAAGCTTTTATATCAAAGCCCACTAAAGAATACCGTTGAGGGATGGGCTTGTGTTCACCGAGACCTTGAACGCTCCAATGTAGTGCGACGTTGTCACGTTCTTCCCACGCTTCTAACTGACTGCGGCTGACTCAACGCATTTATAATTCTTTAAACTGTGCGATCAAGCCTCGAGCCAGGAGTGTTCGAGGCTAGTAGATATGGCAACGCTGCGCGCCCATCCTATTGGCCGCCCCGCAACGGTATTTTTTAGTGGGCTTTGATATAGAGTGTGTCTTCTAGGCCTACCATTAAAAATCAAATTTGATGTGTTATTTTTATTGAAAATCAACCCTCCTCCTTCCATAGACCAGCCCCTCTTATGAAAAAGTAAGATGGAATTGTTTTATAATGGGAAATATCTGAATCTAAATGTCTATTTGTACCCTATACATACCACTGATGTATTTATTTACTTCTGCATGGTCCAAGCTTGGAAATGGTATTCCTATATAACTTTACAGAAAAAATACCTTTTTATGGTGGAAAAAACTTTATAAATATCATAAAAATATGACAGTAAAATTTTGTTAAAATACATAACATTAAAAAGTAGGGAGCAAATTTACTATTTGATCCTCGGCTGACCTAAGGCAACAGAAATAGGCTACAAGAATAAATAAATAGCCTAAAGTTCTAACTTAAGTTATAGTCTTTAGTCACAGTATGTTTACCTGTATTCAAAATTTTACAGTAGAATGTACAACAACGTTGTCGTCTGCAAAAATATCAGCCAAGGGTCGAATAGTAAGTTTACGCCCATATAGTAGTAACAAACATATGTACAAAATTGAATCTTGGAGAAAATTTGGAAATAACAACTTTTGCTTACCATGACTTTAACTCTTACAGCTTCTCTCTGATAACCAAAAGGCCCTATAGCAGCCATAATTTTCACAAAATATTAAAATGAAAATAATTATAAATTTAAAACCAGTAAATATATTCAAGAAAATAATAGAATTTATTCACAAAGTTTATCATAATAAATTTATGGCGTATATTGCGAATTCTTCATTATTCTGATAGTCTTATCATTTATTTGGAAATAAAACTAACTTGTGTGTGAAATAAACAGTACCAACTTTTCACATAATTATGATCTAGGCTTATTGAATTTGTGTATTCATATTCTAACACCTTCCTACGTGGAAGGCATATCGAATCCATTGTTCTAAATGACAAGCTTTAATGAATTACACCAAGTTTTAGATGTGTATTCAATGATTTTATTCCACTATCTTATTTATAAATAAATGCAGCCGCACTTAATGATTTAATTCTTTACTCAAAACAAAAGCTTTAGTATTTAACCTAAACTAAACCTAGAAATCACTAAATAACAGCTGACAGCCGACTGGCGTCTGCTTCTGTGCTTCTGACATTATTTTGTGATTATTCTGTCAACCAAAAGCGGCAACAAAACCTTTAAAGAATTGCTATAGTCTAAAAGCGAGTACCTGATTTTGTAGATAAGTTAAATTAAATATAAAAGTATGCAAAATCTAATATATTTATACAATACTGAATGCAAAATTTTAAGTTTTGTTGCCCTAATCAAATTGAATTATTATTATAACAAAATGTTAAAATCATATACCATTTACTGTATACCGAACTTATTAAGGGTCGGCTCTAGTAAAACAGAAAGCAACCTGCGACTCCCTATAGCGGCGGTAGGTTACGCGGACATTGCTCATCCTAAATCCATTTAAAACCCGCAATTATTCAAATAGCGTTTTTAAAAAAATACCAAACTCTTGGAGACAAAATTTGGTAATTTTTCGCTATAATTAATAGTTACAACGTAAAAAATATTTAAAATCACCCTATAGCGGCGGTAGGTTACACGGACATTGCTCAGCCTAAATCCATTTAAAACCCGCAATTGTTCAAATAGCGTTTTAAAAAAAATACCAAAAATCTTGGGGACTAAATTCTTTAGGCGAATGGCTTGGTAGTTTTTCACTGTAATTAATAGTGACAACATAAAAAAATATTAAAAATCAATGTTTTAAATTGTTAATAAATATTAAACAAAATATTTTTCTTAGTTTTTAAAATGCCATTTGCATGCATATTTACCACAGCTTTAAAATGACATATCATTTATAATTTTCCGATCAAAAATAAAGGAAAAATTTTTGGATTTTAATTTAACATTGGTCTTATGGAGTGTCAGCCAACATGGCCGACAGCTAGAGCCGACCCTTATTGTTGTTTAGCTAACCATATTTAATCGAGTTTATTGGTTTACAATCTTATCTTCTAAAGCGAGAGATAATTGTTTGTCTGCTAAATGGATCTGGAATCTCCGTCTAAGGATTTTTCATTTTTTAATTTTATATGGGGCTTTTGGCCACGAGAAATCGATTGGAAATGGTCACCAGTCTGGGAAAATTCGTTTTCTACGTCTTTTTATTAAATTAAAAAGTGAAATTTGTCCATTTTAAACAATACAAAGCACAGCTGATGCAAATGTTTTCAATGCCATTATAATAATCATCTGCTTTCTTTTAAACTGTATATTTTATTAGAGGTAAGCCTAATGTTGTATCTATTTATAGTTACCATGGCAACAAATACTTCTGCTAAATAAACATACCCTTTATTTAGTTGTTTAATGTTATAGGCCTAACCTAAACGATGTTCACGGAAATTTTCAATAATAGTTATTGACGTGAGCGAACTAGGCCCTAGGCCTAAATCGATATTGAAATATTAAACTTTAATTTAGGCCTGACTTATTTCTGAGGCATAGCGTTGAGATTATGGTTAATCCTATAAACTGTATTTTTATTACAGGTAAGCCTAATGTTATATATACCCTTTATTTAGTTGTTTAATGTTTTAGGCCTAACCTCAAAACTCAATAATCCAATATTTATTATTGAAATCATAGCCCTGCTTATAATCGAGCTTTAGCTCGGTCTCCTGGTACTGCAGTTTATTAAAGCAGTAGCAGACTAGGCCTATTTACGTTTTGGATTTGATTCATCCAATTTAGAAGGGGCGGCAATTTTCTTTAAAGGCAACTTAAAAATTCACCAAATATAAATAATTATGTAAATAATGGTAATCATGTTTTAAATTATACTAGCTGACCCGTGCGAATATTTCGCAAGTTCGGAGTAGGCCAACATTTACCTGATTTAACACGTTGATTTAATTCAGTTAATTAAGTTTATTTATTTACATTGGTATATAAATAACAGTTTCCCTATACAATCTTACAGTGTAAACAATCTAACTAACAGCTGTCATGCTAGTTAAACAGATGGTTAGTAGAAAGCTTTAAAATGATGCCTCATTCATGTAATTTGATGATGTATTAAGGAAGTTATGGCGTACCGACAAAAAAATAGTCTTGAGAAATAATATATGCGATTGTATTTAAAAAAAGAGTAGATTATAATCAGAAATATAATTTTATTAGGTTATTTATATTCCTACCGTAATTAAAACAAAATACACAACCTATACATCACTTGCAACTATTATAGTCATTTGCAAAAAAAAAGAAAAAGAGACTTTAAAAAAAACTATTACAACTAGGGGAAGAATGAGAATGATAAATCAGTGCTCAGTCAGTGTTTGGCAAAAATAAGAAGAAAAATAAAACTCTTGGTATTATTATCTCTGCTAGTGGCTGACTGACTGGCTGTGGCTGTACAAGAATCTGAATCTAAGGTTAGGTTATAGATAATCAGAATCAGCTAACTAATGATTATCAGACATTATCAGTGACAAAGTAAATATTTTTGCCGGGGTATTTTACATTTAATTTTTAAGTAACAATAATATTAATATGAAGTTAACGTTCTATTGTTAATAATAAAGTGTTGATCACAAAGTTAGTTGTTATGAATGATCTGGCGAACTTTTAGGCTACCTGATAAATGTACAAATATGAATACATTTGAATTCTATTTTCTATCGGTAATCACGTGTTTATGACCAAGAAATGGAGAGCATTTATATTAGTCAAGTCATCTATCAATTGTAAGTAAGAACTTTTTATTTTTGAAATTTCATAAAATATAAGGATATAATATAATGTCTAGGCTATGTAGGCCTAAAGTTCTAGCCGTTAACTTGGCATGTGCATAAAAAAATTTAAATGTGAAAGGGATTTGTCTTAATAAATCAGCTTAACAGGGTTGATGTGTTTTAACTAGGTATGCAATTTGAGGCCTTTTATTTAGTTAAGGTAAAAATTTACTTTAACTTGTCAATCGATTTCTAAGGGAATTTGATATAACATGAAAGAACACACCTAACTGATAGTAGAAACAACAAAAATTTGCCCGGCAAATAATATTTGTAGGAGTTATGAAAGAAATAAAACTTGAAATTGTATAGGTTAAGTTTCGACTTTTCCGCGATATTTGACGTAATTATAACAAAATAAACCACTTCACATACACCAAACATGTAAGAATTAAATAAACTAAATAATATGAACCCTAAAAGTATCCACGAAGCAAGAAAATGTGAAAATAATGTAACAAACATAATTATGTAAACAAATGCATCAAACAATAGGGAGTACCGTTTAACTGCGTATTTAAAATGGAAATTAATCAACGTTGCCAAATCGAACAATAGGTTATTGTACTAATTAAGGTGTGTATAAATCAAGGTAACTAGATAGTAAAGGTTGCCTCATTTGAGAAATAATATTTCGTCGTATTATCACTTTATATAATTAGAATAAAAAAAA
>JAGFPH010000861.1:120005-157422 GCA_018207615.1 Philaenus spumarius
AGAGTCTTGCAAATCAACTCAAGTTTATATATTTGTTATTTTTTTTTTATTTGTAAGCAGAGCATCTTACAAATTGGCGCAGCCAACTTTAAGGCTCGTCAATTATAAAGACTCTAAGCTTACAAGCTGGATGTGACTTGGCAGCCATGTGCTTCGAGTGGAAGTGAAATGTGGTTGATTAAGTGTGCTTATCGTCGATGAATTGTGATTACGCAAGTATTATTAAACAATAAAATACTTAAATAAAAACAACGTAAAATAAATAAATAGAATTTTGACCTATTACTAGAAAATTGACGATTCTTTGAAATTTACATTAGCCTAGGCTTGGACAGACTTTTATAATTTTTATTTTTATTTGAGTTAAATTTAAATTACAATTTAAACGGCCCCCCTCTCTCTCAGATACAATATTTTTAAATTAATTTAAAGTATAATATGTCTGTATTATTTTTCTGTCATGTCAATAAAAGTCGAATGATGCGTAATTAAAGTTTTTTAGAGTTTGCCATCACATTACTTAGTTTTCATTTACTTGCTTCGGTCATGCTAAGTGAGTACTAGAATAGCCAGACAAAACCCGACCCCGGAGATAATTTGGAAAAAGTGAAAATTTAACAAACGGTTGTTTTAAATAGGCCTTAAATAAAAGAATGACGCCATACCTAAATTGTGCGATTAATATAAGAAAGGCGCCAATCTTGAACATCTGTGGTGAACCATAGATGTACAAAATTTGCAAGGGACAGATTGTAGAATACGTAATGGGATTGTGTGACGTCAGAGAGGCTAAACTTCGATCATATGTGAAAACATTGGTACAACCTCAAAGGTAAACAAACTTTTGAGGTTAGAGTTAAATATTATTGGAACGTTTGTTTTTTAAAGTGGTAATTGATAGAAAATTGATAATTATTAAAGGTTAACTGTAAGTTTAATTGAAAATAAAATTTAAATACACATATTATCGATTTTTTAATTTTTAAATAATTTTTAATTTGGACTTAGAAAAATTTTGTCGAAAAATAAAATTTTGTATTACTGATTTTAATTTGCAATCGTTGCAAAATACACAACTGTGCCAGTTTGTTTTTGTTCTTTTTTCCTGAGCAGTCATCACCGCTTGTTTTGTCAGTTAATAATATTACATCAACGGCAGACACAATTTCATAAATTA
This sequence comes from Philaenus spumarius, assembly GCA_018207615.1. Taxonomy (NCBI): domain Eukaryota; kingdom Metazoa; phylum Arthropoda; class Insecta; order Hemiptera; family Aphrophoridae; genus Philaenus; species Philaenus spumarius. The sequence continues at coordinate 121,183 of JAGFPH010000861.1, forward strand.
AATAGATACAAAAAATAATGAAATTTTGCTTTCTTATTTGTCAGAACAGTAATTCATGTGTATGCTAATGAGTCAATCCCTGGAAGAAAGGTCGGTTAAAAGAGAGTTAATATACTTAAAATAGTCATCATTTGGGCGCCTCTATGTACAGCTCAGCCAAAACTTCTGTGCGCGCGGACGGTTCGCTACTAACGGCACTAAAAACATAGCCGTGGCGGGGCGCGTAGAACTGAACATAGCGGTAGTTTACATCGGATTATTGAACAAACTAGAAGTTCTATCGAAAATGTTTTCGAATAAATTTTGAAGATCAACAAATTAGCTACAACTTTCTCGCTGGAAGTTTGTTTCAACCTCAAAAATAAAAAATTTCAGCGCTTACTGACTTTTTCATGTCATGCTGTTACAACTTTCTAATCTTTTTCATTATTAAAAATAACGCATAATTTTAAACTAAAATTTATTTATACCGTTGGATGCGGCAATTCATGCAGAAAAGAAATATATAAATTTAATTGTAGTTTTATTATTCGTAAGAGGACCAGGAGCGTGTAAATGACAATGCGTCCACCGTTTTCTGCTCATTTGGGGAGCACTCCATGGTTTCTATCTCGCTGCGCTGTAGTAGCAAGACACGGATGTTTTCACTAAAGTACCCCCGCCAACCCCTTCGCCTGGAACCGACCAGGTCTGGTCGCGCGCACAGAAATTTTGGCCGATCTGTATAGTATCCACCAAAATAAACCAGGTGTGGAAAGTTTGTTCCTCAAGAAATCAAACAGTTGCCAAATAATGTTCTTTGATGTGAAGCAATTCTGGCTACAATGGTGTGACTGGTAGTGCTATTTTGTTGGAACCACTGGGAACTAAAAGCTAGATTGCTAACATAACAAATCCTCTTCAGATCTCTTGCAAAAGTTTGAAGGATAATTTCTCCGTAATATTCCTGGTTTACATTAACAGCATTCCTGCTATCATATTCAACGAAATACGAACCCAATATGCATCTCCCTGATACACAGCGCACCATACTGTTCCGAGAACACTATTTTGTGGCTTCTCTATGACATCATCAGGATATTGAAATCTGAGAAAACAAGTTCTTTGCTTATTAGTAATACCGGGTATACATGACTTTCTTCTGAAAACCATATATTTTGTATGAATACCTATTCATAGTTCATTGCTAACTTTGAGGTGGAATAGACTTATTCCATATGGAAATCTACCAAGGTATTTAAACATTCTTGTCAACAAAGTATTACTGATGTTCATTTTCAATGATATTCCGCGAAGGCTTCTTTTCGGAGACTGCAGGACTTGCTGAAGAAGTCTACCATGGTTTTCATTTGTAGTGACCATTTTTGGTTTGCCTACACACCCTATAAGCTGAGTCATAACACTACCCATCTGTACGACAAAACTTTTCAACAATACTTATCATTACCGCATTACTTGGCGACTGTTTGTGAAATCGCTCTTAAAACTCTACAGTAGTTTGCATTTATGTTGTGTATGAAAATAATGCTTTATGATAAAAACATTCTCTGGCGTGGTAAAAGCTATTACAGTGTTAACTAACCATAAATAAGTAAATAATAATAAGCAATGTGACCTGGCAACAATATAATCAGCTGTTTTAAAAACGAACCACAACTGCTTCAATTTCAGTACTGCTTATTTTTTCCCATACTGCATTATTTTTGTCAAGAGATAAACTTTAACTACACAAAATCCTGAAAATATTAATAACGGTTATCAATGAATGTGTTAATGTTTTAGATGGTACAATCAACCCACGGACTGTTAACCACTGTGGCTTACAAAATGGGTGTTACTGCCCCTGTTATGTACGCACTAGAAGGGTCTGTAGCGGTTGCTGGAGCTGCTATTAGATGGTTACGAGATAATCTTCAAATCCTTAAATCAGTTTCTGACTCTGCACAACTCGCTGAAATGGCTTCTGATAAAAGCGAGGTTCTATTTGTTCCTGCGTTTTCTGGCCTATACGCACCATACTGGCGGAAAGATGCACGTAGGTATGACTCTTACTTTGTTTTAGGAGTTTGTGATTGTTTATGTGTTAGTTGGCCAGAAATTTATTTTAATTGTTAATTTTACTGATTATTTTAAAAATATGTAAATTTTATATAATTGTGTACTAAGGGACACATATATGCTGTTTATTTTTGCCTATTCTGAAACTAGCCAGCTTATTGAAAGTGAGAAATTATAATAGAAAATATTCAAACTTAAATCTTGTAAAAGCAAGCAAATTATAAATGACATTAAAGGCCTGTCAAAAACAAAATTATTACTTTATCAAAGCGTTACTTTATCGTCCAACTTGCATCTTATTTTGTTGTGTTTTCACTTTTTCTGTTTTATTCCACTCCCAGTCTTCATTAGTCTAACTCCTGGCATAAAGTAAAATCAAAGTTTGGTTTTATTTTCCAGTAATGTAGGTTTGAATCTAGTTGTTGGTGTAAATCAAATATGCTAACCTACATATACAGTATTAAAATAATCAAATTTTAAAAATATTATACTTTAGTGCTTTTCTTATAAATTATAAAATTATATGAAGTTATGGTAATATTGTGTGAGATATTCTTTAAAAGAGCTTTGTTTAAGAAAATTAAAAAAAAAATTTATGAGGAAGAAAGGTAGAGAAACCTCATAACACATCAACCTTCAATGCCCGTTTAGGATTGTATGAGGAGACCAGAAACAAAAGTCCAGTTTATGTTTAAGTCAATGTTGTAATTTTGTGATGTGATTTTTAAGATATTTCCAAAAATACATTCCATATACAGTGAACGTGATTATAGCGTCAACGAAGGGACCGAACAAATGTTGACGCTACACCTGAATGGCGTTATAAAGATGTACCAACAGGAATTCGTATTTTTGTTACCTTGAGTGAAAGGACAAACAACTATACAGTATTACTATTATTGGCAACATTATTTACGACGTTTATTAAAAAGAAAAACATTATACTTTTCTTTTAATGTACAGTAGGGTCCCGATAATTGGAGTTGAGGTCACCTACAAATAACAAACTGTAAAAAACACTAAAATTACAGTACTTGTTAAAACATTAACTTATTAAAAAACACGCAACAATATTTTAAAGTGCCAACTTTCCTGTAGGGGGGTTGGGGGGGGGGACAACTGTCTGATCACACAACGTAAATGTCTCGCGAGGCTATACAATCGAGCCTCGCCACGCTTTTCTATTGTCCAAACATTTCCCCAGCAAGGTCATGGGTTTAGTTACACACAGTACACGACTGTCACCACTTACTGTGTGAATTGTTCCTTAGGAGGAGTGGGAGAGTTAGCAGTGTTGCTTGTAATGGACCCCCCCCCCCCCTCTATCGACTTTGATAGGACCCGCCGGAGGTTTTACATGTGAAAAAAAATATGTAGATTGTTTATTTCGCGGTTCGATTCTGAGGAGGGAGAAAATAGGCAGCCCAAAATCAAAGGAAAAGGGGAATTCTAACATTTTTCGAGTTCTGAGAAAACTAAATTCAAAGTTTGACATTGATATTTTGTAGAGTTATGATGTTACAACCGAGTGGTTAAAATATTTTTTAACGCTAAAACAGGTGTTTATAATAATGTAAAAAGTAACGATTTGATTGGACTTAAAAAAAAGGCGCTATTTCCGTGTTGATGCATTAGGCGAGGCCGTTAAAACTAAGTTCAACTGTAAATTATAATATGAGATACAAATTTTTGTGAAAAAAGAAGAAAAATATGTTTTTCTTTTAAGCAGTGTATGATAATACTATTTAGAAGCTGTCGCCTTATCTCTAGTCCACCCGTGTATAAATTATTTTCCCACTATAGTTATTGACTAGATGTTTATTTCAATATAATATGTTAGAGTGTTATTGTCATTATTAAAATTATTTCGGTAGAACATGTTTTTTTTTTTTTTGCAACCTTGTAGCTGAGGGTTTACCATGCTTTATTTCAAAGCTCAAAGTCCTAGTTTAAATCCGAATGAAGACCATGGATGTTTATGTAGTTGATTGTTGGCAATTATAGCCTGGTTGTCAGTACAGAACACATTGTACATAGGTTAAACTTACACTTCTCAGGTTTATTTTTGTTCAGTTAAGTTTTGTCTCTGGTACTTTACACTATGTGTTAAAATTGTTTTTGTAAAAAATATTTTATACATTTTTAATATTAAAAAAAAAAATGAAATGGCTTACTAAGGAACTGAATAAATTCAGAACCAAACTGTTCAGTTCTTGTTTGGAAGAAAGCAGTCAAATTAAAGAATAATGTGTCGTTCTAGGGGCGATCGAGATCGAGTAGAAAATGAGAATAGCATTTTAGAGACAAGAAAGAACCAACATTTTATTGTCGAGTTAAGAAGGAGAATACTTTCTTACATCATTGAAAAAAATATAATCTATATGGAGAGTAATTATTAATAAGTTAACTTTCTTACGATTTGCTATTACTACTAAACTTAATGAAGATATTACAAATATAATGTATCTCATAGATTTGTACTTTAATAATTATTAATTTTTATATATTTATATTTAGTTGTCTAATTAATTGGCATTATTTTATTTTACTAAAAACCCAAGGTAACATAAAAATAAATTTCTACTAAAGTTATTTCTCTTCATTGTCAAGATAATTTAAATAATATGTTGTGATATTATCCTAATCACTCTATTTAGTTGTTTGGGAAACTTCTGTTTGTCTTCTTGTCATTCTAATGTAACATTTAGAATTTTATAAAAAGACTAAAAATAAAACTCTAGATTTTATAAACGTATCAAGAAATTTTTGACCAAATAAAGAAAAGTACAACCGAGAAATTAATTTTATCCTTGACAACGAGATGAAAACGATATTAAGTTATTTCTTATAGCTTGATTTCTTTGCAGTAGCTTGAGAGTTTTGAAATCTTGCACTCCCCTAGTCGTTTCGGGGGATTCTGAGTTAACCTAAGCTCAGCGTAGTTTGGAAAAAAATATGTTATCTGGCATAAAAACGTTTTGCAAAAAAATATCAATAACTGGTCATTTTTATGTTAGATTTACCTTACAGAATTACATGTTTAGATTTCTGCAAACATTTCCATGTACTGTTCATAGTTAATTTTATTATTTTCAGCGTTATATGTGGTCTGACATTTGAAACAAAGAAGGAACATTTAATAAAAGCTGCTCTGGAAGCTGTATGTTTTCAAACTAGAGACATTCTAGAAGCTATGAACAGGGACTGTGGTATCCCATTAACGAAACTACTAGTGGATGGAGGAATGACCGTTAATAACTATGTGATGCAAATGCAAGCAGACTTTTGTGGTATTCCAGTCGGTATGTTAGTCATGCATAACATTATAGCAATTCATTTAAAACTGAAATATATTTCAGCTCTATTTTGATGAAACATTTAGTCCCATATTACTCAGAAGGAATGCTTAACACTTCAGTAAAATTTTATCAGAAACAAACAAGTAGTTTTCAAGATAAATCGTTACAAACACACTATTCTTTTCTATGTTGTAGTATATATTACTGAAATTAGTTCATTAATATTTAGAATCTGTCGTTTAGGATGGAAAAACTCTGTTCCTACTAATCCTTATTCTTTTAATGTCTTAGTTCGACCGTTGATGACAGAGACAACAGCTTTAGGAGCAGCCATGGCTGCTGGATGTGCGGAAGGTATCAGAGTTTGGGATCTCAAGACAATCCAGCCTGTGCCTAGTGATACATTTCTCCCTGCAATCAGTGAAGATGGTCAGTATACACAACACAGATGTAAACTCCATTCCAGAGGTTCCCAACCTTTTTTGTCACCCCTTAAAAAGGATTTTCGTTGAGAAGTACCCCTTGCCCACTCCCCTGAAGAAGTACTATTTAGCATACTTTTAAAAATTTAAGAAATAAGTTTTAATTTTTTTTACATTTGTTAATACTAAGACTGAGCTTTAAAGGCATAAATATAGATTTCCGCCATCACTGATATTTTTTTGCGTACCCCTCACAGGCCTCTTGCATACCCCTAGGGTACCGCTGCTCTATTCATACAAAATAAAAGTTTTAGTCTTTTACATTAATATCCTCATACTACTACATAAATAAATATGAGGCACTTATAAGACAAAATCAAGTAATCTATACAACAATCTACTTATGTACATAACAATATACATAGCTCTAAAATAGGAATAAATACATCATTTTAATAAGTGAACTCAAACACTTATACACATGCAACTTAAAATTTATAATTTTTTAAAAAGGTAGATGTCAGAATTAAAAAGTTGTGTATTCTAATCTGCTTACATTCTTTTGATAATGTTTACATTAAACCGATGATTGATAGAACAACTGGATATGATGTTGTATCATCTTAGAGGGTGAGATGTAACATTAAACTGTACTTCTGCAAGCACCTCGAAAGAGTTGATTTCTGAGTGCATAATTTTTTAGAGGAAATTTAAATAGTGTTTTATCTATTTTGTTTCTATGCTATTCAATTTAATTTCATCAGTTTGTTTTACAAATTTTACACTTGTGTTGGACAAGTCAAATAGGTACTAATACGAACAAGATATGTAAGAACAATAACTTACAAAATAGATCAAACCAACTATAAGTTATTATAAATCAAGCGAAAATTGTTTTCTTTTTGGGGAAGGAAGTTATAGAAACCGATCCAATTTATTTTGTATTTTAAAGGATTTTTATATAAATACTCATTTAGCCGTAAATGAATGATACATTTGATGTTTTGTTTAATTTTTTTGTACAGTCTTAATTTTATTTATTCTACAGATTTCTTATCAAAATGATTATATTATTTCTTATACTACTTTAGACAGAACACATAAAAACAGAATTACTATAACAATATATTTAATTTATTTCCTTGAAATGTAATTTTATAACAAATTAGATTTATTGTGAAAGTTCGTTCATTTAATCATTGAAGTTCTCTTCTCACAATTAACACGATCTTTATATTTCAAAATAGGTAATAATTATTATTAATCATACCCAACAACAAAGTTCATAAATTTAATTGTCTCAAGTGGAACTGTCTAGGGTGCAGCATAGACATTGTTTTGTTTCGCGCATCATTCCCATGTACATTTTCAGTACTATGTTAAGTAAGTGATATTTTAATACTTAATTAAATTAAGTGCTTAACTCTTGTTTTGTAGAGGTATTTTGTGTTTTATTTATAGTAGTAATTTACATTTGATGGGTATATAGTACTATATTATTTATTAAATATATTACTGTAATATGGTATGCATCAAAATAAACAGTACAGAATATTTACAAACCTTGGAGGATACCGTTTTAGAATACAAACTAATCAACCTTTAAGTAAAAGAAACAAAAAAGACAGTAGTTTATTAGGACCTCATAGTAGTTTATAGCAATGAACTATGAAAATCCTGGTTCCTACTAAATGTATGGTTTTCTAACACCTAAACGGTTTCATGAACAAGCAAACATCACGTTTTCTTGGATTTCAGTGTCCGATTATGTCATAGGAAGCCACTACATTCTGAGCGTGTAACACTATCGTGCACTATTGTTAGGAAGAGGCATACTTGGTTTAGATTTTGTTTAAAATGATAACAGGAATGGTTTTACTGTAAACCAGGTATATTACAGAGAGAACATCCTTCAACTTTTGCAAGAGATTTGAAGATGTTTTGTCTTGCTACCAATCAGGCTTTTGGTTCCCAGTGGATCACCAGGCTTTTTGATTCCAAAAGGTGGGCCACCAGTCAGTCACTCCGCTGTATGTAGCCCCTATTATTTTATTTCAAAAAAGTTTGGAAAATGCCTGATTTCCTGAGGAACAAACTTTCCATACCCATCCCACTTCCACTAGCTTTAACCACCTGATGCTTAAGTGATAAACGATGAAGGATAGCATTTTCCAAAATAAACTACTGACTGCCTTTGTAGAGCTTAGTCAAGAAATAACTAGCTGCAGCATGAAACAACCCCTTTTCATCAACATGTTCGAAGATCTTCAACAACGCTATGAGTTGTTTATGAGTTGTCTAAAACTTAATGGAGGGAGTATAGAACATGTGTGTGATAGAAACCTGTTCAGTTTCTTTTTAATTTGAATATTTGTTTAAAAAAAAGAGCATTTAAAACTATTACAATTTCGGTACTGTTTATTTTGGCGCATACTGTACAGTATGTTATTTTGATTTGGTTAAAAAAGCAAACTTTTGTCGTTTCTTAATTTTTGTATTACAGTTTACAGTTGTAGGAAGTATAATTTTTAACCCTAGAACCCGTGCTGTCACTGCCGGTTCTAGAGTTAAAGAGTGGAAATTTTTACCCTTTATTGGTCCTGTGTGTTACAAAAATATAGACTCAAGTCAAAAGTCAATAGAGACTTTTGTATACTAACAGCAAACCGATCGCGTTATGACTTAAGGAATAGTTTGTAGATAAAAATACCACCTTTGGAAACAATGACTTTTATTCTTTTATTTTTTTTCACAACATAATCCGTGAAAAATTTTACTTTTTTCCCTTATATTTTATAAATTGTTGCATGAAACGCTAAACTTTCAATGGAAAAGTTATAGTAAATTAAAATCCCTTTAAAATAAGACTTCGTAAGTTTTGATCGGTGCTTTTGTGACTGAGAAAAATCGGGAAAAATTTTATCAGGCGTAACAATTTATTTATATGCATTTTATAAAATAACGCTCTAAATTGTTTATATAGTTAATCAATATATCCGACAGGGTACACCATGTGCATGGTTAATCTACATGCCATTAACTGTCATTTTACACAATTCCAAAACTTTTAAAATGTCAAAATTATGAATTTAAAAAAATTACTGTTGATAGTAATTTTTTGGCGAATTTACAAAAATACTTCTTCAGTCATATTTTAATTGGATCAACCAAGGCTGGTAGAGTCGCCAAGGGTCAAATAGAGTGCAAAAGGTTAATGATTTCCTGAACACCTTGTTATTAGCTGCTTATTTTTTAACACAGGCATAATAATATTATTTAAATCAATCGTTGACAAATTATTCTGGGTTTCAGAAAGAGATATGAAGTACACAAAGTGGAAAGGAGCAATTGAGAGAAGTTTAGGTTGGGATCTGGAAGCACCTAAGAAGGAACAAATAAGTAAGTTGACAGTTACCATGGCTTGTACAATTTGCAACTTGATTCATAACAATTCAATAGAGGAACTTGGTTTTGGTTTCAAAGTATTTCCAATGTATTTGTTACCAACCCTTCCCAATACATTGAATCCTATTTGCTCCTTACACATATTATTAGTTTTTTGAACAAATCAAACATATTTTTAATAGTTTTAATTTTTAGAATAATAAGTTTTTATAAGTAGTGTGTCCTACCTCAGTTAATACCAAAGGCATAATGTATCCTGTACATTTGAGCAGCAGATTTCAATAACATGGTGGTTGGTTGATGTTAAATTTCTAAAGTTCCTTCTTCTAAGAGGAGTTTCTCTCTTAGGGGTGTTATCATCCACAGAACACTCCAAAATGAAGTGTTCTAAGTTTTCTTCAACATGTCCCACATCCCATGCACAAAGGAGAATCTGCCAAGTTGAAACTGTGGATTTGTTACTATTTCGGGGCAGGAGATAATTGTTTGAACATATCTGTTCAGCTTCTTGTATATCTGCAGGTAGGTTGGTCTTTTAAGTATTTGAAAAAGTGATCTGTCGGTTGTGATTTTGCTCCAATTACCAATCCATTCTCTGTTGAGTTAACTTCCTGCTTCCTTGTAGCATAGAGGGAGAGTTTCTGTTGTGATGGGTTTCGGATGAAACTGGAGAGCTGTCTTTGCCACTTTGTGGGCTTTTTCACAATGTCCAGGGATCCATTGGAGGTGTCTGATTTTTGTTTTGGCCAAATCTTGTAACAGTTCACGGATAGTTTGGATAAATTTGTGGTAGAGAGAAGATGGTTTGTAAGGTGCAAAATTGCCCACAGAGATGTCTTAAAGTCTATAAGAATGCAAATCCTGTATTAGTCCGGTTGCCAAACCCAATACCCAAAAATTTTGGATTAAATTTTTTTTTTATTTCTGAATAAGTACTAGGACATGTAAAGCTTCAAGAAAATGCATGATGACATTCTGTCACCTTTGGGCAATTTGAGATTTTGCTGCCATTTTGAATTTTGCCAAACATTTTTTAAATTATTTTTATATTTGCAATATAGGGTTGTTGTATATCATTTTATATGTTTTCAAGTACGCTGAGATCAATGAAAGCACTTCAAAGTATCTAGAAATAGTAATTTCTTAGATATCGCCGCCATCTTGAATTTTGCCAAATATTTTTTTATTATTTTTATATTTGTAATATAGGGTTGTTGTATAAAATTTTATACGTTTTTAAGTACGCTGAAATCAATGAAAGCACCCAAAAGTATCTAGAAATATTAATTTCTTAGAAATCGCCGCCATCTTGAATCTTGCCAAAAATATATTTTATTGTTTGCTATCAATCAAGCACTTATGTGGTGTGTGCAGTGGCCAGAAAAGGGGAGTGTAAAGGACTTCATAAATGCATTTAAAACATCTATAAGCAAACATTTGCAGCATGGAAATGTGAACCTTGTTTTTGATCGGTACAAGCAGTATAGTACTAAAGACCACACAAGATCAGGTAGATCTGCAGGAGTGACCAGAGTTCACACACTTACATATACAATACCTCTGCCTACACGTAGGGATATTTTGAGCTCAAATGGAAACAAAAAGAGATTAATTGCACTGATTTGTAGTAGTATTATTGGAGACGAATCGTTTAACAAAGAATAAGTATATTCTTTGAACTGTGTAGTAACTAAACACAGGCTAATTGTAACAGGTCCACAGAAAGAACCTTACGAGATTTATCGTGGAGAAGTAAAACAAAGGCACGATCTAAGAAATACTCACGAGGAAGCAGATACGATTCTTGTACAGCAAGCTATCTTAGCTGCAGATCATTGTTATATCAGATGACACAGATGTGTTTCTTCTCCTTTTGTACTTCTACAATCTTAAAAATATTTCTGCAACTATTCTGATGGAATAACCTGTCCAGGGTCGCACAAGAATTGACATTGGAGCATCTGCTGTACAACATGAGAAAATAACATGATGTGCTTGCAGGATGTGATACCACTGCAATGTGTTATGGAATCGGGAAGATTAAAGCCATTAAGGTTTTGAAAAATGGACACTCCTTATCATTGGTTGGAGATCTACATGCTGATTTTTGTGACATGAAACTGCAAGCATCGAAGTTTATGTCTGCATGTTATGGTGTAACTAATTGTAACACAACTTCTGAGGCTCGTGTCAAACTGTGGGCTGACAAAGTTCGAAGTGCAACATCTCAACTGCCGAAACTGTGCACACTACCACCAACAAATTCAGCGTTTGAAGAGAGCCTTAGGCGAGCTCACCTACAAACCTGCATTTGGAAGCATTCAATGGACTCTGACCCACCACATTTAGATCCACAGCTTCACGGTTTCTACAAGGATGAAGACTCGAGATGCCTCCTACTCACAACTATGCCGGAAAATATTTTAGTTGCACCACCAGAAATTTTGAAGTTAGTTAAGTGCTCTTGCAGAAATGTATTGCCATGCAACAGCAATCGGTGTAGTTGCAGGAGTGCCAGCCTACCATGCACCATGTTTTGTTCATGCACAAACAGTTCCTGTTCCAATGATTTGACACGGGTTGCCGAATTAGAAGTGGTCTGGGATGAAGACTCTGTTGATGAACCAATGGCAGACTGATCTCTGTTTAGACAACATGTTTGTTTGTCCTAATTCATAAATGTTTTCTTTTATACAAATACCATATCCATATTATACTTGTTATCAATATCAGTATTTCACTCCACATTGTTTACTTGAGAAATACACTTTTGTTTGTACAATAAAAAAACTGTGTACTTGAAAACAAAACAACATTATTTACAACACCTATATATTACAAATTACCCATTTTTTTTTAATTCAAGATGGCGGCGATTTCTAAGAAATTACTATTTCTAGATACTTTGGAGTGCTTTCATTGATCTCAGCGTACTTGAAAACATATAAAATGATATACAACAACCCTATATAACAAATATAAAAGTAATAAAACATATTTTGGCAAAATTCAAAATGGTGGCGAAATCTCAAATTGCCCAAAGGTGACAGAATGTCATCATGCATTTTCTTGAAGCTTTACATGTCCTAGTAATTATTCATAAATAAAAAAAACTTAATCCAATATTTTTGGGTTATCCTAAAATATAGGGTTTAGCAACCGGACTATATGTGTTGAGCTCTGAACAGGTTGAACTGTAGCTATTATCGCTAGAAACTGTGAGCCTGAGCTTGATTAGCCAGATTAGGAGATATAAAAAATCATGTACCGTTTGTGAAATGTAAACAGGTGATACTAAATGATGATTGATTGGGTCAAGTGAGACGTTTGTATAGATATGCAGAAACACCTTGTACATAGTGTTAATGGTTTCCAATGCAACATGTCTTATTTGATGTGGATTCTCCTGTTCTATTCAATTTCACTAGTTCTTCGTACATCATGAAAGTAGACTATAACCAAGCAAATTTTTAATTGACTGGAGGACCAAAGCTATGCATCCATTAATATATATATTTAAGGGAAGGGGGTGTCAGAATTTATATATTTTTGATTCATTTAGTAGTTTATTAATAGTGCTTAAAACCTAAGTGTTTAAACATTATTTTCTCATTTAAATATCATGCGAGTATTAAACCGCAATCATTTTAAAAGTGTATGTTACTTTATTAAGTAGAGAACAAATCAGCTGTCAACAATCAGCATTAAAACATGTAACATATAACAGCTAATTATACAATCCACTACTGATTCAGGAAAATCCCTCGCATCTGATTCCTGTAGTGGCTAATATTATGTCCCTGGATTTACAAGAATACGACATTTTACTATAAAAATCACCAATCTGACTAAAAAAATAGTGAAAACTTCATATTACAGCACAAACAATTCATTTACAAATACAACATTGTAAGGTTAAAATTGCCTAAATCATCGAATAAACAGTTGTTAAGGATTCAAAAGATTTTCCTACTATTTACAACATTTCACCACTATGATTAATGTGGCCTTTGGTTGAACCAAAGTATGTTAGTCGTCTCAATTTGTGATGACAAACATGTAAATAAAGCCACATTGTCGACTGGCTCATAAATCCAATATTTTTAAGACTTAAGTAGGGATATTAATGAATAATTATAACAGCTGATTAACTTCAACGTGATTTCAGAAGCAAGTTGAGGGGCACTTACTAACCTTACCACAAGTTCATCTCTATCTTATTACAAGAATCTCTATTTATTGTTTTAATTAATAGGTGATTTATGTGCTAAAAGATACTCTATCCTGTATATTCCTTGAATCAGTTTAGATTTAGTGTGTAACCTTATATTTATATTAATATTATGTTATGGTAATTGCTGCTGATATAGGAAGACAAACTCAAGTTCCATTCCTTCTCAGTGACAACAGTGAGTTGATATATTTGTCACATTACAGCTTCTAGTGGCAAAAGTCGATGTTAGCCTTTGTATGTTAATAACATGGTTTATGTTGCTTGCTTTCATAGAGCACAAGGTTTAGCCTAGATGGGTGTGTTTGTAACTGTGGCGCACCTCAACAAGAAATTGTTGACATTTTAAACAGTATATTTAAACTCGAAAATAAGATCTTGTCGGCATTAAAAAATGTTTAAGGAAATAATTTGTATGTTTTCTGAAAATCTTATTTCCTGTGACTCAGTGGCCAATTTAGATTATGAAAATGAAAGATAATTTCTGACAAAAAATGTTTCTCTCTGTTTAGAATAGAGTACGGTTAACCCTAGATCAGGTATGCAGAATCACCTCAACTGGCAGAGTCCTTTTTACTACTTATGCTTATATCATTTAAAAATCAATGTAAAGTATACATTGTTATATATTTTCTAGTTCCAGAAAAGTACAGAGAACATTGCTAGATAGACAAAATATTTTTGCAAATTTTCTCCATTTTGTTTTTGAGTTCCAAATGGGAAAATATTTTTTTAGAAAATAAAAGTTTTGAAAGTAGGGCAACTTTGTTGATAATTTTATTCTAAAATATACAAATTGTAGCATAAAAAACAAACTGTACACTTAAACAAAATTATTTTTGCCGAAAAAATTGTAAAAGTGAGCAGTTTACAAAAAATGTCATATATAAAATATTTATATATTTAAAAATGTATAGCATATTAAAAGTACAAAATTAGTTTTCATAAAAGTTATATTATTATAAATTTCCTACAATTAACTCATTCACAATAATTGTAATAAATAAAAAACAACACCAAATCAAAATAAACGCAACACACTAAATAAACAAGCATTGTAACTTGACAGTCAACTATACTACGATGCTATGGTCATAGTTTCAAAACTTTGTACATTTTTTGGTAGATCGCTTTAAGTCATAGTAGTGAACTATATACTAAATTATTTGTTAGAATGTCACGAGTAAGCTTTATATAGTAACTATGTAATGTTAGGTGGTTCAAAAATATAAAGAATTCAAACTTGTAAAAAAAATGTGATTTCTAAATATTTCAAAAAAGTTTCATCAAAATACAAAAATATTTATTTGTTTTTAAAAAACTATGTAGTATGTGAATTAATTTACTAATTAATATTTATTTATCGTTATTTACTATTTAACTTTTATTCAAAATCATTTTTCTATTAAATTTCAACAAAAAAATTTCATAACATAGAATTCAACAACACCCTTGTTTACAAATAAACCTGTGTTCCACTGATGCTGAATGTTCCACTTACTACATAAATAGTATCTATGAAGGATCATGACGTCAGGACTACAGATGAAATCCACAAAGCTCAAAGACTACTATTCCTTGTTCCATAGATTATGTTGTATAATCCATTTTCCAAGGTTTGGCGCCTAAATTTACCTCGTGGTGAATTTCACTACAACCTGTGCCATTTTTGTTAATTTGCATACTTAATTTTTATAAATTTTGTGTGGGTTTGATAACTGAATTAGTACTCACTACATTAAACTGTGGTTGAAATTTAAATTAGACAAACATGATGGTAAATTTAAGTTATTTAACAGGGTGTCCACGGACCGGGAATTTCGGGAAAAGCGGGAATTATACGGGAATTTTTTCACCGGGAAAATACTAGAAATGTACGGGAATTCCGCCGGAATTCCGGGAACTTTATGTTACGACGCTATTACGTAATGCGGTAGAACACTCGTTGTTTTCAGCAACATTTTCGTCTCTCTGACGAACACCATTGGATTACACATCTCTTGATTTCTTCTACTGTAATGAAACACTACTAAAGACATACGTTGGGTATCTGATAAGTGAAAAACTAATTTTGCCGAAAATCGGAGGGTCAGAAAATAAGAAAGCATAAACAAATTTCAACGTAGAAGAGCGGTGAAATCTTCTTTGTCAATCATTAAACAAACAATATTGATTCCTCCGATCCTATTCATTTCCTTTCACGTTCTCTTTCTTGCTATCAACACTGTTGAATTTGACATTAAAATATATTTTTACTGAAAAATGTAATGTTTTATTTTTGAACCTGTCTAAATTACCTCTACCATTCATAATATCCTGCACGTTAAAATAATTATAATAACCGTGAAAGTTAAATTATTTTAACTGACCGGTACCCGCTAAAAGTATTTTGTATAAAAATGAATACTACTAAAATATTTTATTTTGTTTACGAAATTTGCTGTATGTTACATCGAAAACATAGCAACGCACACTGTTTTAAAAATACGTCTATTCCTCTGCTAGAATTGCATCA
This sequence comes from Philaenus spumarius, assembly GCA_018207615.1. NCBI lineage: Eukaryota > Metazoa > Arthropoda > Insecta > Hemiptera > Aphrophoridae > Philaenus > Philaenus spumarius. The sequence continues at coordinate 137,113 of JAGFPH010000861.1, forward strand.
ACAATGGTATTTGGGAATAACTCGAATTCGTTTATGAATATGCGTTGATGAGAACCCGTTCAAGGACAAAGTCTTTGGTGTAAAGGGGGTGGGATAGTTGCGCTATTTGCACTGTGGGTTGGAAACCGGTTTTTGACAACTTGATTAGTCATCATTTGCCTGTCAGACACCTGTTACAACGAATACGGCTACTTGAAGTACTGTTAGTACTGATTAAAAATATTGATTTCGACTACTTTTATTCACGTACTTAAAAAATACGTACTGTACTGTATAATTGCTGAACAAACTATTACTAGAGTGAAATTACACTTTCAATGCGTAATCATTTAATCATTCATATTCATAAAACAAGTTTCAATTCAAATGTACTGAAAAATTCCCCAGTAAAATATTTAGGCAATTATTGTTTCTTTTGTTAAGTAAATGATTTTTGTTTTATTTGTGTTCATATGTGTAGGCTTAGTTATTTGTACAAGAAGGTAAATTATGCTCAAGGTCAATCACCTAAGATTTCGTTTGGTGCCGTGTCTGTAGAATAAGGGTGTCTACTGCAATTAAAAGTAACGAATTTTATAGATCGGTAACAAAAGTATAATAATTATATTTATATAAGGTGGGGCAACAAAGTTTGGACATTTTCGGGATTTTCGTTACCCGTGATTTATGCTTTTTGTGGGAGTCCCGACGAAATACTTTTGATTTACTTGTTAGCGAATTTGTATAGGAAAGATGAGCTATTACAGAGAACCTTATGGTGAGACCCAAGGTCGGGAGTAGTAAATGAGCACCGATCGTGGTCCCCAGAACACGTTTTAGGGTATCAATAAAATTTGTATATAAATATATGTACCCATATATATATATGTTTGCACGCTAGCGCCAGCATTTTAATTCCGATTTGGTACACACGTTGGTTGTCTATGTCACTCGGAGGAGTTCATTAACAAACAAAAAAGCCAAAACCGAAAGCGCGGTTTTTTACCGGAAGTAACTATTTTTTGAGATTTTTCGTACGAGAATGAAACGTTTTTATTTTTTTTATAAAAAAATGAATATAAGGTACTATCTGCACATTTTGTTTTTTTCACAACTTTTTAACTCGCTTGGTTCCCGCAAAATCGATAAACGCAAAATACCATAAAAGTACTCGGTTAAAATCCACGTGGGTGATTTCACCGTGCGGACATCTTCTCATCTGAGGCCGATGGCCGAGTTTGTACGCTGCGAGCGAAGCAGTTCATAACCCGAGGACGCAATGTTGAGGTGCAAACTCGCAAAGCAGCGCGTGAGTCGAAGCTGGAGGCTTAGGTGCAAACAAATTCTACTAATATATTTCGTACACACAGCTATTCAGCTCATTCGTGAGTAGATAAATTTCCCAAATTGTTGGTTGAAACTCTAAAACTTAATTTTGGAAATTCGCTCAACTCACGCCAGCGGTTCAGCTGCGTGGTTGAATTATTATTCCTTTCCACAAATAGCGTCATTTAATTTCCACATTTATGAATTTACCAACTGTCGTCTAAATTATATTTTCGTGCACCTTAGCCGATGTTTTTTAAATTAATTTTTATCTCCGGTATGGTATATTTATATATAAAAACGCTCGGGAGTAGGGGTTTTCGCGGACATACCCTGTTGTATATTAAATTGCGTTTTAATGCCTGCGTTTCATAAAATTAGCTCAAATAAATTTATTGTATTTTAAATAATATTTTAACATTAGTAGTCCATAAAATTTACACACATTGAATTCGAGCGCCGATTTCTTTTGCGGACATTCACTGTGGTAATTAAATTATATTTTATAACTGGTATTTCATACATTTTGCCTAATTGTATTCAGGCTTCGTTATCGTTCGTAAAAATTCACTGTGTTATATTCAATTTCACCGATATTTGATAAAATTAGTGCTAATTCTGATCGGGCGTTAATTTCTTCCATGGGCCATGTATTTTAAATAATACTTTAACACTGTTTTTATTAAATTGGACTAGGTTAATTGTATTTGAGCAACCATTTCGTATGCGGACATTCCTCCAAGTATTTTAAATAACGTTTCAACACTGGTAGGTAATTCATAGAATTAGCATGACTAATTGTAGTCTATATTTGTGAATCTTATTAGATTTGTAGTTGGCAGCCCGTAGGATAGGCTAGGTCCTACGTCTTTAGTATACAGTAAATGTATAGTTCCAATGACAAAGTTACAAATATACATTAGGCTACATACGTTTCTCACTAAGTTGAAAAAATATGTCTGTTAATCCTAGTTTAGGAAGCATTTTAATCGTGTTTTGGCTCATTTTCTTTAGAATTTTATGTAGAGTTCAATAAACTTGAAAATTTCAAGTTTAAACTTGAAATAAAAAAAGTTGCAGTACTGCGGAACAACGCCAGTAGGTGAGTCATTGTTTGCTTCCGGCTGGCTCGGTGAGAGGGTCGGGAGGGTGAGTTGAGGTCCGAAAAGTCCTTTAAGGGTCGGCTCTAGTAAAACAGAAAGCAATCTGCGACTCCAGCGTAGCGGCGGTAGGTTATGCGGACATTGCTCATCCTAAATCCATTTAAAACCCGCAATTGTTCAATGGCGTTTATTTTAAAAATACCAAACTCTTGGGGACAAAATTCTTCATCCGAATGGCTTGGTAATTTTTCGCTATTATTATTATTCAGTGCTCTGTGCGAGAGGGTCGGGAGGGTGAGTTGAGGTCCAAGAAGTCCTACTCTGGGTATCAATTCTGAAAGAACAGACTACAAGAAATGTTGTTGTGTATCCTAAACATTAAAATTGTATGTTTTACTCACTGTTATTTGAAGTGTAAATACAGTTTTCCAATCAAGAACTATATTTTATGGGTAGAGGAGCAGGCATAGTAAGGTTGACTAAATTGCGCAGTGCAAGCTATCTTTCACTTTCATCTTACTTCACCTTTTGTTTTGTTGTTTACATCAACCACAAAACATCATCACATTTTCTTTATTACTTCGGCTCGCATTAAAATGCCGAAGTATTGAAATCTTGCGATAATTTTTGTGTGTCTGTCGGTTAACACGATATAATTATGCACTCACAAACGTAAAAATCTTCGTAATTTTATTGGTACAAACTTTTGAAAATACAGTTTGGGGTAACGTTTTATATGTTTTTGGGTACGAGAAAACTGATTTTGAGAGTTAAAAAATCGTTGCACGTCGGGGTCACGTTTTTGGAGTCAATATTTTGAAAATACAGTGTGGGGTATCGTTTTTAATGTTTTTGGGTACGGGAAACCCGATTTTGACAGTTAAAAAGTCGTAGCGCGTCAGGGTCACGTTTTTAGTCAATATTTTGAAATTACAGTGTGGGTTATCGTTTTAAATGTTTTTGGGAACGGGAAACCCGATTTTGAAAGTTAAAAAGTCGTAGCGCGTCGGGGTCACGTTTTTGGAGTCAATATTTTGAAAATACAATGTGGGGTATCATTTTAAATGTTTTTGGGTACGGGAAACCCGATTTTGATACATAAAAATCGTTGCGCCTCGGTGTCACGTTTTTGGCCAACATTTTGAAAATACAGTGTGGGGTACCGTTTCAAATGTTTTTGGGTATGGGAAACCCGATTTTGACAGTTAAAAGTCGTAGCTGGTCGGAGTCATGATTTTGGAGTCAATATTTTGAAAATATAGTGTGGGGTATTGTTTTATATGTTTTTGGTTATGGGAAAACCGATCTTGACAGTTAAAGCGCCGTTGCGCGTCGGGATAACGTTTATGGGTCAAAATTTTAAAAATACAATGTGGGTTATCGTTTTATATGTTTTTGGGTATACGGGAAACCCAGTTTTGACAGTTATCTAAAAAAAAAAAACACGAGCCGAAGTCTCGAAAAAGTGTTCTATCTTTTCATCTTGTTTTTTCATTTATTTTCTGGATATTTGCTTTCTTATCGTCACTTAACTTAGCCTATGTGTCTGTGTGTTTCAAATTATTGTGTAATATATATTCTTTGATTATAGAAGTTATTTATTTGTTGTATTATGCTTTAATAAATGGATTTTTACATTAAAAAGCACACATATATAAATAATGTGAAGTGTATCGTGAATAACAAATTTAAAACATGTGCTATTTGCCGGCGGGAAAATGCGGGAAATATACGGGAATTTTGAAAATTTGTTTTTGTGGACACCCTGTTTAATTACTCATAATACAAGTAAATTTCACTGTGTTCAAATATTTATGTTATAATCAAAAAGTACATATAACTATTTTAAAATAAAACAAAATTAAAAAAATGAATTTAGAAGACACATTAAATGTGTCTTAATGACTTATTTCAATAAATTATAAGTATACAAAAATAAATTTGAAACATCTGCTTTCAGAAATAAATAAAAAATGAATAGATTCTATTTTGTTACTTTCCTGTCTGCTTTTATTGATTGTTCTGTATAATTTTATTGGCGTAATTTAAAATAATATCTGCAACAAGGTTTACTTTACAAAATCAGCCTAATTGATCAAAATGTTGGTTTATACCTCTTTATATTAAATCATATAATATATGCCTCTTATATGAAATTGTGTATTATATTCCTCTTTCTATTAAATTTTATTTTATATGCCTTCAAAGAATTGCATATGTTACAAGTACAACCTATTAAATATTATTTTTGAAGTAGGCCTACAAAATACTTGAAGGAAACGACAGCTGTAGATGTCAACTATATTCCCAATTATTCTATAGAATGTCACGAGTAAGCTGTTATATAATACAACCTATCAAATAATATTTTTAATGTACAAAACGATGCTTGAAAAATACAATAGCTGCACCTGTTGATACCAGTTTTAGATAGTAAAAAGAACTGCTGCGGCTTTCGTATACCAGTTCTAGGGTTAGAAGATATATAAATGTTGGCTGTGTGTCAGTAATGAACTGTGGACACATACACGAAGTGTCCTCAATTCATCAATGAAAAAACACTTTGTAATTGTTTATAATTGCACAAAAGGTGGCATACTGCAGATGCTGAAAAATCTGATTATCTTGCTCCATTAACTGTGGCAGTTGTTATAGACATTCTTGTTTTAATGCTGTCTGAAGCTTTTTCTGTTGATTCCTCCAATAATAATTATAATTTAATTTCTTGACAGCCTTATGTGTTTTGTATTCTTTCCAATATCATCAATCACCTTCTCTTTGAATGCATCTTTTTTACTTTATTCTGGTTCATACCCACTTTTACAAATTTCCAATGGCTAGTGAACACATAGAAGTAAATAAGTAACTATGGAACCTCCACACATTTGGAACCTACTTACTCGCGTTTGGTTTGTATGTGCTAAATATTGCTCACCCGTCTTCATTAGTCTAACTCGGCCTAAAGTAAAAAAACATTTAATTTTACTATCATGTACTTTTAATTTGTCTTTATTGATAAACATTAAGAATAATGTTTATGTAAATTTGGATAACGCTGTGTAATATTGAATTACTAAGATATTTATAAAATTTAATTATATTAATATTAATTTTGTGTTCATTTTTTTTCCAATTTCAGATACTTCTGTAGGCTTGCATGTTATACTGCCAGGAAGCATATTCATAATGTCTGCATTCTCTTTGGTTTTGATTTCGTCTTATTTCAAGTAAAATTAAAACCTAAGCTGTTCAAGGAGTTTGTCATTTGGGATTCAAATCTCACTGTAGTCAAAAGTAGATGCAATCTTTTAGTGCAATTTTAATATATTGTGTGATCAAGTTATATTTACTTAAAGTGGTAAAAGTAAGTAATTTTGTAGAGTAAATATTGCAGTTTTTTTTATTGCAACGTGTCGGCAGATTAATTTAAGGAAATTATCGGCATTTAATCGTAAACTGGTTCAGAGTATTAACCTAAAACTACTTCTGAAACACTGCCAAATGGTTTGTACAGTATGTATTATTTATTAAATTGAGTTTTACATTTTTATTTTTTATGTATTCAATTTTACCAATTAAATTGGTGTTTTCATTTAAGTTTAGTGTTGAAACAATCTTGTTTGGTATTTTCTTCCTTAATATCATGTAGTACAATTAATAATGGTGAACTCTCAAAATACTATTTAATGATTAATTCTTTGTAGTTAACAATTATTGGTAGTTTTGTTATTTTAATTATTTGACAAAAATTGTTGATTAGAGAATGAACTTAATCTTTGTTTATTATTTTTCAAAATATAAATTTTGTTATTTCTCTAAATTCTTTGTTAAAAGACAAATTTTAATAAAATAGTTGGAGCCTAATTCTGTATAAAAACTAATGCTACTTAAGATTCAATGAATTTAAAGAGTTATTTGATTAAATTTAGCTAAATGGGCCATAAACATAGTGTTAACTTGAGAAATGTTTGATAGAATTACAATGTAATCTCCCATTTTATGGGGTAATACCTTTAAAACATCATATTTAACTTCGAGTCAAAAAATTTGTGAAAAAACCTAATCTGGCTATTTTAAAATTAAAATCCGAGAAAATGTTAAGTAAATGTCGTTAACTGGGGGAATTAATAACCGATGAAAAAAATCGTAAATTGTGGAAAAACATAATTTTGGAAATGCAAAATCAAGGTCTCACTGTACTTGTTTTGAGGGCCTACTTTTACTTGTGTGGCTAGGGACTATTATTATTTTACAATAATTTAATATATTATTCATTTATTTACAATCATTTAATAAAATGCTGCAGCTTTATTGTACAAATTGTTCAATCAATGAATTTCCTTTACAACTCTAAAATTTCAAATCTGGATCGTATTTAAACAATTTTATAGGTTATATTATATTGTTTGTTTTGTTACCAAAATAACAGTTAGTACAAGAGTTTTACTATTTTACTTTGTATTAAAATACAGTAGAACTCCAATTATCCAAATCAATTGGGACCGGATCCCATTCGGATAGTTGGATTTTTTCTGAAAAAATGATATATTTGAATTAATTACTATATGTATATTGATAATGAGAGAAAAAACGACTACATTTTTAAAGAAAAAGAGCTTTTAATTAACTAAATGAAAATGCAACACTTTACCATATTAAGCGTTTGTAAGTACCATACTGTAAATGAAACTCATTGCTTGCTGAACATCTCGGTCAAAGTAAGCTGTTTGACTGTATTCATCCGTTTTTGGGCAGCCTAGTCGCGCATCCGCTTTACAGTGAAAAGTTGCATGTGATCACACTCGGGCAGACGCTCTATCCACTTAAACACAATTTCAAGGCCGGCAAAGCTTCACTAGCTGATGGTCCCATGTCTGCTTCAACTTCGACATTAAGCTCATCTTCTTCCTCGACATTTTCTTCTCTCACACTTTCAATAAGTTAATCATCATTTTGAATTAGAAACCCAGGGTCTGACGACCACACACGATCCACTCTCCTATATCTTCAGCACTAACGTCTGAACATCCAGTAATTTTCAAAAGAATGTTTCTGAATTCCTCAAGTGACACGTCATACTCATCTTCTCCTGTCTCTTCCCATTCCTTGAGCTTCTTTTTCTTCTCTTCTTCAGTTGATATGCCTTTCAACTTGTTCCATGCATGTTTTAATGTGACTGCCTTAATCAAGCTCCAAGCTTCCACCATCCTGTAAGCACAATCTTTCAATTTTTTTTTGTGGTTAGCCACCTTCGTCTTCTCCCTCTACCAAAAGTTTCCTTAAAAGTTGCTTTTTTTAGTGGTATTTCATGGTTTCGATAACAGACTGATCCATTGGTTGCAACAAGCTTGTGACGTTTGGCGGTAAACGTTTGTTTTATACTGGCCATTTCCTCTTTCCAACAATTCTTTGGTGGGATGAGTTGGTGCATTATCATCAATCAAAAGCACTTTACTGCCTTCTTTTCCAAGAGATTTTTTATGCTTTTTCACTTCAAGGATGAAAATTTCGTCGTACCACTCGGTAAACAATGCTGCAGTCATCCAACCCTTGGGTTGATTTTTATAAAAGAGGGAAAGCTTTTGCACATTTTTAAATGCTCTTGGTCTTTTTGACTTCCCTATCAACAGAAGGGGGTTTTTATGACTTCCCGTAGAGTTCGCACAGTTAAGCACCTTAACACGGTCTTTACTAACTTTATGTCCTGGAACACTACACTCCCTTTTAGATGCTAAAGTGGTTTTCGGCAGAGCTTTCCAAACAAGACCAGTTACATCAGCGTTGTACAAAAACTCAGGTTCGTAGGAGTCTGCTACAACATTCAATTTTTCAATAAAATCTTCTGCAGCTTTGGAGTCTCCTGACAATTTCTCGCCACTTAAATCTAATTCACGGACACCGTGCTTGGACTTACAATTTCTTAGCCAGCCGTTACTTACTTTAAAAGATGAACAACCAAGCTTCTGAGCTACGATCTTAGTTTTTTCACAAAGAATCGAACCCGAAATTGGTTTTCCCATAGAACGTACTGCAAAAACCACTTGAAATCTTTGTTTGTTGCTGCCTCATTGATTTTCTTGAAGAACTTCCGTCTTTGTTTTTAAGCACTGTCTCGAAGTTTAAAACTGCTCCTTTTAACGTCTGAAATCGTGGATTGTCCAACACTGTACATCTCAGCCAACTGTTTACCCATACCTCATTTACCTGATTGCTCTATAATTTTTAGTTTATCCGCTAACGATAATACAACACGTTTTCTTTTAGAAGCCATGGTGAACGACAAAACAAAGCAATGCACTTATGCGAAAGAGTATCATCACAGTAGCAGGTCAAAGACACACTGACTGACTAATCAAAACGAACAGTGACAGGTGGCCCGGGCCGGACAGCTGGCACCTACACTAGTTTCGCGGAGGGAAAGACATAGTGCGCGTAGACAGAATCATTATTTTGCGAATCACAGTACGTTTCCATCTTGATTTGTTTTTGTAATTCTGAAAGTGATTTGGATAGTCGGAGTTCTACTGTAACTGTATTTTTTGGAAGATGAAAATTTTTTATCTCTCTTACGCAAAAGACTACACACTCAGCTATTAAAACACCTTCAATAAACGATAGATTTGGCTGTTATAATAATTATTATTTTGACGTATATTTTAATGCAATATAAAAATGTATAAGACAAATTGTGTGCAAATTATTTTTATTATTTAAACGTTATAATATGTTTGACATGTATTTAACTTATAAGATATTTTGAAAGTGATGTTTATGATTTAAATGTGTTTTGTAGTATTGCAGATGGGTTTGACTACTTTATTGGTTACGATATATGTGTGCTCTAATCTTGTGTCTGATGCCTCTCTGAGTTTTAGGTAGATTTAGAAGAAAGACTGCCTACTACAGTCCTTATAATGTTGAAACTTCCGAAAATTTCTACCTTGTTTTAGTTTGATCTATCCCCCAAAATTATCATCAAGTCAAAAGTTTATATTTAGTATATTTAATTTATTTATCATTTTTTTATAAACAAGATAACTGCTACATTGTTGTATAAATTACTTTCAAACTGATGCTTAAATTTAGAGATGGAAAATCTTGGTCTAGTTCATCAATGGCAAAATCAAACCCAATGTTTAGAAATAGGAAAGATTTTTTGAAAAACTTAAAAATTCCTATAACCCGCTTATATGAGAAATATTACATAAATTTAAAGGTATATTATAACAAAACTTTTGTTTGAAGGTTTTTTGATAGTTCCAAAAGTACAATCAACCCTTTGCTGCAAAAGTTAACCAAAATGAGTTTGCAGAATATGACACAATATCAAAAACAAATGTTGAACTTCTAGATATTACCAAAACGTTTTGTCTGAAACTTTTTTTGATAACTGAAAGGCTAGCTAGCGCAAGAGGTGAATAAATTTCTTTAATGCTTAGCTTATGGGAGTAAATGGATAAAATCTTACCTAACCTGAAATGGATTTTTTTATTTGTTATTTTTCAATTTACAATACACCAACCAACTATTTTTTTGTTCTACCACTATTTTGCTGAAACATCAGTGTTTTTATGTAGCAACCATGTCAATAAAATCTTCCCATGAATCTTGGCTGATATAGTGGCACTTCTCAACTCACTCAACACTTTCATATCACTGGAAGCAATTCTATTTTACAATCTGGGATTACCCTCTCCTTATGGTAGAAAGGATTGTTTGAAAACAAAAACATATGAATCCTATTGTAATCATGTCTCTGCGAATCAGATAAACAATGCACTATCACCATCAGATTACATTAAATACTGTGATATAATAATTTAGTTAATTTAAGATAGTACTTAAAGTGAATATTTTTTCAATGATAGGGGTACTTGATTCCTAAGAAGCTTTACTTTTAATGTAATATTATGGCTAGCTGATGTTATTTTTATTGTATTTTTAAGTTAAAATTTTGTTTGCAAAAACAAAATAAATATACAATTTATACTATTGACTGAAGGTATGTGGTAGAACTCCATTTTAACACTCTGACGTTGACAAACGGGCCAAAAATGACCCTGTAATTACAATTTCTAAGTTTTTTTCAACAATTAAAACAGAGTACTGGTGCATTGTAATATTTTCTCTCTAAAACATGGTTGTTTTGACACAATGTTTTGAAAAAATGGATCATCTTTTTACCCTAAGCTCGCTGTTGACATTTTTGCCAATATCACAGCAGTTCCAGTGTTTATTAAAAAGAAAAAAAAATTTACTTATTTTAGTAAAATTTATGTGGATTGTAAAACTCAACAGTTTAAAGTAATGCATCTAACATATCTAGAATCGACTCCTATAAAAGCGAGCGTACATACGCGGAGTAACATTTAATGTAACAGCTGATTTCACCCATCATCTGTAAACCCAGTGTATATTATAGTTTGAGGTTATGTTTACAACTTCAATCGTTATAATTTCTTGTGAAGTTGATTTTTTTTAAATATGAGTTATAGAACTAATGTATGTTATAATTATACGTTATAATATTTGCTTTGAGGTAATAAACTGTATATAAATACGACCTTTTATCATCAAAATATTCATTATACAAATTTAAAGAAGAAATACCTATTCGTTTAACTTAATAACAGCTGATTTCACCCATCATCTGTAATACGCAAACAAAACCTACCGTAGATTATATTTTGGGGTTATGTTTACAACTTCAATCAATAATATAGCCTATAATATTAATAACTTCTAAATCATTTGATCTATCAATATGAAATAAAAGGCAATTAAAAGCTAATATTTTTATCTTTCTTTAAATATATATAATATTATACGTAAACACAAAATCTTAACTAATATTTTCCGTGTTTATAGTCGTTTTATAGTCCTTAACAGTTTTACAGTCGTTATAATTGTACACATTTACCGAGATAAAAATCTCCGTCTGCATAGTTAGGTAGGCCTAGATAAAGTGTGTTGTTTAAATAGTATTTTGTAAAAAAGATGTATTTCTGATGTGTATCTAATTAATCTGCCTGTGATTTTTCACTGGGAATTATTAGTGTTATAATAATTGTTGGAAAGTTAGAGCACATCAATTTGGTATGCTTATTTTTAAAATAAGAAAGAGTTTTACAACAGAAATATTGATTTTAGTCTCTCGGATATTTACAAAAACAAATTCTATCTCTGACTATTCATCTGTGTAACTGTCAATTTATTAGTTATTTTTAATGATATAAAAATAAACTTTTGTCATAGTTCCCGCATCTAGTCTGAGAAAATGATTTTATCTTGTTATGAGCAAAATAGCCAAACTATTTTACGGAATAGTAACTGGTTCAAATGTTAAACTTCTAGAACTATTTGTTGTTGTATAATTTATAAATTGAAAAGTATTGAACCGATTTCAATAAAATTTTTGATTCAACTAGAATTTGATGTATGTAATAAATTGTTTGGTGAAGAAAAAATAGGTTATCACTGAAAATTCTAAATAAAATCGTAAATTACGTTTAAATTCTATATTTTTACTTTTCAGCATATAACAATGGTTATAACTCAAGATGTACAGAACTGGTTGCATTCATATTTTGGATCTGATTAGCATTTAATATGTGTAACAGTCGTTTCGAACATTTTTTTATAAAATCTTAAAAGTTTACACTTTTATACTGCATTTTTTGTGGCATATCTTGTCCAACCTTAAGAAGTATTGATCCAATTTTGTACAAATTTACGTAAAACGTCCCCAAGAGAGTAGCAAATTATTAGAAAGAGCTCATTTTAAGATATAGTTTTTCTTGCTGTACCTTCATATTTCAAAAATCAAATGCATGGTTAAAAAATGTTTGTCCTTGGTAGTTTCTTGTGCAAATGTTGTAATGTTGAAACTTTTATATATCACGGCGAGCAAAGGCCACTGTGAGTTATCTCGAATAGTTTTAAAGCTATCGACTTGAGAATCAGAGTTAAAAGAATGTTTATCGTGTTTTTAGGAGGAGGGGGAGCAACAGAGGCTGATGAAAATCTTTTTTTAAGCCAGGCGAGATATTGTTTAGAAGGGCTTATTACAAAACAATGCCAATTTTTTACTAGGCGTTTTGGTGCAATATTTTTAAATTAACAAGAAATTTGTGATGCCATCGGTGAAATTATTCTTAAATGCATGTTGTTAAAGATCCGACATTGGAGTCAAACTTACACGACCAGTGATTAGCTATTCAGTTCTATCCAAACAATTTGTATGAAATTTGTTCGTCTTTTATTAAATTTATTGTTTGTTAGTTGCACCATGATAATTCCATAATCATGATTATAAAAAAAAAACTACTATCGTATAATGGTACCATAGCACAAGTGCTGCACATAAGCATTAGTAAGCTATATAAACATATTATTGTATACTAGTCAAAAATCAGTCAGGAAGTATGAAAGAATAAATCAGTAGTTTACTTTGTACAACACTAAAAATGTAATTTCTTGAGATTAATTGTAGCAAACGGAGTTTTTGCACTTTAACGTTCAGTTCAATAAAGATGGTAAATGTTAAAAAAATGTAAAGCCTAGTTACGACTGTGTAGTCTGTACTAGAATGTATACGGTGGTATTTGTTGGATGATTACAAACGCAACAATTCACAATGTGATCCGTGTATGTTTGCGTAGAATTTTAACGTGACACTAAGGTGTTCTGTTAAATACATAGAACTAGTGAGCTACGGGTTCCAGAAATCGTCCTGTTATATTTACGCTTTCACTCTCTGGGTACGTTTAACGTATATCGTTTATTTTACCAACCTGTGCAAAAACTCCCTAATAATTAATAAAGTTACATTATTCGTAACTAAATCATTACAACATAGAGAAGCAGTTAGTTAGATTTTACAATAGAAAGTAGAATTTTGTGCAATAATTAACTTAATTGCAATTTAAAGTCAACATAGCGAGAGCTTATAACTTTATTTACAAAAAGTATTTTTACAGTACTAGGATTGATGTTATTGGTGTTTAAACTTTGAGCTATGTTTATTTTCAAGCCATAAAAATGACTTCTGTAGCCTATACAAATTCATAGAAATGATTTTAAAGTTTTTACACTTTGTTTAAGATTTTTGAATATAATATTCAGTGTTTATTTTGCATTTGTTACATCAGTTTTATATATTCCAATTTCATTCCTTCTGGTATTCTGCTCTCAATATTAATTTTTTATTGTGTTAACTCTTTTCCTATCTTTTTTTAATTGTTCAGTGATGTTTTTATCAAATAAAGCATGTGTGTGGATTATTTTGTATAGAAATGAAATCAAGCTAAATGTGATGTTTGAATTTTGTATTTTAAATGAGTTAATGGAGTATGTTTGAAAATTATTCTGTAATGATACTCTTAACAAAGGTGCATGTAAAAATAAATACTGTAAATATAGAAAATACGTTTTTATTTTCCCTTGTAATTTTCTTGTAATTGAACATATAGGTCACACTCAAAGAAACGAATGAATTTTTTGATATGTTCTACTGATTAAAATAAAGAAAATGTTCATATAAACATAAACTCTAGAAGGCTTAGTTGCTATCTAGCTGCAATTTTATGTTTTTGACAAAAATCATACCTTTTGAAAAGATTATGAAACAGGATTGAGATGCATGTTGCTTTTGTTATAAAGACCCAATTTGACTTATCCAAATCTGATAACGAAATTATCTATAAAAACCTAATACAAATCTTGTTTTGAATTTAAATTATTGGATATTTTTCTACTTCATTTTAGTCTATTTTGTTTTGAATAAATTTGTAATTTCTTTAACTTGTTTTTTTTTTTTTTATTAACTCACAAAAATTTTGCTTCTGTATATTAATACTTGTTATGGCAGACAACTATTGGTTTTAGGTTGTTTTGTCAATAACTCTGATAATTATCTTTTGCCTTACAGAGAAAAATTAAAAACATACAAAATCAAACTTTTTATAGAATAGAATAGAACATAATATGCTTTATTTATATTAACTTATTGCAGCAACATTTTTAACATATTTTTAACAATGGCCATACGATGTTAGATTGACATTTTTAACATATTAAACATAAGCATTGCTACATGTATATACAAATATATCAAAATACCATTAAGTAAACGTAAAACATCTCTTATTCTTAGAACACTAGACACAAACACTATTAAAATTATATGTATACACATTCACACAATTATAAAGCAACAAAATAAACAATTGATGAAATTAATATTTTCTGTATTGTCATTTGTAACACCCATTCATACAATTATCTAATAACAAAATAAACATTCAGAAAATTAAACTCTAGTATAAGACTCCATTTGTACCGCCGTGCATTTTGAACAAATCTACAAAGAGTTGACCAATACAAGATCAAACTTTTACAGTCTCATCTACATTTTTTGCTAGTTTTTTTTCCGAGAGTGGACAAAACTTTCAATAAGCTTTGCCCGGAGAGGGTATGTGTGAACAAGGTCATGCGATGAACGTAAGGTTAAGTGTTTAACAATTAAAGCTCTGGAAGTAAACACCACATCAAGGATTAACTCTAAAGTTAAACATAAAGGACACAATAGGTTATGTGCTTTAATCTTAACTTCCATTAGTTTTATGTTGCAAGAGAAGGTAAAAGTGTAATTAATGGTTTTATATGTGTACTGTTTAGGTATTGTAAATGTTATTTTTGTTCGACTCAGAAAAGCGAGGGATGCCAAAACTCTCTTAATAGATGCAACTAGTCTGTATCCCATGTGCGGGGAATATACCTTATGAAAAATCTTCACCAGATCTTGGTTTAGTAATTAATGACTAACCGATAATGATTAAATTAAAAATACAAACCATGCCACCAGTTGAATAAGAACTTATAAACAGTCAGGGAACTTATAAACAAGTCAGGTAAAATTGTTTCACATAATTGAGCTTTTCTAAAGATGCCAACCTGCCGAGTCTTCTAAGCTGTTGAAGCAGTTTTTTTCATGAGGACATCTCCAGCAGAATGTTAAAAGTCTAAAAAGTACTACAAAATTAGCCTACTTTTAAAAAGTCCTTTTTTCAAGAAATACTAAAAATCCCACCCACGTTATTAAAAAAAAAAAGTATTTTAAGCCTATTTTTTAAATTACAATATGGAGTGATTCTAAAATTTAAGATTTTTAAATAAAATTTTATTTTAAATTTAAGTGATCCTAGTTTGTTCTGGTATAATGTAAAACTTGATTTTTAGGATGAGTGATGCTGCTTATTATACACTTTTACTTTCTTTGTCTTCCATGTATGTTGATATAAGGAGTAATGGCAGTAGAGGAGGAGGCAGAAATGAAGGCAAATGTTGTAGTAAAATATGCTGTGAGTTGGTCAGGGAAATGAATTATCAAAATTCTGTAGGACCCTGAAGAAATAAGTAATACAAATTGATTAATATATGAATATAAAAACACAAAAATTGTAAAATATGAAAACTATGTAGAGATTATAAACTTGCAAAACAAACTATAATAAGGCTTTTATATTTGTTTAAATAAACATGGTATAAACAATGAAGCATTTAGGTTTCCGGGGTAATACATACACCCATTACAATCTTTGGGTAATATTTGGAATAATAGTATATTTTCTCTGTGAATGTTGTACTTAAAATGAATTCTTCCTGTAGTATACACAGCTTACCAAAAAATATATTAGTTAATATATTTTCCAATTTTAAAGAAGATGAGTTGCTTAAAAGCATTTCTCAGGTTTGCTTTCAATGGAATGTTGCAGCAAGTGATTCTTCTCTTTGGAAAAATGTAAAATTTGATGGTGATTCAGTGTCTTCTCGGGAAATCGCTAATGTTCTTCGAAATGCTCCTTTACTGGAATCTATAACACTGGTATCTGTTACTGAAGTTGTCAGAACTATCAGGCATATATGCAGGTGCATTATCTTAAATATATATAATACTAGCTGACCCGTACGGCGTTGCCCGTGGTTGTTGGTATTTTCAGTCTTTTTGACGTAATTGTAATTCTTTTTAAGTGTTCGTTGAATACCTATGCGTATCCTACTGTGGTCATGAAAAAAAGTCAACGCTATTTAGGAAAGCACTGAAAATTGTATTCCTGTAAACTAATATCTAACATGAAAAAGCTTTAAATATATCTTTTTAATTTATAGTTTTTACTAAGTTTGACTTTCACTTAATTTCATTGACAATGTTGCGAGCACCTACGGCCTTAGAGGAAGCTACGTACCAAATTTCATTCTAATTCGTTCTTATAGGGATTTTTAGTAACTTTGACCCCCTCCCCAAACCACCCTAAAATTTCGAATTTCTTTTAACCCTTTCTTAGCGAGGGTTTAAATTAGCTGGGGGTCGTAGAAAAGATATTTGAATCAGTTTGTAACATCCGCGTTAATTTAGGATGTAACAAACTGGTTCAAATAGAGTTTGTAATTTTAATTGTATAGGCCTAATTAGTATAAGATATATATTGTTTAGTATTTAAATATACAATATACAGTATATATCAAAATAAAGCTACGAATGTGATATTTTAATGGCATTTAGTTTAATTCAGATGGTTTGTTTAGTTTTCAATAAAATATGTTTAAACTCGTGTATGTTTATGGTTATGCATGGTGTCAAATAATTTGTTTGTTATTATTATTATTAATAGCGAAAATATGTTTTGAAAAGTATTAAAAACTTCATAGTTATGATATATTTTATATAAACAATATTTTAAGCAGCATATCTCTAAGTAGGCCTTTATAGATATTTAATAACCAATGTTTGAGTTGAATTATAATGCTGTAAGCATTTTTATTTGTGTTTGTTTATAGTTTTTCAATCTAACCTTAAAAAGCTGTTGGTTTTGAAGAGTTTAAAGTGATTATAAATTTGCTAAGTAATGTTGCTATGGTAATACATGTAAACAAACATAAGCTTTTTATACGAACAGCTGTTTTTGTGAGCTATGGTTTTGAGTTCATACAATAAATGCTGTTCAGTTTCTTCCAAATTTGAAACTTTTTCGGGAAACTTTTCAAACTTTTCTTTACGTATAAACCTTCTATGAACTACTACAAACATTTTAAGACCAAAAATAGCCAAATCGGTCCAGCCGTTCTCGAGTTTTAGCGAGACTAACGAACAGCAATTCATTTTTATATATATAGATGTATTGTGCTTTTAAAGAATATTTTTTAAGAGTACTTTTAAATTTTCAAATTAAATATTTTTTTTTCAAAAACAGATCCTTCAACAAATTTATCAAAGGTACATGCTTACGAAGAAAATTACTAATGCAAGTTGGACATGAAT
This sequence comes from Philaenus spumarius, assembly GCA_018207615.1. NCBI lineage: Eukaryota > Metazoa > Arthropoda > Insecta > Hemiptera > Aphrophoridae > Philaenus > Philaenus spumarius. The sequence continues at coordinate 154,840 of JAGFPH010000861.1, forward strand.
CAAAAAACTTTTCAGATTTAAAAAAAAAATTTAATTATTGATAGCAAATATTGAGGAATATATTCCCTCACCACAAACATATTTTAATATTGTCTAATAATCAAGGAAATAAAAATTGAATTTTCTTGTATCTTTTTTAACACTATTTTGATATTACTAATAATTTTCATTGAACTTGTAAATTTTCATAAAACATTTCCTTTATGAAAATAATTTGTAACTGAAATATTTTTGGGTGTATAAAATGAGGCAGTACACTTGTAAACGAAGGTTAATTATGAGTCTAAATAAGGTTACATACCTTAAATACTGTCAAAAATTCTAAAAGGATTTCGGCAACGACCGGTTTCGGAAGTTTACCCTTCCATCGTCAAATCACAAGAAACTGTATTAACTTAAAAAACAAACACACATTTAATATACAACATTGCAAGTCTAAGTCATAGAGTGACATGATATGAGTTTGTCTCTAATCAGCTGGCCAGCATGCTCTTTTCATGTCGTAGTATGTGTAATGTTGACTATTATTAATGTAATGTCATTTTAAAATTTTACCCCTAATGTGGTAACATGTTATTTTTATTTAATACTAGGGGAGACCCCTGCGTGCTTCGCACGCCAACCCCCAATGGAACCTTCTAAAAACATACGTTATGTTTTATTTATAATAAAGTTGTAGTATTAATAATAACCTCAAAACTAAGATGGTAAATAATGTTAAATGTTCAAATCAAATTATTTCTTATATTTTATAACAGCAGTTAATAATAGTTAAAAGAACATGCAAAGCTCAGGTCTACACTTTAAAACCCTAACCTAAAAGCTAAAAATACAAAAATAATTGCTTCTAATTTTGAAATCAGCTGTTAATGGAAATATTGAAGCAAACATCTATATTATCTGTTATTTTATTCAATTGGTTGCTATGGTAATAAATGTAAATACATGTGTTGGTTTATCATTCCAGGCCTAACCTAAGATTTTTTGCGACTAAATTTACAAATATTAAAATAAAAAAAGGTTTTTACCGAAATGAATTATAGCCTATGTTACTCAGGGGTAGTGTAGCTTTTTATTAGTAATACTATTTTTTCAATCGGTTCAGTAGCGCCAGAGATTACCCCCTACATACAAACAAACAAACAAACAAACAAACAAACTTTACCTCTTTATAATATTAGTATAGATTATTTTTTTCAAGAAATTTTATTAAATAATCATAGCAGTACTCATAGCAATTATAAGTCAGTAAAGTAAATCATATTTTATAGGTGTAACACAAAATTAAAGGACTTAACAATTAAAAACAGCCCACCTAATGAAACCTACCTCCCTGAGAGTGTTCTGATTAACTTGTTGATATCATGTACAAACTTGGAATCAATCACAATAAAAGGATCTAATTTCTCATCACCAAGGTATTTATTTACACAAAGCTAACTATTACTGTATAATTTATTTATGCTGAAGTCAACTCTCGATACTGAAATTTCAAGAGAATGTAAAATTACTTTGAATTATACAGGGTGTTCACAAACTCCCTGGAAAAATTTTGTGTATTTGTTCCTTAGGTCAAGACAATCAAAAAACGTCATATAAATATGGGTCTGAAATGCCTAGTTTTCTGTCTGTCCGTCTGTTTGTGTTTTTTACAAATTATTTTATAATTTGAGTACTATTTTAGATAGAAACTTCAAATTTGGCACGAACGTGTACCTTGGTAGTTCAAACAACTCAGGGTGTCCAGCGTCCTTGAATTCCTTGAAAACCGGGAATTGTACGGGAATTCAGACTGCCATGAAAAAACCGGGGAATGTATGGGAATTCTGTGAAAAATCCTTGAAAAAGTGTATTTGAGTTGTTGGGAGTTTTAGTTTATTTCCTAGCAATTTTCATGCTCTGATTAAAAAAGTAATATTTTTTCTGGGTCAGATGTGTGAGGAAAACATTTTGGTATTATTTCTGTACTATTTTTAGAAACACCTGCTTCCATTCGAGGTGTTTCATAGCCGCAGTGTGAATGAAAGTATCAAAGTATTCTCAGTATTGGTTTTGTTGCATACGACTATTTTTTGTTGTAATGAAACAGAGCGGTTCCCTGATCCCATTTAGATTTACTACACGGACACGATAAAAACTGGGAGCATACGATAATTTCGGACCGGCAATGAGAGCGCGGGTTACCTGTTTTACATTGTGAGATTCAGTGATCTTATTCCAATCAATCCAATAGAACAACACTACAGTCAACAACGTGGTGTGATTTATTGCCTCGTTTCTTTATCTGTAAGAAATAATGATCTCAATGTGTTTGTGCGGTTGACTATAATTTCTGTATTAAATTGTTTAGGTAAACAAAATATTGCATTGGATCGGAGTTCTATTAGGTTATCCAAATACAATGCTTTCATGCAAGCACAGTAAAACTTACCGGGCGAGTTACGTACAATATTTTTCATTATACTACACCAAAAAGTAACATACATATAAAAAATAAAAGTATTTTCGACACTTTGAAAATACAGTGTGGGGTATAGTTTTATATGTTTTTGAGTACTGGAAAACCGATTTTGACAGTTAAAA
>JAGFPH010000861.1:167300-184342 GCA_018207615.1 Philaenus spumarius
GATTTTGAACCCTGGGCAGTTGAACAGTTATTTCTACCCCTAGCAAAGATAAGATAAGTCGATTATATTAAAAACTTAGGGTTGTGGGTGGATTCTAAATTAGGATTGAATATTCATATAGATTATGTGAAAATTAAGTTAATTAAATATTTAAGAATCTTCTAACATAGTTGAGACCGATGATCAACACTATCAACACTGAATTGTTTAGAATTATACTATATTTTAATTTGATAAATTCAAAACTAGAATATGCTATACCAAAATGGAGTGTAGAGCATACAACAATATAACCCTTAATTTACTTTTCAAAATTTTTTATTAGAGTAATGTCTAAAAGGACTCCATCAGAATATTTGCGCCTTTTTTTAAAGCGTTGTGTATTTTGCCTCTTAAAAATGTGTACATATACAAAGTATTTAAATTGTTCTTTGAGCGAAGTGGTATGATCCTCTGGCGCCTATGATAAATACGTGTACCAAATTTCACGTTAATAGGAGGTAAGGTTTTTGAGATATATAACAAACAATATTTAATGTTTTAGGGGTTGTTTCAACCCTTATAGGTCAAATATTTTAAAATCCTTTCTTAGTGCGCCTTTTGCCTTTATGGCAAATACATGTACCAAATTTCACAATCCTAGAAGGTAAGGTTTTTGATATATATAACAATTTAACAAACAATATTTAACCCTTTGACGAGTACAGTAGGCTACAGGTTTTTGCGCATAAATAGTATTGACGTTCCGGAACGTCTTTTTCTGTTTACGTGAAAAGGAGTAATGACGGACGTTCTGGAACGTCATTTACGAAGACAACATGCTTTTTAGTTTAGGTAGAGTAATTATGTGAATTGGTGTTTTTGGTTTGTTGTGGTTTTGACACCCGAAGGTTAAAAAAGGAAAAGTCAAAAACGATGCTAGGTGCGCGCGCATGAATGCAATGAAAAGAAAAGGAAAGACACAACCTTTCAGTGCAAAGAATGCAGTGTGGCATTATGTGTATTTCCATGTTTTGAAGACTTTCATAAACAAAAAAAATTTTAAAATGTTTTTAACTATATTTTCAGTATAATACTTATTTTTTATTATGTAAAAGACATAATTTAAATGAATTATATAAAAAAGCAAAAAAAATTTTTTTACTGTTTACTGACTTGTTTTGTTATTATATCCTTACTCCCTAACAGCTCTGAGAAAATGACGTTCCAGAACGTCAATACTCCTTAAAGGGTTAATGTTTTAGGGGTTGTTTCAACCCTTATAGGCCAAATACTTAAAAATCCTTTCATAGTGTGCCTCTTGCCCCATTGTTTTAGGGGTTGTTTCAACCCTTACAGGCCAAATATTTAAAAATCCTCTCTTACTGAGCCTCTAATGACTATGAGCATTATGTGTACCAAATTTCAAGTTCCTAGGTGGTTTATGAGATATATAACAAACAATATTTATTGTTTTTTTTTAGTTGTTTCAACTTTTACAGGCCAAATATTTTAAAATCCTTTCTTAGTTTGCCTCTTGTGCCCATGAGCAATATGTGTACCACATTTCACGTTCCTAGGAGGTAAGGTTTTTGAGAAACTGTGATCAGTCAATCAATCGAGTGGTATTTGGCAGTACCAATTGGAGTGGTAATCAATGAGTATAGATTAATAAGGCAGAAAAGACCTCTTAAAGTAGTAGCTGGAGGAAAAGGCATACATTCGGCGATAAAAAGAGAAACAGGGCAGTTTTGCTGGGAGGTTTGAACCTTTAATTAAAAAAATAATAAACCAATACAATTGCTTACAAAAATATGTTCATTTGTCAAACACATTTTAATGACTAAACATATTTTGTGTAAGAAATTATGTTAATTTTTAATTTTTTGAATTAATTTATACTTGCTAGTCAAATTATAAAATATGAAAAAATAAACGGTCCAGGAACTGGCACATACTCTCTCACAAACATATATTTAAATTATTAATTAAACAGATTCACTGTGACTTCATAATTGTAGGAGAGGTGATATTAAAGTAGGAGATTAACTAATAAATATTATTATTATTAGCTAGAGATAGCCACGATGGCCGTGGTTGTTAAAGCGTCAATGCTTTATCAATCGTCATGGCAACCATCAATGGAAAAGTTAGTCCGGGTTCAATTCCCATTGACCCCGAATAATTTTCTAAATGGTTTCTTAATAGACATCATTGGCTGTGGTTCGGATTCCACGTAAAACTGTAGGTCCCGTCTTCATTAGCCTTAAGTGCAAAACAGCAGGACATTACACCAAAAAACAATTATTAGCTAGAGAGAAAATTATTCGATCGATTTCGAACAAATTTGCACCAAACACGTCAATTAGGCCTGTTTAGATGCACGAAAAACAACCCCCTTTTCGGCCAAAAAACCCCCAAAAATCAGTTGTTATTATTGTTTAAGAATAACAAGAATAACGAGAATTTTTAGAAAGATGCAGTTTTTTGCATATGGTAGGCTACAAAAAGCTAAATTTTATCAAAATAGAGCCGTTTTTTATAAAAAAACTATAACAGATTTTTTGGGGGTTTTTGTCCAAAAAGGAGGTTGTTTTCAAAACCTTTTTTTCGTGCATCTATACAGGCCTAATTGACATGTTTGGTGCAAAATTTTCAAAATCGATATAATAGTTTTCTCTCTAGCTTTGAATATACAGATAGACATCTTGCATAAAAACCACTCTTTTTTAACTCAGGGGATCCCAAAACGGATATTTCCACAAAAATCTCAACATCGATTTTTTTTGCGATCACTATACTTTCTCTATACCTACTATAAACTTTCTCATTTTAACACAACCTCAAAATCTCGAGTTAGGCATATTTTTTCTTGATCCAAAAAATGGCTGTAATTTTAAAAAGTATGATTGGCTGTATTTGGGGAAAGTATGTCTTTTAATGACCCAAATAAACTAAACTTTTTTAACAAAATTAATTCATCCGATTTGGCGTTTTTTGAAAAAAGTGAGATCAAATTTTTTTAATTGGGAAAAGGGTTCTTTATAATTCAAAGTTTATTTTGGGATCATTCTCTTTGTCTTTCCGTCAAAAGACAATCAAATTTAACATATTTTTTTCTATTCCGAAATATTGAAAATAGCAAAAAACTTAAATGTTAAATTTTGCAAAAACTTCGATACAGTGTCAAATTACATTTTATCGATAAACATTGTATAAGTTCTTCGAAACAGTGATATTCTTGACAAAGTTATACGGTAGTCAGAACTCATTTTTTAGCTTTTTCAACAACAATCACCATTTTTGTAAAAAAATTCAACATGACTATGGTTTTACAATTACTTAAGAGATTACAATTCTCAGAAATACTGTTTAATAGTTAAACTTTATGAAACATTATCTAGATTATAAACCGTTGAGAACGGTACCATTAAGATATATTATACTAGTGGACCCTGCAATGCTTCGCTATTGCTTGATTTAATTTTAAGGGTAGTTATCCCATTTTTTATATCAATTAAGAATAATATTAAATAATTTTAGCTTTATAGTTTGTAGGAATTTAGTCCAATTTATTTTTATTGTTTATTGGTACAGTAGCTACCCAATTTGGAATCTGTTTGTAGTGATCATAGTCTCTAAAAATTGCTGGAGTAAATTATGAAATTAGTTGAGTAGTTTTTGACAGAATATAGAAAAAGTAAGTGGATTATTATTTAATTGTTAGGGTAGTTTTTCCATTTATCCCTTTGACTTAAGTAATCAAATTGCAAATAGTTGTGTATATCCCTTAAAAATAATATTACAAAATTTTAGCTTTATAGTTTGTAGAAAAATAGTTCAATGTATATTAATTATATAGGGGTAGCAACCCCTTAGACTGTAGTAATTGTAACGTCTAAACACTCCTCAATGATATTGATGAAGTGTGAAATCAGTTGAATAGTTTTCGAGTCTATAGAGGAGGATAAAGAAACATTCATTTTTATAATTATAATACTAGGGGAAATGCCTGCGTGCTCCGCACGCCAACCCCGTTGGAACCTTCTATACACACAATCATGTTGTATTTTCTTTATAATAAAGGTGTAGGATTAATAATAACTCCAAAGCTAAGATGGTAAAAAATGTTAAATGTTCAAATCAAATTAATTTGTATATTTTATAACAGCAAGGCTAAAATCTTTGTATCTTTTATAGTAAAGGTTAAAAGAACCATCAAGGCTCAGGTCTACACTTTAATGGAAACCTAACCTAAAAGTTAGAAATACAAATAATTGATTCAAAGTTTGAAATCAGCTGTTAATGGAAATATTAGAGCAAACAGCTGTTTTATCTCTTATTTTATTCAATTGGTTGCTATAAATGTAAATACATGTGTTGGTTACATCTAGTCTATGCCTAACCTAAGAATTTTCTCCGTCTAAATTTACAAATATTGAAATAAAAATGTTTTTATCAAAATTAATTATAGCCTATGTTGCTCAGGGATGGTGTAGCTTTTTATTAGTAAAACTATTTTTTCAATCGGTTCAGTAGTTCCAGAGATTACTCAATACATACAAACAAATTTTACCTCTTTATAATAAAACTATTAGTATAAATAGAGATTACATTCGACACCAAAGTAAAAATTCCATTTAGCTAACTATGTTAATGCTTTATGTAATTGTGAATATTATACATAATTTACCATAAACATTGTTAATATATAAACTTTTTTAATGGTTTTCAATATATTCAGTATGTGAAAAAAGTTGATGGTTTTTTTTTAGTTTTTCCCTATTGCCATAATAAATATCCAAGTACCAAAATACAAAATGTATTAAATATTTATATAGACTATCATATTTAGATTTTGATACTAATGGTATTTAATTTGTATGCATTTTTATTTTCATTTGTTTGACTATAATACATAACTAAACTAGTGAAAAGATGGAACACTTTTTCGAGACTTCGGCTCGTCCGGGCAGAACACACGAATTGAAACAAAATAAAATTTAAAATTACTTTTTATTTGTTACACTTAGTATTTTTTAACTGTCAAAATTGGTTTTCCCGTACCCAAAAACAAATAAAACGTAACCCCACACTGTATTTTCAAAATTTTGATCCAAAAACATGACCCCGATGCGCTACGACTTTTTAACTGTCAAAATAGGTTTTACCGTACCCAAAAACATATATAATGATACCCCATCTTGTATTTTAAAAATTTTGACCCAAAATCGTGACCCCGAAGCGCTAGGACTTTTTAACTGTCAAAATCGGTTTTCTCGTACCCAAAAAAATATAAAACTTTACTCCAAACAGAATTTTAAAAATGTTGACCCAATATTTGTAAAATTTTGACCCAAAAACGTGACCCCGATGCGCTACGACTTTTTAACTCTCAAAATAGGTTTTTTCAAACCCAAAAACTTATAAAACGATACCCCCAAACTGCATTTTCAAAATTTTGACCCAAAAACGCGTCCCCGACTCGCTATGACTCACGCTAGAAAGCTCAAAAACTTTTCAACTCTCCGCAATAAAATTACAAAGATTTTGTGACCACCAGAAGAAGTTTTCTACGACATATTTAAGTGCATATATCGTGTATACAGGAAAACAGACACACAAAAAATCATCGCATGATTTCAATAATTCGGCATTCTAATGCGAGCCGAAGTAATCTATACATAATTAATTTGCAAGGGGTTATTTTGTGAGTAGGAGTTTTTTTACCGATTTTGGTGTAATTTTAAAGAGCTCACTCTGAAGTTGTGTGTCCCTTAAAATGAGCTCAATGAATGTTAAGGGCTTTGCCCCAGTGACCCTCAAAGTTGCCAAGTTATTTTTATGCCAGATAGGATTTGCTTACATATTGACCATGTGCGCAATTTAAGTCAAAATAAAAAATGTCAACACATGCATTCAGCTGGTGTTAAAGGTTTGTTATGATTTGTATGGAATAACTTGACTACCCTTTAAATTAAATCAAGCAATAGCGAAGCATTGCTGGGTCCACTAGTAAATATTAAATCATTTAATACTTTTATAAGCAATAGATTCAAATCTTTCATTTTAATTTTCCAAGGGAGTTTAGTTGTGCTTCTTCCTGACAAGAATAACAATCACAACACACATTCCATATTAGATCTTCACTAGTCTTTTTGCGATAAGCTTGGACAACCAGCCAACAAATTAAGAAGTCGGTGAAAGAGTCCAACCATCGGTGATTAAATATAGTTTTCTTTAGAATCACAATTTGTATTGTATAGTAAAATTAAACTTGGAAAAAGAAAACAATTGAAGGAATCAAATATGAATACATAGTCAAATTAGTGGAAAAAATTAAAAGTTCACCTTTTAAAACAATTTTTCTAGCATCAAACATCAATACACTGTACAATTTACTAACAACTCTGGGCAACTAATACAATTAACAAAATATAATTTAATAGCAAGCAAAATGTAATAGCCACAGAGATTTTTTTTCCATAAATTTTGAATAATCATTTTGTTTAAATTTGCTTATTTTTTTAGAGCACTTACATGTCAAAATCACAGACTTTTCTGCAAATAATAAATAATTATTGTAAGTGATTTCCCTGACTTATAGCATTTTTTAAATTTATTGTAAATAATAACCCTAACTTTCCAGTCCTGTGAGGACAATAAGAAAATATTTAACAATTAATTATTTAATTAAATTTTTTTTAAACTTTCAAATCAAAGTCCTACCAACGGAATGTATTATATTTTACAACATCAATTAAAAATATGAATCAGGTGAAAAATATATATATAACTATCACGTGATAATCTGGAAGGAGGTATAGTTGGTTAACATCATTTCTTTGCCTAAGAATACAAATGTTTGGCCAGAATATATAGATTCTAACTTTATCCAGTGGCACAGAATTCCCTTTTCCATAGCAAGTTTGTTCATTCCAAAATGAGGTAAAGAAGACGAGTTTCCTGCAAGATGTGGTTAGAATTCAAACGCACAAACTTTTATTTCAGCCTCAATGTAAATTTAATAAGTTTCTATTAACATAAATTTATTTACATCCCCTATTATATTATTACTAAATGAAACATCATTCTTACATGCAAATGAGCTGAAGTAAGTCTTAACAGAGACAAAGTTATTCATACCAAATTGAGGTAGGAAATCAGAAAACTTTTCTATATAAACAGTCACATAATATGTACAAAATTCTAATTTTATTAAATACATGCCCAATTAAGACAACATTTTTTACACAATTGTTTTTTACTAATAATAGAGAACTAAAGTGGATGGCTCTGAAAGCCCATTTTATAACTTATTTAAATATTTTAACGATCTTAATTAAATAAAACAATTGTTTATTAATCACTTTTTGGAATTGAGTCTATGGACAAAAGGTTTACAAAGAACAATATCACTACTTTTTAAATAACAAAGTTTTGAGTATAGTTCTTGTTTGATTCTATAAGAATCGAGTCACACAGATAAGTGTTTGTTATCTGTCTGGATTGCTTCAATCACTAAACCGACAAGTACACAATCACTTGTAATGTATATGTGTATTGTAATCACACTGCACAAATTCTTTATATTTAATCACTATTTCACCAAACCTAGTTTCTTTGCTTCAATTTCATAAATTAAAAGTCTCCACATTTTTACAACAAATACTTCAGCTTCTTCATCCAGCACCTAAAACAAACATCACATTATAAATGGGTTAACCCTGGAACTGGCAGAAGGCCATGCATGGCCTTCTCTCAGGCGCAGAACGCAACAACTTCACACATTTGCAAAAAATTGCATATATTTGCATAATCGCTAAATTAACCCACTTAAAATTATCCAATCGTAATAAAACTGGCACCATTGGAAAGGAAATGAATTAAACTTTAATTTTTGTATTTACAACTTTTTCGTAAAACGTATATTTACATACGTAATCATCGTTTTAAAATATGCACATCGGCCTACAGCTCTTTTCGTGCGCGAATCTACATACAATTGTACTCTTATTTCCCACTTCTAAGGCGTTAAAGACAGCCAACACTAATATTTATTTGGCAATTATAAGGACACCATTGCATTCGTCATGATTTTATCTTTCTGTTGGTGTCTTCCAATCAGATGTAACTGTAAAATAATTATTTTATTGAAGAGGTACTGTAAACCCTTGCGATTGGACAGTCTCTCAACCAATAAACAGGCCATTTGTCAACGATTATTTTGAAGGCAACGCCCTATGATTTGACAGATTGCTTTACACCATTTTGTAGATAACAGTTTGATCTTTCCAACGGTGGGGAGAAAACTAGAAATAACCAGTTTTTTATTTGTCTAGACAGCTGTGCAAAGTTTATATTTAGAGCGTTCTGGTGTGACCGTCCGCTCTGTCTTGTTCCCACGTTATACAATGCACGCTTATCGCCCGACCTTTAGCGACGGCAAAATGACATTAGATTGATGTCATTTTGTTATTCAAATAAAAATAACTCAAACACTTTTGTGAACTAAGGAAAGACAATTATACCGTTCTTTTCTTTGATTTATCCTCTACACTTTGTTATAATAATATTTCATTTTTGGTCAAAGCATATATTAGTAAATGACGTTACAATCTAGGCCTAGGTTTGTTACCAGTAGTGTACTTGAAACATAAAAACTGTTTTTTTCAAAATAAAAAATTTGAAATTGATAAATGTTTTTATACAGTTATATTTAGAACTAAATTACGAAACTTTTTTACGCTTACGAAAAAAATACAAAAAATGTTTACTAATTGTTATGTAGGCCTAAAGTTGAACTTTTTCCTTTCGTTACTGAACATTTTTTGTTTCTTGAGCTAATAACTTTTACAATTTCAAAATAAACTAATTTTTAGTGGCATATTTGAATTCTTTGAAGTTTCTTCTACAAAAAAGCTATGGAACACTTTTGGATTGGGGTTCATTTACTATTTTTGGCGAATTTTTAAAAATATGCTTGCAAAACGCTAAAAACGGGCCTGCCAATTTTAGCTATAGCATTGCCAGTTCTAGGGTTAACAAATAATCATGACTATATTAAGGCATCATACTGTATGGTCCAGAAAAATAAACCCATTGCTTAGGTTACGATTAATCATACACCTTAGTTAAAAATAAATCATAAAATATATGTGTGGAAGTAGAAAGGGTATGGTAAACTAAATTGCTAAAATGAAAATTAATAGTTTTCTAATATAATTATATTCTAAAAATTAAAATATAGGGTACTTATAAATACAAATTAGATACAAATACATAACACAAATTCATTAAATCTGCACAAAGTAAATACTATGCAAGTTAATTTAAAAAGTGTTTAACCTTAGACGCCTAAAAGGCATACTGAAACATATTTTAGCTTCCATTTGATAATTTTAGTTTTAGCTTAATTTTGTTCACTTAGGAACACTAGCCAAAGGTTTTATTAACCCTAGAAGTGACAGTGTTAAATCATTTTGAGATATTGCCGGTTTTTTTGCATTTTGCAAGTATTTTTTTCAAAAAATCGCCAAAAATTGTAATTCTACCCCAATCCAAAAGTGTTCCATAGCTTTTTTTTTATATAAAAAGGTCCAAAGAATTCATATGTGCATTTAAAAAATTGATTGATGTAAAATTGTAAAAGTTATTAGCTCAGAATGGAAAAAACAGTCCAAATTTAGGTCTAAATAAAAAGTAGTAAACATTTTTTCTAAAATAGGCATACAAAAGTTTTGTAATTTAGTTCTAAATGAAGTGTATAAACAAAAATATCAATTTCAAACAAAATTTCACAAAACACCAGTTTCTATATTCTACTAAAAATAGGATAGCAAAATTAGGTCTATTTTGAACAAAATAATTAGGAATATATGATTTACCCAAAAATTAAATTTTATTATAAAATGAAATTGTAGAAAATAAATCATAGAATTGAACTGTAAACTTGAAAGTTATAAAGCACTTATAAAATTATAGGGCACCTACTTACATCTATTTAGCATGATATTACAGAAGATTATGGCAACTTGGGGTTTTTCCTTCTGCTAAATCACACATTTTTGAGGTTATGTAACTACCAACTTATGAGCACTAACTCACATGAATTGTATACTAGCAGAAACTTAGATCTTCTACTTCACAAATATATAAAAATCTTTTGATAGATGTGTCAAGAATAATCATATAATCGATTCTAAAATAGGCTCTCTCATTGGTTTAAAAAACTGTCCAATTGCATGGGTTTACAAGAAATCCCATAACATCGAAATTATAAGTGATGAATATTTGGAAGGCATCTAGAAAGTTCAGATGTTTACGAATTCAATGGTATACAGTTATTCTGTTCAAAACTATAAACTGCCATATAGTGGTTTGGCTTAGAAATATGACAAAAAGTGACTCGTTTCTCTTAGTTTTGTTTGCACTTTAGCTATTTTTAGAAAATTAAAATTTCCATCGGTTTTTGTTTTATTGAGATTGCATGCTTTTTAGTGCGTGAAATATTCAATAAAAGTTGTGTTGTCTAAAATGGGAAAATTGTTTTTTTAGTGCGTAAGTCTGAGACGACACAGAATTTTATTGTTTGCCACTTCTAGGGTTAAGAATTAGTTGTACTTTTTATTATTCATATGTTTGCAAATATCATCTTAAAATTTTAAATTCAAATTTTAGTTAATTTTTATTCAACAAACCATTTGCTTTAAACAAATATTTTGTTATAGTATTTTTACAATGAAATACAATGTATTTTCACTAAAAGGCCTAAGGAAACAATATTATGGTACGGAAGTAGGTAAGGGTATTTAAACAAAGGCCATACAAACGTGCATGATGAGACAAAGAGTGGGTGACCATCTGTTATGAATGATGATCTGGAGCAGAAAGTTGATACACAAATTGTCAATCCTCTTACATTGAAACCAACAAACTTTGAAATAAAACAATGTTACCATTTGTACGTCATCTAAAATGCCTTGAGGTGCACTTCCTGCTAATACTTTTGAACAGATGAAATCTACAAGCGTTGGTTCAGGTTCACCAATATATTCTATTATCTTCTTATTAATCCAAGGTCGTATCCGCCTTTCCATTAGTTGCTAAACAAAAAAATATTACTTGCATATAATATTAGTTAAACAGTTAAATGCTTACATAACCTCTCTGAAATTTATATATTGAATTTCCATTTTTGGTTGAATTTATACTATTTTTTTCATTATTACTTTCTTTGCTTTCAAAAATTTTACTAAAATTTCAAGTTATATTATTTTTCACTAAAGGTCTTTAAAAGATAACCATCCAGGTCTTTAATGATATATTGACCATAATTATTATTATGCAGAGTGTTTCTAAAATAGGGTGGCAATCTTCTGTAGCTGGTGTCTTATTTTAAAATAATGAAAAAGATCACATAAACAGAGATCTTAATACACTTCATTTTCAAACAATCAGCCATTTTGGATTTTATAAAAACCAGTAAAAACTTTGGAAGAAGATAAGATGTAGATTTCATATTTGGCAAAACATTTTTTTATGTAAAGTACTATAAGTTTACCAAAAGCAAAGACTTTGCTTTGAATAATTTTAAAATGGTGGTTGTTTTATTTTTCATGGTGAATTAAATGTTTTATTTTAATTACTAGCTTAAACAATAAGCGAGTACATTTAACGTAAAGAAAGGTTAGCCCCACATCAACATCTGCCATCTTGCAGTGTATACCAATGTGAGTCAGTACAAAAGGAGTTAGCCCTTCATCCATTTTGCTATGTATGCCAAAGAGGTAAAAACATAGATCAATAAACACACACAGTTGTGGAAACTCATACATTGTAAAATCTGACAACAGCCAACGCTGACTAGAGCTTGAGCTACTATAAGCTTAATATATATTAGTTACCAGTTTTTTGTACATCCTTAAACAATTCTCTTTGCGTAAATGATAAAATGTGTCCTCTAAAAAACAGTGCTATTACTTCAAAGATATATTATATTTCTGATGTTTATATTGACCGATGAACATTTACATAATAATATTTATCGTTTTTCAATTAACTGTTGTAAAAGGATGAAATGAATAGCAACACTTTTCCTAGTGAGATACAAGTCTGCACTATTCCAGGCATTGAATTACAGTAGAACCTCTCTTAACCGGTCAGGTCGGGACCGAGACCCTGGCCGGTTACGAGTTTGGCCGGTTGATCCGAGGTTCCCGTAAAAAATAGATTTTAGTTAAAAAAAAAACCTACAGTACATATTTCATAAATAATAAAGGAAATAAGATGTTATTGCAACTGATTTTATTGTATGTACTGTACATACACACACAAACAAACACTAACAAATTACATGTAAACATTTTAACTTACATTTACACTTTGAAAACTTAATTTACATTATGTACACTGTATAAATCACTGTTTAAAAAAATCAGTTATTTCTTTTGTTCCTTAACTTTTAAAGATTTTTTGAAAGCCAAGTCTATCCATTTCCTTACGTTCATCACGTCTAATGCCGTTGAATCCTTTTCCTGCTCAACATAATGCAATAAAATTTCTGCAGCTTTTTTTGCTTCGTCGTGTGTTATTTTTTGCGAGTCCTCCACTTCTGAAATTTCGCCTTCGTCTTCGTACTCGCAGTCATCTTTACTGGCGATACCAATTATTTCCTCGTCTGTAAAAAATTCGTTTTCAAGTCCTTCGTCACTTTTTGTCATCCATTCCTCCACGTCCTCTAACTGCATTTGGTTCCCACCAGGTAACGATTGAAGATCGTGTAAAATGGCTTGATTTTCAATTTCTTCGATCTCTGAATCGTTGCTACTCTCAACCAGATTTTCTATGTTAGACGAAACTTTTCTCTACGATTTCACAAAGGTAGAAGAAGGAATTTCCTCAAAAGCAATGGCCAACATAAAAATTACATCCTTGATGTTTATCCTCTTCACTTTATCCAGGAGCGGTAAGTTTTCATCCTCACACCTAAGTAAAATTTCGGAAAGTAACTTACGGCGGTACCGTCTTTTCAAACACTCTATCACTCCTTGGTCCATAGGCTGTATCAAGCTGGTAACATTTGGAGGCAAAAACATAGATTGTATGCCATCCACATCACTTAAGTGGGGGTGAGTTGGAGCGTTGTCGAGAAGAAGGACTGCTTTCATTGGTAAATTTTTGCTCTTTAAGTGTGCCTTCACTTTTGGGACGAATTCGAAGTTGAACCATTCTTCAAACAAATTGGAGTTCATCCAAGCTGATTTTTGGGACCTGTAGTACACTGGAAATGTTAATAAATTTAAGTTCTTAAACGCTCGTGGTTTAGCAGACTTTCCTATCACAAAAAGAGGGATTTTATGAGTCCCAGCTGCATTGGAGCAAACAGCAACGGTGATACGTTCTTTATTTTTTTTAAACCCAGGCGCAGATGATGTTTTTTCACTTGATATAAAAGTTTTATTTGGCAACATTTTAAAATTAAGCCCAGTTTCGTCCATGTTGTACACCTGCTCAGGGACTAGGCCTTCACTGTCGATCACTTTCATAAATGATGTCAGAAATTCACGAGCAATTGATTCATTTGCTGACATTTTTCACCACTTATGTGAGCAAAACGAATCCCATGGCGCTTTTTCCAACGGTCAAGCCATCCCTGAATAGCAGAAAATGCTGGTGCATTCTCAATTTTACTATGAATTACCAATGCTTTTTCAATCAAAATTGGGCCACTGATAGGGGTTCCTCTCCGACGTTCTTGAACGAACCACATCCAAAGGGCTTCGTCAACGATGTCACAAACTGGTTTTTTATTAGTGCACCGAACTGCAAGAATTTTTTCAGACTCAATCTTTGAACACATTTCTTCAATCGATCGTTTGTTTCGTCGCCAATCGTTGATGGTACTTTTTCCAACGTTAAACTCTGTACAGAGCTTTTTTACCGATTCCCCGCTGTCCAGTCTTTTTAACACTTTTAACCGTGTCTCAAACGAGACCAATCACACGTTTCCTTTTAGCTAACTCACTCATTTTAATTTAACAGATAATTTACAGTATATTATTTAAACAGATGTATACATTACTGTATTTAAGAACAAAACTGAAAGAAAAATGTACAGTACACTTCCTACTCCCCCATTCCACTCCCCTTCCCTCGCCTCCTTTTCTCCCCTCCCGTTTTCAAGCACTTTTGCTCTCATGAAATTCAGTAAAGGTTCCGACAAATAAACAGACGAAGAAAGAAAAACAAAGGATGCCGCTTGGTTAATTGATTCCAAGAAAAAATAATAGAGTTGCCGTGGGAAGCAAGATTTGATCCCCCCTCTTGCTTCAAGCGGCAAGAATCAATCGACAAGGCGGCTTCCTTTGTTACGCTCCTCCTCCCCCCTTTTCCCTGCCACAACATTAACACATACAGTAGCACAAATAACATTGCGTCATCCCGAAATGTCCGTCAAATAATCGATGTTTGAGACTTCGGCCAGTTAATATATTTGATTTTATTGTTCCTTGAAATAGGCCGGTTAAGCCGAGGACCGATTGATCCGAGGCCGGTTAAGAGGGGTTCTACTGTAGTCTCTTTACAAAGATTAAAATGTTTAATTTAATTGAGAAACTGTTTCACATTGATATTTTAAATTGTAATCGACAAAAAAGAAAAAGAAAAAAAAGTTTATAGTTGCTTTACAAGGACACACTTTGACAGTTTATAAACACAGACACACATCTACCTCCTTCAAGACTTCGGTAGAGTCTAATGCTTATTTTTTGTTATAGTAGCAAATATGACATGTTATTGCACTGTAACTTTAACAATAAAGTTTCCCACAATCTATATGTTTGAATACTTGTCTGTCAAATGCAATGCTTTCTAGGTCCGCTGTGTTTCTGTGCTAACTGTTCTATCAACATTTTTACTAATAACTATTAGTAGTCTGCTTTAAAAAGGTTTGAAAACAAATATTTAGTTAATTACTATTGTTACATCACATGGTATTTTGCCTTTACAAAAATCCTTTCCAAATTAATTTATTTATCTGATTTATGAAATCACATACAATACAACACATCAACTTTTGTTTTACTACAAAAATTTCTTGCTAGTTGTACATTAGCATAGGACCTAAATTTGTTTAGAATTCTCATGTTTTTTTAAAATTAAGTATTTTTATAAAAATAACATGTTAACCACTTTAAAATGGCAAACATACTTTTTAGGATAATAGGTAGTATATATGTCTTGTAACAATTCAAAATATATCCCTATATAAAAATCATTTAAAATATCAAAAGAAACCATTCATAATTGCTGAACTAAACACGCATGAGTGCGAGAGAGAGGAACAGACTACTATAAAGGCAATTCATTCACAAGTTGAAGCAGCGACACCTAGCGGCAAAAAATCGTAAATGATTCATTAATAATATAATAACATCCGACTTCCAACTACATTTTAAATAATTACCAGTACTTCTCGATCTCAAATTAATATCATTCCCACATCAAAATTAATCTAAATTAAACGACCAATCCATATAATATATAATAATAACTCAAGAGTAAACCAATCGACCGAAATCCACCTTTTAAAATACACTCGAAGCTAGGCCGATGTACGAAATTGTAGGCCTATTCCAAATTAAAACCACCGATCCCAAGGAAACTAAATTCTAAATCAAAAAAGGAACAGAACCAACGAGTAGAACAGAAGATTTTACATCAAAAATGTCTTTGGCAAAATATGAAAAGAAATACCGTTAAGCTAGTAAAGTTCTTCAAAGTATATGAATATTCGATTAAAACCTGGAGAACGAGAGGCCATGTTTGTTTAAGCCCAGCCCACAATCACGTGACCGCTTATGCCGCGGAAACAAGGCTTTTAAACGACCCGATAAATAATTATATTTGTAGACCTTAGATATTAGATATTAAGTTGTACAAGGAGCTATTTTAGATATTTTAATTTAAAGTTTTATTTAATCAAATTCTATTTAATTTTACCATTCTATGTTCTTTAAAAAACCAAAATACATCAAAATTTCATTAAAATCATACAAAACAAATACACTACATTTCCAAATACACATTTTCACATAACAATCAAAATCCCACAAGAAATGAAATTAACCAGGCCTTAATGTACCATTTCCTGAGGGCCTAGGGAAGCCTCATTGGGATCAAATCCAATTAATTGTTGCTGAGACATCAAAGGGAGCAGACGCTGTGTTAGAGCCCACCAAACCACAAGTTTCAAGACCATTTTGAAGTCTATAACAACTGCCAACGTTAAAACAACCTTTTATAAGTGAAGTGACTGAACAGTATCAAATTTTAATAAACCATTCTTTTTCAAGAAGAAGACAATATATATAAAAATTGGGCGAGATCAATCCACATAACTATTCATCAAATTGGATATACTCCAACCTTTCCTTTGCATATTTAAATTCAAAGAACTATACCAGTAAAGCTGATAAACTTTTATAAATATATATATATACCATCAAGATTTCAACTTTTATCAGAACTTTATCCTTTTATGTTAACACTAAATTCATACATCTACTTACCCATACACTTTCCACCTTGTACTAAGTTATTTTCTCCTTTGTTTTAATTATCCTTATTCTTAATTTAAATAATTTGTATAATATTTGTTTCAATTTAATATTGGTAAGAGCTGGCACCAACCTACCCGAGATTAAGAGTGCTCATTGGGAAATAATTCCCTAAAATAATTTTGTATATATTTGATTTTGAGCTAAATAACTATTAAACTGTAGATATTTTTCTGATTTTTTTTATTGATAAATAAAAGAAGATTTTATTGTAATTATAAACCTGTGTCCTGAGTCAAATCATTTATCAAATTAATTAAGCTAGTAAGCAGTGTTACAGTTCATTATATTGAGAATAATATAAAAGTAAAGTTTTATAAATTAGTATATATCTTGTTATATCATAAATTGACGCCTACAACATTAGGCCTATTGAAGTAAAGTAAAAGAGAAAATTGTAAAATTATAAATTGGCTTTCCTAACGTGAGGCTTCTCACAGAATA
>JAGFPH010000861.1:184352-217284 GCA_018207615.1 Philaenus spumarius
AAATTATAAATTGGCTTTCCTAACGTGAGGCTTCTCACAGAATAAAAGAATAGAAGTTGGTAAAATTACAGTCTGTACTATTATAAGTAACATGTGATAGTTATAAGTCAAATGTCTTACATTGTCAACAGCCGCCCAGTCGAGTTGAAATGCGAAAAGAGCATTTTTATCAGTTGGAATTTTATCAATTAAGGTTTTTATATGTTTCCGTTTTTCTTCTTGTGTTTTACTTCCATCTTCTTTCTTATCTTCTTTAGCTTTCTTCTTTTCATCTCCGTAATCTATTAAAAGAAATACAAATATTATTAATTGTGTAAAAGATTAGATCAATAAGTAATGCAGTAATAATGAATTAGATAATAATATTATACCCACTAGGAAAACATCTTGGAAAAGTAATTTTCTACAAGTTGCTACCCTTTGTCGTTAGACCACTAATAAAATGTAGCTCAAACTCGAGTTTTAACACAATCTAGATATTTAATAATACCTTATTCACTTGAGAAACTGGCATATGATTTCAATGGGTGTTTTAACGGATCATTATCAATTATTTTATACTTACGTCCATGGTTTGACAGAGTATTTTAACAAGCTAGTTTTGGGAATATATTGGAGCAGTTTTTGTTGTTTACAATTCTTTTTTAAATTAAAATGAATGAGATAGGTCTACCCCTATGATGTGCCTATCTAGCTAATTATTACAGGGTAGATACACTGCCAAGGGTAAAGTAGTAACCTTAAGTGTCAAAAAGTGAAGGTTCTTGCAATTTTTGTGCGTACAATGTTTCTTCACTGGGGCAAAAAGTTCTTGTGCTGCCACTAAAGCTGAACATAGTTGATTGTAGCAGATAAACCCAATATTTCCATATTTTAAGATACAAATTCTCAACAACATACTAACATGTTTATTTCATCATAAATGTGTTTATTTTATCAAGTACACATTGGAAATAACGCTCGGTTGTTAAGAAATATACTCTCCTTTTACTTTCTCCACCATATACGTAGTATATGGAGAAAGTATTGTTTTCGTAAAAATGTTCGAATTTGAATTTTCAGTTGAATTATCTGTTTTAGTGCTCCCAGAACCCCAAAAATTGGTTTAGTGCAATTATCTGTGTTGGTGCTCCCTGAACCCAAAAATATTTTTAGTGGAATTTTTTGTTTTGGTGCTCCCTGAACCCAAAAAAGTGTTTTTAGAGTGGTGTCTGTCTGTCAGTATGTATACACGACCAGAGAGGACACTATTGGTCCGATTTTCATGAAATTTGGTATGTAGGTACTAAACCCTAATATCTCCAGGTGTTTTTTTCATTTTTTGGAATTTTTAATTTTTAAGGGTAATTGACGTAGGTAGAATATTATTTTTTTGTTTTGTTCTAAAAAGTAATAAATAAAATGATTGAAAACAATATTATTTTGACTACAGTAAGTTGGGAGAAAGTTTGTGTCAGTTAACTGATACCGTTTATTTAGGATATGTAATAGACTCAGTTTTATTTGTTCATTAATATTACTTTTTATATTTTTTTCTGTTTTGTGTCTTGTAAGCAGTTAATTTTACATGATCAATATTAAATTCTTTTATTTTAGAAACGTTAAGATTTACAATCTATATTAATCTCTTTCTACCAACTAATAATTAGGAAGCAAGATATTATAATCTTGGACATTAAATAAATTTGCATACAAAATTAAGCATAATTATCCATATTAACTTTAAATTTATAAGACTAATTTAGGGAGTTTTGAGTTACACTCACAAACAACTTTACCTAGGGGCACTAATTTTCTTTTCTTTGATCCCATATTGCTATCTTCATCATCATCATTGTTAAACACTTCTTTGACATCTAGTTTTTTCTTTTTCTTATCTTTATCCTTTTCAATAGCTGGAGAACTCCAAGACTTTGTCACGGCTAGAACAAACACATTTTTTTAATATAATATTGTAAGAAACAGTGAAGCAGCGCACTCAGGAATGTACACACTGTATTGCCTGTCCTGGTGTCAATCGAGGCACTACAGTTGTCCAATAACATCAAAATATGTGTAAATCGAGACTTATTTGGGATATTCACTTCAAACTTGGTATAAACAGGTTTAAATAGAAATATTTGCAAGCTTGGAGAATATAACGATTACTCCGCCAATTTTACTTTTTGTCCTCTTCCCTTACAATCGTTACTCTGACATTGTCCATAAATTATTGTCTGCCATTTAAAGTTAGAAAAATTTTAATAGATGCAATACTATATATTTTGGTTATAAACGACAGCGTTCACCTAAGAAATAGAGTTTTGGGACTAAACTAACAAATATAAGTAAAAACCACAAACGTGTTATACATAATTAAAAGACCATAACAAGTATATTAAATCGACACAGAAGTAAGAGGTCCCTTAAGATCTGTTGCAGATTAAAGCATTACATAGCTTTTCTAAATATATTTTGTCAATTTTTTGCCTCAAAATATGCCTTTTAAAGTTATTAAATGTAAATTTTATACACAAAACATTATTTACAATTCGGATACATTTTACCATAATCTGGTTTTAAATCAAATAAAATGAATATTAGATAAGTAATCAAATGAAATAATTGCAGATTACAAGTACAGGGTCATGTTTAAAGCAATAGTTTTAAGGCCATACCTTTAACTTCAGGTATAAATTCTTGACCCTGAGGTGAATCCATCTGAGGTGAAGGTGCTGCATCTGAACGTGCGGGACTTTCTGGACTCACAGCTTCAGTCTCCATTAGGGCACGTTCAGCCTCTGCCTGAGCTTCAGCTAGTGCTGCAGCTCTCCTTCGTAACTCTTCTAACTCTGCCTCTTCTCTCTCCCGTTCTCGGGCTGCGGCTTCTCTCTCTTTTTCTTTCTCCCTTTCCTTTTCTTTTTCCCTTTCCTTCTCGCGCTCTTTTTCTCTTTCGCGTTCACGTTGTTTAGCATGCTCTGCATTTACATTTATTACAAGTTTCGGTTTGTACATTTCTTCTCTTAATTGTAGTTCCTAAAAATATACACAAAATATAAGTAACACAATATATAGTAAAACAGTTGTTTGTTGAACCACTATTAATTAACAAAAGAAAAAGAGCAAAATGTATGCTAATTTATTTTATGCTTATATAATCACTACAGTCCTGAAAAGATTCAAACGGGAGTGTAACAAGGCTGTACCCTCTAGCCAATTTTTTCATTATAAAGGAGCAGACGTTTCCGGACTTTTACAGACTTTGTAGGGCGGCCTATTGACTAGCTGGGATTCTTTAGAAATATTGGTTCCAATAAGATTGTTGTGATAATTGGTCTTCCTAGAAGATTCTATGCTACATTGTGTTCTATGCTTACTTTGAGTTTTTTAGTTTAAAGTCTTAACGGTCCTCTCCAAGGACTACATAACCTTAGGCCTAGGCCTTCTCGCTTCACTTAACTTATGTGAATCGGCTGTATTCAATGTGCAGACAACAGTGACACAGTCGAAAAAAAAAAGAATATAAAAATAACTTTTGTGCCCGTGGAAGTCTATCTTTGAAAATGTTGAAGAAGATACAAATATCCAATATACATATTTAAATTACTTTGATTTAATATTGTTTCAAAATTCTCTGAAAAGTTTATAAAAATAATATACTTGGAAAATCTCAACTCATTTTACATTATATTTGAGACTTCCCATTCAACACAAGTGGTCGCCATTTGTAGTGCTTATTTACAATATCTTATTTTATAAAGCCAATCCTTTATGAAATACCACAAATCTTAATTGATAAATAATCATTCATCAATATTTTTACTTGAGAATGAATTTCTGAACATCAAAAGTACTTATGCATGACGGTCTAATTTATTGAATTGATCGAACGGACAAAAATAGGTTTTATCTGATTAATCAGACATGATTAAAGCTAGAAATTTAAAAAACATAAAAATACATTGATTCATCAAAATTGCTTTTATGATGGTACTTTTACTTCACTCATTTAGACGATTCAAATTGAGCCGAGACAAACTACGTCTGGCTTTTCCAAGACTTAATCTGCAATTGACTTTTGTTCTAGAATGTTCCATACGTCCACTTAATTTACCTACTTCCGGACATGAAGGCAATAGTTCATCGACGTACATTTCTGATATGTTAGGTTAACATTATATAACTATTTAAAAAATTCTTGATTGAGGATATTATTTATTTTATTATCCCCCGATAGGGGTGTTATAATTTAACAGTAGTCCTTGCAGTTTATTGTGAACCACTGTCTCAGAATGACACAGATAAAGAGAACCAATTAAAGAATTAAGTTGAAAATTGATTACAGTAATTATCCTAGTTGTATTATGTTAGCCCGTATATAAATCTGTTTTAAAGACAAACTAGAAAAAAGCCATGTTAATACCAGTAATTGGATTTTGTACATTCAATATTTTCAAATGAGAGAAGAATACATATCAAATGTAATGGGACACATTACACAACAATAAAACAGGTATTAGAGCTTGGTATATTTACTTTTTCAAACTCTGCAGTTGGATCACTAGATTCACTAGCAAATATTTTAGCTTTCAATTCTTCTATTTCTTCTTTTTCTTTCTGGCGATCCCTTGCATCAAGTTCCATTTCCTTTTCTCTTTCCTCCAATCGCTTTTGTAGCTCCCTTCCTCTGTAAATAAAAACAACCAATATTAAATATTATAAGTATAAGTCATATTAATTTTAACCCTCTTTTAAAATAAAATTTAGACAAAATTGTAATCTTATATCTGAAAGAAAAATGTAACATCGTTTTTCTAACAAAACCAAAATATTAAAATATACTACTTTTAACTTTCACTATGTTCCGAGGTTTTAATATTGTAACAAATGTTAATGTAGGTGTAAGTTTACCTATAATCCGTCTATCCACTCCTTTTCTAATGCTGTTACTACTGTGGTTTTGGGTTACCCTATCTTTCTATCAAATAAAATTACAATTTAAAAAAAAAAACTAAAACTATTTTTCTCACTAGTAAAATCACAAATATCACTCACAAATACACAACTCATAAAACAAATTAAAAAAACGTAATAATCACATGTCCGGGTGAGGGTATACTGACAACTGAAGGTATGGTACAAGAATTGGTGAAAAAACATGTTGATATTGGCAATTAGAGACAGCTTTTTTATTCTCAAGGTCGATTAAAGTACCGAACACAATGTTGGATCTTTTTTATTAAATGTTGTTTTCTGGTCTTGCCCAAGTAACATGTATTCATTTTATATTTTTACTTTTTGTTTTATGTGTTGTACATTCGTGAGTGATATTTGTGAGTTCACTAGTGAGAAAAATTGTTTTAGTTTTATTTTAAATTGTAATTTTATTTGACCGGAAGTAACCCGATACTTTGGTCATCACGACAATAGAAAAAGACTGGATAGACAGATTACAAACAGGTAAACTTAATCCTACATTAACATTTTTTGTTATACTTTTAACCATCTGGTTATACCACATTAAATTACGAAACATAAACATTTATTTACTTATAATATTTAATATCATCTCTTTCATCGTCATAATCCTCTAAAAACTCCTTTAAACGTTTGGCTTCTCTTTCCCTTTCA
This sequence comes from Philaenus spumarius, assembly GCA_018207615.1. Classification (NCBI taxonomy): domain Eukaryota; kingdom Metazoa; phylum Arthropoda; class Insecta; order Hemiptera; family Aphrophoridae; genus Philaenus; species Philaenus spumarius. Next base: position 189,963 of record JAGFPH010000861.1, read on the forward strand.
TCTTCCTTAAGTCTCTTCTTGTCCTTTTCTTTCTGTAGTTCTTTCGATTTGTGACGCTCACGGCTTTCCCAGGTTCTTAACCTTTCCTAAAAACATTGACAAAGCATTAAACAAAATATGAATACTGGTAATGATGGTTTCATAGAACAATTAAAGAAGCACCTTTCAGAACTTTGCAAAAAGTATTATTCAGAGAAAGAAGTAATTATTTTACAGATTTAATAACCTAGCTTGAGAATTATACACATGGCATTCTCCTTTAGTTATGGTGTTTGGCAGTATAAAAGATTTGCTTGTATTAAAAATGCATTTTTTCACAGGGTGGTAGTATATTCATAAATGTTTACTATTTTATACTAAATACTCATTTTTTATTACATAAATAATATGACAATAATATAAATAACTACTTCAATGACATAAAATTTGTTATAATAATCTATATTATGTTAATTTGAACTATTTTATAAAATTATTAATTAAGTTATTAACGGGACATTTGATTGATTTTTATTGTTCCTGGTTTACAAAATATAAATTTAATTATAACAAATAAACATAATATTTTTACAAACTAAAGAATAACAAAAAACAACTGGCTCACAAAATAATAATTCGACCACGCAGCTGAACCGCTGACGTGAGTTGAACAAATTTCCAAAATTAAGTTTATAGGCCATGTTTTAGGGTTTCAACCAACAATTTGGAAAATAGTTCTACTCACGACGGTGCCTCTTTGTATGAAATATATTACTAGAATTTGTTTGCGCCTTAGCTTCCAGATTCGACTCACGCGCTCATTCGCAGTAGAAAAACTCTCTTAGCGAGTTTGCACCTCAATCTTGTGGCCTCAGGTTATGAGCTTCGCTTCGCTCGCAACGAAAAAACTCGCCCATCGGCCTCGGATGAGAAGATACCCCCAAGGTAAATTCCACCACGTGGCTTTGAACAGGGTACTTCTGGTATTTTACGTTTTGATCGATTTTGGGGGAACCAAGCGAGCTATAAGGTCGCGTAAAAAAACAAAATGTGCAGAATAACATCCTACATTTATACTTAAAAAAACTAAAAAAATTCATTCTCGTAGGAAAAATCTCAAAAAAATAGTTACTTTTGGTTAAAAAATATACTTCCGGTGGTTGGATTTTTTGGCTAACAAACTCGTCCGAGCGACGTAGACAACTAAGATGTTGCGACAGGCTGGCTTCGCTCAGCTCGCGCAATTCAAAAATTATTAAAAATTAATTTTTCAAATAAAATTGTAAAATTTACTAAGCCTATAAGACAGGCTTATTCAATGTTAGACAAGCCTAGAAAGCAAGGTCCAGAACGACTTGTTCAGGCCAAATGTATACTGGCACGGGCAGGTTCAACAAAACAATAAAAAAATGAAATATTAAACAATAGTTGATATTTTTATATCATTGTATAAAGGAAATTAAATGGATCAATTTATATAAATAAAAGTTTTTTGATAAAATGGAAGGTGTAAAAATTATGCGTAAAACAAGAGTAACACAAAAAACCGAAATTGGTAATTTTGAGAATTTGAAAAAAGTAAAAAGTGTAATATATAGATAAATTAAATAATGTCATTAAAAGTTAACAGAAACAGATTTTGATAAATATTGAATTTTGAAGAATAAATATCAAATTGAAAGTAAATTAATGAATAAAAGGTAAATTAATGTTAATAGCTCACGAATATTAACATATTTCAGTAAAAATAGAAAGTATAGGCCTAAAAAGGCCTGAAATCAGTTTACATTAACGGCAATTGCCAAAATATGATAACCGGTAATGTAAAGGCTCAAGAATTATAATTAAAGTACCCAAAATGAATTTTCCCGGAAAACCAAAAGCGTCAGAACTCGAGAACTAAAAGTGGTAGAAACATAAGAAAAACATTAAAATTTGTTTGTTGGGTCTATTAGAACAAATAACATTAAGAAAAAATTCCGGAAAACCGAAATCGCGGAAAAGTGCGATACGGAAAATGCTGAAAACGGGAATGATCGCAGATACCGAACCGGAAGTTGTACAGCTTCAATTCGAGTTTGCTGATGATCCAGAAATTGTCCAGAACAAAAAACCGAAGAGATATCCAGAATCCAGCTACGGGATCGGAAGTTATAGGAAATCAGTAAAAACTGGTGCATTTCTGACCGACCAAAAATGACACGATTATTTCTTCGAAAGGACAGGAATTAGTTTGAACCGACACAAGATAAGCAGACTCCGCCCACTAGCCAGTGATGGTAACAACCTAAAATACACACTATACATTAAATAATAATAAATCGTTGTAATAAAAATTTATTAAATGATAAACTAATAAAACTAATTATCCTGGGATCAGGAAAAATAATTAAAAAATTCTCCTTCAAGAATCAACGAAGATAATCACCTTTAAAGTAAGGGAAACGAAGGGAATTTATTTGAACTAAACGGCAATGGATTTTTCCCTCGAAAGGGAGGACCGAAAAAGCTGTGGTTCAGATCGACAGTCTTAAGATGAACTCCGAGGAAGTCACCACGCTACTTGTTTATTAAATTTGTTTAAAGTCTTACTAGATAGCAGATGCTATAGATTAATAAGTCAGGAAGCAGAATATTTGTATGTACAAGACAGTATTCTCGTTCTGTGAAAAATCAATGGTTGTGATATTAGCAGTGGATCTCACCGAAAGGAAGGCGTACTACCAATGATTATTTTAACGTAACCTAACACATTAGAGACGGTTACAGCCTTCAGGACTACAGCAGGACTTATCCAAGTAAGGTTTATTTATTCGAACCCTGGAGGAAACCAGACGATCAACAAGACTGTCAGTGCAGGGACCGAGCGACTGCAGACGAGCCTAGGACATCTCTGAAGTTCATGGTACATAATTCAGGGATACATCACACGTCATCGGCGTAAGAGTCAGCAGTAACTCCTAGACCTACAAGAACTCCAAGGGGAACGCTAAATAAACTCTCATAATGTACAGTCAGTGATAGCTTTTCAGGCATACATTGCATCGCTGACCCAATTAGAAAATTTGTTTATTTTAATTTCATCGATAAAGTAATTAAATTGTATAAATATTAAAGTCCTTTTTTATCTATCTCTCACAGCAGTCTACGTTACAAATTACACATATTATTGTTAAATTCTGTCATAATTCTGAGGTATAGAATAAGGAATATATTTTATTTGTAAATATAAAATTTTCATATTAACGTCGCATTGAGTAATTGTTCAGAATAAATGTATATAATTTGCTTGGATAATAATTAAAAAATCCAGAAGCCAGTTGGCTCTGTTCAAAGTATATAACTTTTTATTATTTATAATAACAGTAGTCCTGAACCAGCTGATAATCTTAGTCTATGTGTGTATATATATATTCAGAAAATATTACTTGTTATGAAAAGGGTAAAGCGTTCTCCAAACGGCACGATCCCGACAAGAGTCGAGGTTCTTTATAGGCAAACAATTAACGTAGCTTCCTGTCAATAAGTAAGAAGTACTGTCCGCAGGATAGTGAAAAAATTCTTGCGGCGGCGATAAAGAGAGGTGGTGAGATCGTCGCAATGTGTACCAAATTTGGACCAAATCGGACTTAAAATGCAGCCGCTAGAGTGCGAACACATATATATGTATAATTTTTAATGACACCCCAAAACGTGTTCTGGGGACCATGATCGATGCTCATTTGCTACTACCGACCTTAGGTCTTACCATAGCTCATTTTTCCTATGGAAATTCGTTAATAAATGGAAACCCCGAGATAATAAAACCTGTGTCTGGGGTGGTTATAAAAAAAATATATTCTTAATCAAGAAAAATTCAAAGAAAAAGTTGAATGAGCTGCAAACGACCAATTTCTCAAGAAACGCACACTACTATATACATTTAAAAATACAAAAAGTTTAACTTTTAATTTAATAAACATTTGCCCACCTATTTACGACTTATATTTAATTATACACCTACAACACAATTACAAGTACCTTACAAAAGCAAACATTCTTTAAAAAAAATACAAATATACCCAATATTATGTTCTTTGTAGATATAGAATACAATCACTATTAAAAACAGAAATTACTGAAGTACCTGGTAAGCTGCTTCTTTTTCTCTTGCTTTCCTTTCCAGTTTCCTCTTCTCCTTTGCTTCTTCTTCTTCCTCTTTCTCTTTTAACAAATCTTTTTCAGATTTCCTTTCTTCTCTAGTCTCTCTATCTCTTTCACGTTCTCTATCGCGGTCTCTATCACGTTCCCTTTCTCTTTCTTTATCTCTTTCTCTTTCACGTTCCCTCTCTCGTTCTCTCTCCCGCTCTCTTTCCCTTTCTCTCTCCCTTTCACGAGACCTAAATCAAATTGCACACAGAATTAAATCAAGCTATACAACTACAATAAAAATAATATTAGAATTTTAAATCACTTGTATATAACGCAAAAGACTTTTTCATTTACTATGGAAGGACATATCCATGCAGTTTTTCCAAAGTAACTCAAGTGATTTTATCCTTTGCCTAAAACTTATTATGACTTTGTTTGACCTTCAACCCCTATTTTTGTCACCTCTTGCGCTTATAGTTATAGTGTTATAGTTATAAAAAAAGTTTCTGGTACCTTCATTTGAAAATTGTTTTATACAAAAGTTTTGGATAATATTTAAAAGGTAACTTCGTACGAATTAGATAATGCGCCCACTAAGGGAGTGTTTTTTTCTTCTGTTTTTCAATCCTCATTTTTCCACCTCTATTTTTTTGATAATGGTTGGTGTAGTCAAAAAAAATTTGCAACAAATTTTGTAGTACTTCTCTTAGAAGAATAATTTATTTTATTGCATCCATAATGACTTTAATTTAATGAAATGTTTTTCAATTTAAGGGAGATAGTGATTTTAGTTTTTCAAAAAATCCTCTCCATTTCTGATTGAGTTGATATTGTGCATGTTACTCAAATAAATGGCGGGGATAGATGATAAAAGACTCCTATGTTTATAGGAAGTTTTTTTTTAAATGTTTACCCACATGACTACGCTCTAAATTATCTCTGCGCATTAAAGAATCACACTAATAAGATATATATAAACTTTTGAGTTGACTGTGTATTTGACGTCTAAAAAACATTTCTAGGTAGACATTTTGCTGAAGTTGCAAAATGGTAATGACTATAATAAGCACTTTCTTAAAAATATACCGGCACATCTTTCACATCTTGAAGCAGACAAAATAAGCCAAAACTCTTTTTAAAATATTTAATAACCTTAAACACAAAATATCTGCCATACAACAAATAGCAAACTCAAATGGATTAGAATAAAAAATAATAATGAAATATTCAAAAAAAAAAAAAAAAAAAACTTAATAATATATACCTATGAAATATAACTTACTTTTAGTCCGACCTATTGTACCCAACTATATATTCTGCTAACATGGATTCAACATCGCTTACCACACTTGCAATAACTTAAGCAATCTCTCTAACAATGTATCAACATTAAAAAATAAATACGACAATAGTGAAGTGTATAAAATCACTTGTGTGATTGCGACAGGTTTTAATCAGACTTAATTTTTTCATCAAAGATTTAAAGAACATTTACCATACCATAACTATAATTTCAACAAACTTCAATCTAACTACACCGAACATCTAATAAAACAAATCATTTGTAAATTGTAACAATTCAAAATATACCGTATGATAAAGAATTTAATTGAATAACTAAAAGAGAGAGAGAGATAATACTTCTGGAATCTCATTCAACTACAGGCGACATCTAGTGGTAACTATTTGAACTCCTAACCAAAACAAATATAAGAAATACTAAAGAACCCGATTTTAATACTAAAATATTTAATTTAAAAATACTTCCCAACATTTTCAATACCCATTTCCTACATCAAAATGAAGTAAAACTAATTATCTATTCAGGAAAATTATAATATTGACCCAATTCGGAGTTAGTAATGAAATATTTACATTAGAAGTTCGGAATCTATTGCCTAAATATATCAAAATTTGAAGCGGAAATCGATAGGAAAATTACAAATACAAGGAAATCTTTTATGGAAAAATAAATATGGCCTATAGAAAGAGCCAATTCTTTTACGTTTAAAAAGTCTTTGGCGAAGGTCTGGAATATGTACAGTTGGGCCAGGATAAATATAAAACCCCGACTATCACAGTTACAATGGAACCTAAAGCAAAACATTTTTTCTCATCGCGGCCATGCCTACGAAGGACAAGCGAACTTGTAATTGGACCACGCATTGTCACTAAATATGAAGTATAAATTATCAAGTTTCCTAAATTTGTAGATGTAAAAACTAGATCGTAAAATGTCGACTGTAAAATGGAGTTGTTTAAGTGTTTTATTCGATTTATTTCTTAAATTTTATTTTATAATATTTGTAAAACATCCTTTAGTATTTTACCTCTCAGAGAAAATTAATTCTGAAGACAAAACAAATTATAAGCTTATTCCTCTTTACTACTCCCCAACTTATACACACTTACAAATTCCAGAAGATCAAGTCGGCGATATCGGAGGTTTTCCAGAATTCAACCTAGAATTGGCATTCTTATAAAATCCACAGATATGAAAAGTACACCATTTGGTCAGTGCAGTTTTAAAAATCAAAATAAACCCATTAACAACTGAAATTTCCATCTCAAATTAGCCAGAAGAGTATATAAATAAGAAGTCCAACATTTATGAGATACAATATCTATTGATTTTTGGTTAAATGGTAAAGAAGAACAACCATACATATTGGTGAGAACTTTCCAACTTTTAATGGACTTAGGTTACGTTCTTATTATAATAATTGTGAACACTTACAAACTGTTAATTATAAAAGAAAGGTTTCAATGAACATTATCTCAATAATTATAATGACTATCATAACCTTTGTGAATAGACTTTAACTCTGTGTTTCCGATACAATTCAATTCATACGAATAATTACAATATTTCTTTTATTTTTATTTTATGTAATATTAATTTGGGAAAAGTCTGCACTAACCTCCCGAGGTTAAGTTCTCTGTGTTTCTACAACTATATGTGCCGATAATAGTGAGAATAAATGAACTATTGAATGTATCCACTATAATCGAAACATTCGTGACATAATTTTCCAATTTACTTTGTCAATTTTATGTAATTTTCTATTTATGTGATTTGTATTAATTTGTATTGTGATACTTGAGTATGAACATTGGTGAATATCAAATGTTAAATATATCATGAACTGAATGAATGATACCACCAGTTATTGTATTAAGAAAAACTATGTTTACTATCTCTTAATAAAACGAAGCAAAGCTGTTATTTTTTAATTGTTATTTGTCTTGAAGTTGTTATTTTTTATAAGTCCAGCAAAACAAGTATTTCCTATTCTGTGATTTAAACAAGGAAATAATATTTAACATTATATTAAATCGAAAATATTAAATCGAAAATATTAAATCAAAATTATAACTTTTGTGTTTTATTACAACACTGATATCAACACCAACCTGTTCATTGGTTATAAAGCAAATAAAATACATTGTTTGATGTATTGGAGATTCCTTCAAAAATAACCCGAACATTTTAGTTAATAAAAAATTGAATTTTGCTGCCAATCCCATTTATGATATAATGGCTTATCTCTAATCAAGTACAGTGACAACATCTACAATGACAATAACAGCCTATTCAGTCTCAGTTCCTAGTTAATTTTAACAAACTAATTAACAAAGAGCTACTCTTGAATATTTTTATAATGTGTATAGTGTTGTGTTTTTCAAATGTATTCAGTGTTGTATTGTGTTTTATTTAAGTTCTGCATCTGATGAAGCCGACAGTGACTGACAAAACAGTGATGTAGGTAGTGATTCTAGCAAAACAAGAATTGCATCATTGACAAGAGAAAAAGTATCAACTACTATAAAAGCGAGTGTACGTACGAGCGTACAAGGAGTAATATTTAAAGAAGAAATAATACAACTTAATAATATAACAGCTGATTTCACCCATCATGTAAAGCCTCGGTTTGTAAGACCATGCCGCGATAACTACGCCGTGATGTTCAAAAGCGGCAAGTCGGTGAAGCCGCCGTTACTTACATCACGCCGTGATACTGGTTTGTAAACAGCGCATAATTGATGGCGCGAATCTATTTTTAGCTTGCTCTTTGAAAGAAACTAGAACTCAGATATAGTTGCGAGTGTCAGAATTATGAATGTTGCTATGTTGTTGTTGTTAGAGGAAGAAGAGGAGGAAGAGGACATTGTGCTTAACAGCTTTTTAAGGATCGAAACTCATCCCATTTTCAAGGGTAGAGCAGAACAAGGTTATTTTCAGATATTAATTTTAAAACATCTGATGGATGCCGAAACAAAGTTCAGACAGTACTTTAGATTATCTACTGATATTTTTCACACTATACTCTTGACAATTAAAGATAAATTCGCAATAAAAGTTATTTTCGGTATATTGAAGATGTAATGAACTGAAAAAAGTTAAAAAGCCCCCTGTCCCTAAACTGGATAAATACCACCAAATTTTAGTTACTATGGTTTTATCATTTTTCCAGATTCTTGGCCACGGGTAAGTTACCGATCATTGGCATTTCTGTTCCGAATATCGCATTGTAGGATTTTTACTATCATAAAGAAAACTCTGCAAGCGATAATTCGGCATATGATGCATGTTGCAATGCCCAGATAAGGCAATGATTATAGCAACTGCTCAAGTGTTTTGGGAGAAATAGAAATTTCCCAACTGTTCGGGGGCTGTAGATAGGAAAAACATTCGGGTTAAGTGTCCCGCCAATACGGGCTCAATTTTTTTCAATTATAAAGATTATTTTTCTGTCGTACTTTTTGCATGGGTTGATCATAATTATAAGTTTTTGGTTGTTGACGTTGGTTACTATGGGAAAGTTAGACTCAGGACTCAGGTATTCTTCCCAAGTCCACTTTTGGAAAAGCAATTTCACAAAGAACGTTCCCTTTTCCAGATCCAACATCACTTCCAGGAACAGATATTATGATGAACCATGTTTTGCTTGGAGATGATGCGTTTAAACTTACCCTTTGCTTTATGAGACCATATCAAAGGCAACAAGCTAAAGAAGACGAAACAAAAGCTGTGTACAAATACTGACACTTCCGCGCCCGAAGATGCAGTGAAAATTCATTTGGGATACTATGCCAATATTTTAGGGTATTCTTCACGCCAATTTCAATCCCGCCTGAAACTGTGGATGATCTTATTCTATCTGGTTGCATTTTACACTTGCATTTTTTAGGAAGAATCTAAAGCAAACCTAATTTCTTCATCACAACCAACAACTGGCAGGAAAGCAACTCCGTTAGCTTATAGTGTAAGAGACAAGTTTAAAGACTTCTTTTGCAGTGAAAATGGTTCAGTGGATTGGCAGCTCAATGCCATTAGATAAAATGTTTAAACGCACATAAGCCTACACTCATAGTAAAATTTAGTTCTGTTTTGTAGCTTGGAACTTGCCTCTGAAAAATATTGTTTTAATTTAAAATATGTAAACTTACTTTTAAAATGTCTGTAATTTATTCTTTAAGTATCTCATTTAATAATAAAGTAAAAACTTTAAATTGGTTCTACACAAGAAAAAAATGAAAAATGATGTTTCCCTTTGGCTGTACCATGTCTGTACCCTTGCCGTGCATCACGATTCAAGATGTTTCATCTTTGGTTTATTTTAGGTAAGGCTTAATATTTTATTATTGTTAATTCACAGTTTAAACAATACAGTTAAAAATAGAATTACCTTCTCACCCAAGTTCCTCGGAAATTTGTTTCGAACCACTGTTTTTCACCTTGGCATTTTTATACTTTTTTTGTGAAACATCATAGAGATCTGGATTATCTCGAACCAGATCTATCACCTTATCATCCAATTTACTCGTGAAAACCTTAGACTCCATAGTGTTAAGTATACACAGTCAAATAATAAGTTAATTAATACAGCTAAATATCTCACAACAATTACAAAATAAAGTTGCTTAAAGAAATTAAAAGCAGCGTATTGCGCCGTGAAACACCCAGCGTACCACGTCGGAATTATCCAGAGCGTACCATGCTGAGATATCACGCCGGACCTTCGAAAAGCTGACGCGACGTCGGCAGCCAGACATGGTCTAAGAAACCACGCCAATGCTTTTGCATTCACTTGTTCCAGCGTTGACGTGGTCATCACGTTCAACAATCGCGCCGGACGCTCGGCGTGGTCTTACAAACCGGGGCTTAATACGCAAACAAAACCTATCGTAGATTATACTTTGAGGTTATGTTTACAACTTCAATCAATAATATAGCACATAATATTAATAACTTCTAAATCATTTGATCTATCAATATGAAATAAAAGGCAATTAAAAGATAATATTTTTATCTTTCTTTAAATATACATAATCACAAAATCTTAAACAAAATCTTTTACCCAGTTAAAAATCCCCATCTGCATGGTTAGGTAGGCCTAGAAAAAGTGTGTTTTTTGCATAAATGATGTATTTCTGATGTGTAATTAATTCGCCTGTGATTTTTCATGGGGATTTACTAGTATATATATAACTATTTGTCTATTTAAGTTGGGTGTGAAAAATACCTTGATCTTGTCCTATGCCTGCTAGCTTTATGGTGTGAACGTCTATCCGGAGTAATACTGCGACTTGTGCTACGATTAGATCTACTGTCCTGAGACCGTGCTCTCGATCTTTCTCTATCTCTGTCCCTACTGCTCGGTGAGTCATTTTCTCTCCTTTCCCTTTCTTCTTTCTCCCGCCGTTTACGTTCGACTTCTTTCTCCTCCTCCTGCTTCTGTTCAACAGAAATATTGCAAAACAATAAGAATCTCGAATTTAAATAATAACTGGCTGTGGATTCCACTTGTCTGGTATAAATTTTATACAAATGAATATATTTTTTTTAAAACCTATATTTTGAAGAAAAAGTTATTTACTACAGAAAATTCAACGCCAAAAAATAAGTTTTGAAAAGTACAAAAAAAACAAACGGTGGAAACTGATTTGTTCAAACAAAAACGGCACTTTAAACTAATAATATACAAAGCAATTTGACTAGTGACCAGTGAAATCCAGATTTTCTTTACGTAAGAACAATAAGCTGATGAAATTTGTTATTTATATAAAATGTGAGATCCATTTAAATCTGTAATGGTGATGAAACTTACGAAAAGTTGACATTATTTAGCTTACAGTATCCATCAATCGGCAAATGAGATGTTGTTAATGTGAAGCTGCAAGAACTGTGGACAAAGCATTCAGACAAAACATAATATAAAAATTTACATTTCCTTTTTAATTAAAAATATTTCCCATGGACCTAAAATGTAATCGAGTGGTGGGATCAAATTCTAAAAAAACAGTTTAAATTAAAAAGCAATATTTAAAGTACATGAACTCATTTTGTTCTGTATTGAATAAGTAGTGACAAAATGAGCATAGTATATCAAGAGGAAAAACAATTAACGAGCAACCTTTGGAAAAATCATTATCAAATAAATAAAATACCAAAAAACTCAAATATTAATTTTTTTAAATGTACATAAGGTCAAATACTTAAAATTAAGGCTTTCTGTTAAAAAATCCAAACTACCTTCCTTTTATAGCTTTATTTTGTTGTTTTAAACAACATATTTGATTGATCGAACTGGCATACAAAAATATCGAACAGTAATGTCAAAAGAAAATATCGTTTGTGATAAATATCTCACTTCCTATGGCTCGGAGGTCAATCAAGGTTAATGTAAATATCTAACAAAATCAATAGTTTTTTCAAACAGCCATTGATCCTTTGGTAGCAAATAATAAATATGGTAAGATGAGATGAATTCAGCTAATGAATTCACTAAACATATTTTAAGAATAGCCTACTATCAAGCAATTCTTGGGAGGAAACTACGCATTACTTTTTTTCTAAACAGTTTATTTCATTTCGTAGAGGAGGTTATAGAAGCTACTGGAGAACAGGGTTCTTCGTGCTTGTAGTAAGAAGTTTGTTTATAGAAATAATTTTTATTCAAAAACTTTTTAATTTTCATAATAATTTTCAGGCCATGATATATTCGAAAAATCGCTTATTTAATTTTACTTTCTCCACCCTATACGTAGTATATGGAGAAAGTATTGTTTTCGTAAAAATGTTCGAATTTGAATTTTCAGTTGAATTATCTGTTTTGGTGCTCCCAGAACCCCAAAAAATGGTTTAGTGCAATTATCTGTGTTGGTGCTCCCTGAACCCAAAAATATTTTTAGTGGAATTTTTTGTTTTGGTGCTCCCTGAACCCAAAAAAGTGTTTTTAGAGTGGCGTCTGTCTGTCAGTATGTATACACGACCAGAGAGGACACTATTGGTCCGATTTTCATGAAATTTGGTATGTAGGTACTACACCCTAATATCTCCAGGCGTTTTTTTTTCATTTTTTGGAATTTGTAATTTTTAAGGGTAATTTACCCCTAAAAACCCATAAAAAATGACAAAAATGCAAATTTCTCAAAAACGGCTCTAACGATTTTGATCAAATTTTCAGTATTTATAGTGCTTAAGATGCCAAACAAAATGACACCACCCGCTTTTATCAAAACTTCGGCGTTTTATAATTATGGGGAAATGTTTAAAAATAAACAAGTTTATGTTGTCAATCTAGCATCGTGGCGGCGGCCGCACGGGGTAGCACCATGGTAGCGATCACGGCCAGTAATTCAAAGGTCGCGCGATCGAATCCCGCCTAGGACAATAATTTTTTTATACGATTGACGTACGTAGAATATTATTTTTTTGTTTTGTTCTAAAAAGTAATAAATAAAATGATTGAAAACAATATTATTTTGACTACAGTAAGTTGGGAGAAAGTTTGTGTCAGTTAACTGATACCGTTTATTTTTTTAATAAGTTCGTGATCTCAACTACGCCACTGTTGTGTGTCATTTTAAAACTACAAAATAAAGAGAACAAGTTTAGATTTTGTTAGTACAGAAAACATTAAAATACAATGAATTTTACTTTTAAATAAAACATAAATGAAATAACAAAATAACCATTAAAACTTTGACAGTTATAAAAATAATTATTTTTGTTATATGTCTTAGAATCAAATGTGTACATTTTACATGTTTAGTGAAAAATTAACAATATGAAAGCTCTACAAAAATGTTATTTAATACTCAAGTCCACATGTTCTCTAACTAATGCACTTTCTACAACAATAAAAAGGAGGGGAAACCACAAATATATATTCAATAATTTACAACTTACAGTAATCAGCAATGAACGTGGAATCTTCCTAATCCGTCAGGAGTTACAGCTAATCCTCTTCAAATCCATTAATATTTCAACATACAGTACTAGTTTAAAAAAAAAAACTGGATGTGCCCATTACTATGACTAAATTGGTTAGACCAACTATTCAAAGTTAGTGCAGCAAGCAGAGTTGCAAACTATTAAATATTTAATTTATTACGGTTTCAGATGTATTTTAAATATGACCTAAAGAGACTCTAAGGCTTATAGTGAACTTATAGAATGTGGCATTTTTAACCTATTGCTTGCCTCAGGACTGCTCAGTAATGTTATTAGAAATACCTTATTGGCGGTTGTCTGCGTACTTTTATTTCATTGTATCGCTATAGATCTATTTCACTGAACACATTAACAAACAAAAACAAACAAGTGTAGAGATATTCATTACTTATATTAAGTACACATTTTTGTGGCTCATGGCCTATATGTATACATTAACTTGCTTCAAAAAAATGAAGACTGGCTATGAATTGATGGCAATCTTTGGTTTGAAAATACAAAGACTATCTATACACCAGCTGGCTTTTCTTCAGTTTGGCTTTTGCGTCGTATATAGAATTTAATGAGTTAAACAAATGTTTTACTTAATCAAACGAAGAGTTTAACTACAATGTTTAAGTTAAAAACCCAAGAAAGCCTGGAAAACCTAACCAGTAAAGTTGTTTTCTAACAAAGCTACCGAAAAAACAAACTGCATTCAACCACCAATAAAGTATTTATAGGTTTCATTTTGTAAAAACACTTTACATTATATGTAAAGCCTAAATAATTTTTTTTTAATGTTCGCATCCACATTTAAAAGTGACATGGCATTTAGTAAGTCATCTGACTTCCGTAAATAGCCCCTGGCCTCCTAGTTGTAATGATAGTTTAGGTATAGACCAATATTCAAAGGGTACACATATGTTAAAAAATTTTATAAATACATTAAACAAAGACAATTTTGTTTAAAAAATAAGTGTTACATTTGCTAAACTACAGCTATTAGTGAGAGATTATCATATACAACATAGGCTGATAACCTGAATGCCACGCCAACATCACAATTATATAGTAGTACTCTACATAGAGACACTTTCTTATTATATTTTAATATTGTGTTTTATTTCTTTTTATATTTATTAAAAAGAAGGGCTGGACATCTTCAATCAACATAAATTACAATTGCTATAGTTTATTTACTTTTTATTGAACAAATTGAATACCTTCTTGCAATATTATTGGGGTGCAAGCTTTCTATTAACCAAAATAACTTTCATTTATGAATCTCTATAATCGTAGATCCACCTTTTTTAAGTTGTCTTAGACGTATGTAATTTATGAATTATTTGAGGCAAAAAACCTAAGCGGATATTGCCTTGTAATTTATGCAAAAAAAGATAAGTCATAGGGAATGAAAGTGTGACTTTATATATTTAGACAAGAAAATATTATAGTACGCATTTTTTTATTAGCCTCCTAACCTCAAAATAATATATGTTTTTTCTGTTTTCATTATATTCTTTCTGTTCCTTTACTTTTATATTTTTAATACGATGGCAAAATTGACATGTAGTGTTGAAGCTATGAAAACTTTAATTTTACATTATGAAAAAGAATATTGTTTGTAGAACATTCACACGAATGCTTATAAAAATCGCGATGTAAGGCAAAAAACCTTCAGAAGAAATTACAAGTAATGTTTTGCAGTCTGTAATATTGGGGTTGGCAATATAGCCTAATTTTATGTTTTTTGTAAATATTAAAGATACTTTCATTATGTTTACTTTATTGTAAAAGTGTATTTACAAATTTTTTAAGATTAGTTTTTAAAATCTTAACCCGTTATTATATGAATTGTGATCTTTTAACTGTAATTTTGTAATAATAGTTAATAAAATAATAAAAATATTAGAATAAACCAAAACATAACCCCAAAATATATCTAATTTAATATCAAAGTTGATCAAAGAAATTGGACAGGTGTAATATGTATTCTTTGACAAATCTTTAAAACTTAAAACTCATATGACATTTAAACAAGCGTTATCCATACTTTGGTTAGATATCTCTTTAGTAATTGATTAAGATATTGTGATGTAACTCTAATTTTTCTTGACGCCTTTAGACTAATGAAGGCAGGGAATGCAATAACTTACAAAATTAACCAACCCCAATGGCTGAATTCGAACTGTCCTGTGATATCCTATTATCACACCTTTTGCCTATTGAATAATTTGATTTGCCATTTTACGTTTACAAAGAATAAAAATAAAACAAGACTTTCAAAACAAATAGAGAAATTGATGGTTGAATAAAAAAGAAGGAATCCAATTCTTATCAAAACGGTCATTATTAAGCTTTGTCTTATTACAACTCTACATTTTCAAGATCTTGCAGACCCTTAAATAAAAACGATCATGCTGCTGGTGGATAGGTTGCGAGAATGAATGAATATTTGTAACTGCAAGAATGCTACTGCATTAAAATTATTTGACATAATATTGAGCTATAAGTACATAGGCCTAATATTAAAATTCGGCAATAATTGCTGTGCACAACAAAACTTATCCATAACAAATTTAAAGGACCTAAACATTATTTTGCCCAATCATTTCTAATTTAAGCACATTTATTCTGTCAATAAATATTAGTAAGATACATATCATAACTCAAATTTACACAATATACTAACAAATTGGTAATGTCTATGTCCCATGCTATGAGATAATCGCTAGACTTACCCCTTATGGAGGGGGGTCGCTCTGCTGTACTTCGATTCCTGAAATTTATTGAGCCAAACTCAAATAGAGCTTTGTTTTAAATTAAAATCTTACCCCAATTTTTAAAAAAAGAAACATTACAGGAGTTAATTATTATTTACATAGTACAAAATTAATAATAAATATTAACTTACTAAACAATTAACTTATAATTTTAATTTCTAACAAACTATTCATGGTAGGCAGAGGTTATATACCACAATCAATAGAAACAAATTGCTATAGATGAATATAACACAATCCTTGTATAACAGCATTTCTTTTGAAACTCAAATTAGCTGTTTTGAATGGTTTCAAAACAATTCTTCCAAATTCATAACCATAAATGTGAAATCAAATGTAAAATATTATATAAATTGCACCAAATAGAGATTGAAACAACACAAGGTCTAAAAGTTTTAAAATACAACTTATAATAATAGTTCAACTTTTGAAATAGTTATAACAGTAATTTTATAATATCAAATTATTACACTCACCTTACACAGAACTTTCATCCAGAACCTAAGTAATGACAGACTACTACTATCAACATTCATGCATTTTATTACTATGGATATTGTTAAAAGTTTGGCCGAGTTCAACACTAGTAAAACCTTGATTAAAAATGTTTTAAAAGTAGAAAAAATACAGTAGTCCTACTGTCGGCTAAAAGAAAAGATGATTTTAGTTGAATGAAATTTAACTGTATTACAAGTTCTGCCTGATTATATGGTGTATGCTTTTTCATTAGGAACGGTAGAATAAACATAATGTACAGTTTGTCTCGAACAAAGTGGAGCATCATCAACTGATTTATACAGCTAAAAAATATAGCAGAACTGATTCATAACGAAATAGAATTTGAATAATTATTTGCATGACCCATTTCTTTTGATTAAGTAATAGTTTCACAATCAACAATGATTTACAATAGCATATTAGGCTAATCAAAGAAACCATGTAAATAACGCTTCTTACATTCTACCTCGAAGCGCAAATGAATGTATAAGTTATTCAACTCTTCCTTTCTCTACTAGCATGACAAAAACAGCAAATTGTACAAAATAAATAAATGTAGAGAACCTTTTCTCTAGAAAATGTTAACCGCTACAATGTATATAAGCTCCATCCACCCCAAAGCCTTAGGAAGCAGGATTTTGCGACCGATAACTTCAACGTCAATGGTGACTTCTGGCAAGTTTTTTATAAAGCCCCATAAAGGAAGATTTAAACAAAAAATGAGTATGTGTGTGCCGAAAATGTGTAAGCCTAAAATTACTTGAGGGATTTTTACACCTAATATCATTTTGAGATTTTATGATTCATTCATTTTTGAAGGACCCCACAAGTCAAACAAATCTTTGTAGTAAAGTTTGAAGCAAACGAATATATATGCTTTATAATATTTGGACACAAATATTCTAAGTTGTGAATCTCCTTCTAGCTTTTAGGCAATGTGTATTCATTGCTATCCAAGGAGCTTTTAATAAATATATATATCACAGCCTCTTATTATATTATTCAATGCTTTATCATATAATATGATTAACCCGTGGGAAACCCTCTGAAAATCACAACACACAAACCATCACAACAATCTAGTCCTTGGCAATATATTAGGGATGGGTCGATTCTCAATTCCAAAAGTCGATTTCACCGATTCTTGGCACTGGAATCGGCATCGAGTTAATTCCGTGAAAGTCTGATTCCGAGCACCGGAGCCCGGCCACCACCGATCTCTGCAAATATGTTTGTGTACGCGATTGCCACGGCCGCCGATATTGCCGGGTTTATATTTCCTCGTTACATTCCAACTCCACTGCTACCGGGGCTACTGCGAATGCGCTATCAATACTGGACTGGACTCACAATGTGGATTCGAAGTATTCCGAGAATCTATACTTTACCAAAGTATAATAGAGTAGCCCAAGTGGCCGTAACCGCTACTTTGAGTCGTTAGTGGCGATTACTTTCTGTGTCTGCAAAGTAATGAATATAAAATACTAATTACAGTACTTCCGACACATCTCTACTATGTGCGCGTAATTCGCATTTGATACCTATGGTATGAATGTTGTTTAAAGTTATAAATATGACATTTGAAGCGAGGATGATTACGAGTTACAATGATTGTTTGTTACCTCATTGGGTTTGTGCGGTTGATTATAGTTTCTGTATTGTTTAGGTAAATAGGGGTTTTCCGTGTAAGCATGATAATTCCCGCATGAGACTTTCATGAATAACTTACTGTGCGAGTTACGTACAATATTTTTCATTATACTACACCGAAAAAGCAACATACTTTAATTAAAACATCTTTTTATTTTAAAGAAATAATTAAAACTGGTTTGATTTTTCTGTTATATTTCCATTGACAAAATAAATCAGCTGTTTACATAAAACCGATATGTTTATTCTTATTTGTAAAATAAACTGGAGAACGGTAAAATCAATTTAATGTTTGTTGATCCTTGTTGTCATGGGTCATGTCTCCTTAACGCCACTGCTTGTTTGTGTGCAGATAAATAAGTAAAACTTGTTTATAGCTGTCATACCACGCTTCGTTTAGGTAAAGAAGTAGAACTTTTGTATAGCTATCGTATCAGGCTTTGTTCAGGTGAATAAGTAAAACTATTTTATAGCAGTCGTACCTGGCTCCGTTCAGATAAATAAGTAAAACTTGTTTATAGCTGTTGTACCTGGCTTCGTTAAGGTAAATAAGTAAAACTTCTTTATAGCTGTCGTACATAGCTTCGTTCAGGTAAATATGTAAAACTTGTTTATAGCTGTCGTACCAGGCTTCTTTTAGGTAAATAAGTAGAATTTTTGTATAGCTTCCGTACCTGGCTTTGGACAGGTAAATAAGTAAAACTTTTTTATAGCTGTTGTACCTGGCTTTGTTAAGGTAAATAAGTAAAACTGGTTTAGAGCTGTTGTACATGGCTTCGTTCAGGTAAATAAGTACCTAAAACATTTTTATAGCTGTTGTAACTGGCTTCGTTAAGGTAAATAAGTAAAACTTTAAAAAAAAAATTGTGGATGAAATATTAAATAATACAAGTTATGTTGTCCACAACCGCACAATGGTTCGGGATGCCACTTTTAGGGTTAAGCGATAAAATTACCGGGAATGTGATTACAATTTACTGAGAAAACCGGGAATTATGTGTTTTTTTTTTGTCCCTTGGCTTTCCACTCTGGTCTATGCAGAAAGAAAACAGCTTTTTCGGTGATTATATAATTTTTTTTAAATCTTTTTTATATTTTTTATTAGTTTCCCATTAAACAACACTACCTGCAACTTATGTCAATTTTACTCCGCTTAGGAATTGTTAACATTAAATAAAATATTATAAAATATTTTTATTTCTGACATGCAATCATTGGCAAACTAGTACCGACTCAGCCCTACTTAAAAACAAGAAACAATCAATTTCCTTAACAACAACTTATTGAAATCTGTTGAAAAAGTAAATAGTGTAAATCAAAACTTCAAACTATTACAACCTAAACAAAATAATTTAAAGTTTTTAAACAAATACTAAACACAAACATTTACCTTTTCAAAATGGCATTGTGGATATATATTTTCAATTGTCAAGTTTCCTTTTACTAACAGTAGAAGTTTAAGAGATAATGCAAGAAAATATAAGTAAATGATAAAATTTAAATAATTGATATGAGTGATATCACATGCTTGAAGTGTTTTAATAAAAATAAGGTTGAATAACTATTTATCACTTACAAATACAGAGGCCACAAGAGAAAACAAGGTGCGATTACTGTAATAAAAAACTATAAACATCTTTACATTACCTGTTGAAGAAACTTGGGATATAATTAAAAGTGTAACATACCTGTCTCTGGTCCAATGCCTCCCGAAGAGGTTTCTGTAATTTATCTTGCAACACTTCAGGGTTCGTTGCAACCCCTGTTCAAACACTATATCACTACAACTTTTTGACTCAAACAAATATTTCACTTGTGTTTTAAGTCTTAACTTTCCCACCTCCCTTATATACATCACATCAATGACAATTCCCGTGTACATTCAATTGTAATAGCAAAGTAAAAGCAGATATTAAAATTAAATTCATTAATCGCCTACTGAAAAACAAAAAGCATTCTCCATGCAACAAGCAAAATTAATTCAAGATCATTGCATAGTTTTAAACAAGCAGTAAACTAATAATGAAGTATAGTTTATTTAACAACAGTACAATATTTGTTTTGTTACTTTGTACAGATATGTATTTTGTTTCTCTAGAAACAAACCTGCACAATAATAAAATTATAGGTACTATTGTTAAATTTTGTCCAGCTTCGACTGTCCGAAACTTCACGGGCGTGTTTGTCTGCAAAAACAAGCAAATAATGCAATATAACATGTTTCCTATCTCTATTCGTTTGCTTGCTGTCCGTATGTGATTTTTACAAAATACTAATATTTTTGGAAGTAGCAAAGATATTGAGCTTAAACTTTGTATACATATTTTTTGCGTAACCTTTTATCACTGCACGAAAAATTACAGCATTATTTTAAATATTTTCAAAATGGCGGCTGTTTATAATTTTTAATGTCAAATATCTTCAAAAACCGCTAACTTTAAAAAAAAAATTACAAGAGACAAAAAAGTTTACATATTTAATGACAAACAAAATGGTTTTTTAATTTTGCCTGTAGCACAAAGGATAACGAAGATATTGTTAAAAAAAAGGAAAAATGTATTGCCTTAATCTTTATGTTTGTGTTAGATCTACACCACTTGTATCATACATTTTTCGTTTTCAGCCAATATCTTGGCTATCTTTAAAGATATGGGGAAAATTTAAAAAACCATGGTTTTGTCATTAAAAAAGTAAACTTTTTTTACTCTTGTAATTTTTTTGTAAAGTTAGCGGTTTTTGAGATATGTGACATTACAAATTATAAACAGCCGCCATTTTGAAAATATTTAAAATTATGTTATAATTTTTCCTACAGTGATAAAAGATTACGCAACAAATATGTATACAAAGTTTAAGCTCAATATCTTCGCTACTTCCAAAAATATTAAGTATTTTGCAAAAATCACATACAGACTGACAAGACAGCA
Source organism: Philaenus spumarius (assembly GCA_018207615.1). Taxonomy (NCBI): domain Eukaryota; kingdom Metazoa; phylum Arthropoda; class Insecta; order Hemiptera; family Aphrophoridae; genus Philaenus; species Philaenus spumarius. Next base: position 211,154 of record JAGFPH010000861.1, read on the forward strand.
AACGAATAGAGATAGGACACATGTTGTATTGCATTATTTGCTTGTTTTTAGCAGACAAACACGCCCGTGAAGTTTCGGAGAGTCGAAGCTGTACATGTAAGCAACATTTACCATGAGATTCTTTCTAGTTTTAAGATCAAATAAACTTAAGTCTTTAAATAAAATAAATTACATCATTTACAGGATGACTTAACACAACACCGTACCTGGCGAAACCTCAGTCAGCAAGATTCAATAAAATTATTGAATTTTATGAAATATTGTGTTTGTATTTTGTTTGATTAAGTACCTTAAACCATAAATTTTACTAAATAACTATTTCACTTGCAACCCTTGTTTAGTACTTTTAATATTGCACTTAATTGGTGCTTGAAATACCCATTGGTTTCCCTGTCTCTTGAGATTATTTCCCTATACTATCCAAGAGATAAATATACCTTTCTACATATACAGTGTTCAAATATCCGAGTGGATTAATGTACCTGGTTCCAGTAAACAATGAAACAAATTGTTGTAGAAATGGACATTCTTAATATACAGGATGAGTCGAAAGTCCGGGTCACATATGAAAAAAAAACACATTAGATTTTTTTAATCTGTACAGGCACCTGACCCAACTCATTCCGTAGATAGAGGATGTAAATTTCTACAAAATAAAGTTTCTTCCATCTTTCTATCCTTACAAAAACCAGAGATATTAAACTGTTTAGATTTATTTTTGAACACCTGCATATAATAAAATACCCTTTGTGCATAAGAGAAGTTATTAGATCATTTGGAAATGGAATTACTGCCAAATACACCACCAAAAGGAATTCAAAACTAATAAAAGAGGCTCAAAGAATATTCAAATTACAGTATTAATTAAATAATAAGCGTTATCTTTGTACAACAAATGCATTAATTAGACCGAAACTTTTTTTATAGTTTTTCAGTAAAATCACCTATTTTGAATGATACGAACCACTTTGCAAGTACATTCACTTAATTAGTTTGTGAATTCTAGAATAAACTAAAACAAAAAACATTCTGTCTTCCCAAACTTGATTTAAAGAAATTAGAGGTTTACTTTTAATCAAAATAAAATCCTATTGAAAATATTTTTGCGTTCAATAACTAACATTATTGCAGCGAAATAACTGAATTACAGTGCAAGTCGTATTTCCTTTTTTTACCAAACTTTAATGTCCCTTGATTATACGTATCGAAATGCTTTCATCAACCCAGCATCATATGCACCAATTTTATAATGACAATCATAGTATTCTGATCTTTTTACAGAAAATCAGAACGAGTTTAAAAAATAAAAAGCAATGTATTTGTTTTGTACACCAATTATGTATTATTAGTATTTGAAACTTATTAAAAAAGAATTATCACAAAGTAACTAGTTACAGTTAAATAAGCCTAACGGTAAACAAATTTACAATGGTAATAAATGATATTTTTGCAAAATGTTCTGAACTTTAAAATATACTTCAGTTCTAGAAAATACATAAAAATCATATTCCTTAATCTTTTTGTATTTTATCTTAGGTCTTGAATGAAACGAATCAATCAAATAGAGATACATGCACTAATTTATGTTCTAGTAGCCTATTGACTTAAGTGGCAGATGTTCCCTCCCTATCCTCCTACACACTCTCCACTCTTCCCCTGACAAAGAAAAGGTTAGACACCACCAACTTTTAAGATTTGGTCAAAAGTTGGTCATACATGTAACTGATGCCAGGTTAAAAAACTGATTGTTGATTATGTTCACCTGGTGTATTAAATGAATTACTTTTACTTACAAAATTCTTAAATTGTCTTATTTAAATTAACAGTGGGTTTTAAAAATATAATTAACTAATTTCTCAAGAATGGTCGCATCATAAGTTTCTGTAACATTACTTTGTTTTACTGATCTAGCCACATGTCAAGACATATCTTATCCAATAAATCAGTGTTTCTCAAACCATTAAGTAAACGTAGTCCTTGGGGAGGTACAGTTATACCTAGCTTACTCCTTGTGTATACAAATTGTGTAAATTAAGTCAACCAAATATGTAGTGTTTGATTTGACAACACTAAAGATTTCTTTTAATATAATAATTATTACTACTATTTGCTGTTACCATGTAATGTAAACTTGCTTTTCAAGAAGTGAGTTACTGTTGTCTAAGAAAATGATACATAATAGGCTAAATGTTAAATTAGAATTAGTAATTACAAGCAATGTTCAGCAAACAACTTTTGTTTCAAATTTAGAGCACAATGCTACCAAAAGTTTGCAAAATTTAAACAGGCGTATGGAGAACAAAAATAAGTTTTCAGATAGTTCAAAGCACATTTTTTGTTTCAGATGTCGGGAATAAATTAGGATGACCCTCTCTGGAATGATGTCAAAGTCATGAACAGACAACAGGAAACATTTTGAACAATTAAATTTGAACAATACCAAAATTCATTAAATTTTAAACTTAAGGATTTGGAATTATAAAAACTTTTGTCCAAAAAAATATAACAAAATGCAGAAAATATACGGGGATAAATGTGTGTTCTAATGTTTTAGGACTAATTGAAAATGGTCCTGATTTTCTAAAAAAAACATGTTTTTACTAGTGATCTCAGTAATGTGCTTGTTATTAAAGAAGGGGTAAATGTAATTTATAGTAATTTAAGTACAATAGATAAGTGAAATAAAATATGAAATTAAGTAACTTTAATTGTAAACTTGACAATTTTGCACTTGTTTTTGTTTACACAATTCATCAATGTTTAGAACTAATTTGCTTAGGTAGATGATACAAAATAAGTTTCATACATAAAAGTTGTTGGCTAGTCACGTACTCATGACTTTGAAAAACACTGAAATAGAGCATAAAATGTGGCACAGAGTGTGTACGATCATTAAGTAAATTGTTTTCCTTGCAATTGTAGAAAAATTAAAATACTTAAAACACTTAATGGTGTAACAAAAAATTTACTTTATTTATAGTGTAAATAAAAGATAAACACGCTGAAGGCGAAATACAAAAATATATATTTAAGACAAATATAAAAATATTTAAGTATCAACTTTGAAACCGAGTGAATGGTCCTGATGAATAAAAATTAATATTATGCCTATAAGCAAATACTAGTAAGTAAATTCATAAGGGTTTTCAGCAAATGCTTATAGTATTTACTTTTTATTATTTAAGAATTATTAGTGATTATTAATTTTGTATAGGTTATATTTTCACTTTTATTTGCAGTTTCAATTAATTGTTTTTGTGTGACTTTTTGACCTATTATGAAAGCTTTTGAAATACTATACTCACTGTTTAGGCCAACTAATAAGCCTGGAGCTACTTTATTGAAACCTACTGTTTTTATAGACCCCAAATATTGTAGTACAGTTAAAAATACTCCCAACTCGATTAAAATAAATAACTTACTGTTTCAACTTTTTTGATTTAAAAAAGTTATATTATAGGTTACAGACTACAGACTATACCTAAATTGAATTAACAATAGTATAACAAACTGAAACTTTAGTTCTTGGTCTATAATATTTTAAATATCCAGTTTTAATGAGTTTTGTACAACTTTATCTACCTTTTAAGTTTAAGCTAAAGCCATTCATCAGAAAAACAGCAAATGGTTGAAATTTCGAGCACATCCTACCCTCTGTAGTACATCGTAGAATAATAAGCATTTCCTTACAGTAAAACAAGCTAAACTTAAAGTTATTAAGCATAAACATATCCTTAGTTTTTATTCATCAGGGCCTAGAGAAACTACCAAAGAAATCAAAACCCTTCAGATAGTATACAAAATAATTTTAAAATTTGATGCACAATACATGTTAAGATTAAATTAATAATTGCTTTGTTCGCGTAATTGAAAAAGAATTAAAAACCCACAACAAATTTTTCTTATTCTTTTACTACTGTTTTAATAGAAACAAATTATTTACAAAACTAAACAACAAAAAAGCTCTGAGAAAATATTTTGGAACGGCAAATTACTCAAATAAATTTGTATAACATCCTCTCATGCAATGATGAATCAAAAGAAGTTCTGATTAAATGATTTCGAAAGTTCTTAGACTTTAAGCAACTCTATAAAGTAAAAGTATAAGGCCATTAGCTACACCATCCATTTACAAAAGCCAAATACAAATTACAAGAGAGACAAAAACAGAAATTTTTGTTTTTATTTAAATTTTTTTTTATTTAAAAAGCTTTTAATTGTTAACATAATTCTGTTTAAGTAAAACAATATTTTGTGTTGAAATATTAAATGATTTTGTTCTTATCTTTGCTAATTTAGACTGAGTGATTGATGATAAGAGAATAAATGTTAAATGTTTCTTTCTAACATTTGTAATTATTCCACTTTTATGAATTCTATCATTAGAAATATGTATTTTGGTTTTTAATGGACTAATCAAGTGATCGTGAAGTTGCAAAACCTTGTATGTCAATTTATACTGTTATTGAAGTTATGGCAAAATTAGTTAGTTGAGCTGATTTTTCTTTAACTGCAAAGATCTTGTATGTCAATTCTTATTATAATGCCACTGAAAAAAGGGGTTTAAAGTACAAAATATTTAAAATTCAAGTATTTAAATCTAATTGGACTTTTAGGAAAATATAAATATTATGATTACCATAAAACCAATTAAAAAATGGTAAAATTTTGAGTTCTGGTTGTTGTAATAACAACCAAAAAATGTAAAAGAGACAGAGTGATTTCTTTTTTGATTACTCCAAAGTGTTCAGTTGTTTCTTGCTAAACATCGTATTTAATAACTTTTGAAGTTAAAAGTTCAAAACATAAGGTTATTTTATATAAAAGTTACTATACAGTAGAATTTTTGTTAAATTTCATTCCTGAAAAAATTACTTTTGTGACATACGATGTTTTGCAACTCCACCACCGCAAGGCACAACAAATCAAAATTGTTGAAATTTGTTTCCAAAGCTCAAAACAATTTAATTTACTGAACCCAAAAGTATCTCTTTTTACTTATTGAGATTAATGCTCAACTAGTTTCAAAAAAAAATTGAAACACAAAAAAATGTTAATTACTGCTGTAAAAAGGTTTTTCTTCTCTGGACCAAGACCACTATTCGTCTTATATTTGACAGGTCTTTTAACTCGAAATCTTGTACCAAACAACTTACAACAGCATCCTCCAAATAAATTTGAAATACATTAAAAGTTCATTAATCCATCGTGTAATGGAATGACATGCCCATTAATAAATAGGTCTTGGCATTGTGCTTGTATCATAACCCGAAATTCATCGCTAAATCACAGTAGTGCTTTTGTTTGTCATTTATGTGCTTTTAGTACACTGGAGATTACCCAGCTATGTTTTAGGTACCATACTGTAAATTAAAATTTGTTAGTAATTTACTTTCTTCTTTATTTGTGGGAATTATTGCACATCCAACTTCAATTTTTAGGAGGAAGGTGTTGGACATTGGGTGGATGCAGTCTCAGATGAAAACAAGCTAGTTACAGAAAAGCCAATTAATCATAATGCCATTACTCCATCTTAACTTTAAGGGTTTTAACAATAAGTACAACACGATAGCAGGCCGCCCAAACATTAATCACTTTTATAACCTTCACAGAGGCCAATAGGATGTTCAGTGGAATATTAATTATTAACCTCCTAAATAGGGACTGAATTTTAAAGTTAGCCTACACAAAAAAACAGATATATTATGAAACCTACTAAAACTGGTAATTATATTTAACACTGCTTTGGTAACTTCCAATTAGATTAAACTCATTTCTAAGTCATTTAAAAATAATGTTCGCTAATTCAGCAAATTTGATAGTCCAGATAACAAGTGCGTCAGATTAAACCAAGTCTACTGAAGGTGCAATACAATATTTGTTCATTTCAATGTTGCAAATAACTATTAGAGATCTACTAAAACTAAATCTATAAAATATATTAACCTTAAAATTTTCTATAACTAACCAGCAATCCTAACAAAAACTACAGTCACACAGTCCTTTCCCAGCTACCCCAAAACATTCTCAACCAATAATTCGATTACTACATTCCAATAGTAATAGAACAAAATTAATAAATGAATGAAAAACTTTTTGTACTATTTCACAATTCTTTATTGAGCCGTGCC
>JAGFPH010000861.1:247284-261841 GCA_018207615.1 Philaenus spumarius
TGGATCGACCATCAGATTCCCGTTGTTTGGTTATATAGCGTAGAAATGAAGTAAAGACTATAATTTATTTTATAACACACTTTAAATCTGTTATTTAGTGGATTATTAGTCATTATTCTGACTAACTTTATAGTAATACTTACATGTGGATGTCCCATATTCATAACTGCTGGCATAAGCCCTGGAGGAGGACCTAAAAATAATGAAAATATATAACTTAACTAATCTTTAAACTTATTAACAGAGTGATTATTTCATATATAATTTATGAATTAAACATGGTCATAATCATTGGATATCTTAAGTAGCCCAGAGTTTAGGGAAATTAAAACTAATCCTTTCTGAAGGTTCAAATTGGGCCAGGACAAGTACAGTAGATCGCTTCCCAAGAGACCCAACAATTACTTTCTACTTATACTTAAAATAACAAATTTCTTTTAAAAACAATCAGTTATGGTAACGAGGCTCGTTTCACTCAATTCTTTACAATGTGTAAATTAAATAATAAATACCGCTTCTTGTTTCTTTTGTTAGTTAATGATAGTCTTTTATGAAAGCATTTTTATATTGTGATTAAATTTAATTATTTTTCATTGCCACAGGTAGCAATTACAGGCCAGCTAACATGTAACAGATATTTTCTTACATAATGTTCCATAAAATTAACTTTAAAAAAACAAACACAAGTCCCATAAATCAGTTTGTTAAAAACATCATAACTTACTCTACATGACAATGCCTGGTAGACTAATGTAAGATCTCCAACTTCCCAAAGTATAAAATAATATATAATAGGACCATAAGTCAATTTTAGAAAGAGAGCATTTTTATTTTTCAATTTAACTTAATTTATATTACAAATGTTTTTTAGAAAGAGAGCTTAATAATTAGAAGCATTTTAAAGTAAAGGAAATAAATATAAAAGGGCAGACAATTTTAAAGTACATTTCAGTAGAATAAAAATAAAAGGCAGACAATTTTTTAAATCAATTATTTTAAAATTTAAAAGTAGGGTTTAAGAAGATAGACAGTCCATGCAATGACTTTAAGACGCGGAAAGTATAGGCTACGAGTTTCAAGACGCAGTTAGAAAAACAACGTCCAAAAGTCTAGACGAGATAAGCGAACACCTGCAAGCCAATTCCTGGAGAAACGGCCTACGTGCATTCACACGCAAGATCCACAGAAAGAACGCGTAGTTAGCATCCCAAAGACTGACGCAACTTTGAACATCTATAGGATCAGACGTTTTCTGATTGGTGGAAGGGGAATGGACGCCGGCTGAATGAGCGGTGGAGAAAGACGCTAAAGTCACTCGTCAACTAGAGACGTCGCAGTGAACGTCGCTGGAAGTGTTGCGCACTGCGCATTGTTAAAAAGTTTAATTATGTAACATTTATTATTTTAAACTTGTCAACCAGAGTCCAAGCTGTAAGGATGCTTGAAGTGTTGCGCGCTGCGCATTGTTAACAGTTTTAATGTAACATTTATTATTTGATCTACAAGTACAATGTAGTATCTCATAGTCAATTGGTGTATAATAGTGCGATCGCTTAAATTAAAGTGACAGTAAATCGGACACGAACATGAATTAGGCTACGAAAGTTTTTTGCGCGTGCGAGTGGGTATTTTTTTAAATTAATAAGTTTGTGGTCTGCTTATTGTAAGTACAGTGCACTTAAAATTCTTTTTTTTAATAAATTAATAGCTCTCTTTAAACTTATAATCTATAATTTGTATGTATTTGAATTTATTTTTCTTTGTCGTATATTTTATGATCGTATTAATAAATGTCAAAGGTAATTTCTAAATCGTCTACTTTGTTTGGCCTAATCTGATCCTTTTCACCTTATATCAATCAGGTCATTGAATTCACTACCCGAGATAGATTAAAACTAAAAATAGAGTCTTGCAAATCAACTCAAGTTTATATATTTGTTATTTTTTTATTTGTAAGCAGAAGAAGCTATATATTTTATTTTTGTAACGCATAACGTTGCACTAATACTGTATTTGATTATTATCTAGAAATCTTCTAGATCTATTTAAATTTGTTGTTGTTCATATAACAAACTGTAGTGACATTTAAAAGAAAGATAACATTTAATTTGTTCAGGACCTTCATATTTTTTTTAGAAGCAGAAGCAAAAAAATTACTTAATCTTTTCACAATTTTTTTCAAATTCTTTGTCAGGATCTAAACACCTCTCGAATTCTACTTCTGGGGTTGAACAAAGATAAAGTTTATAAACCACTTATAACAGCATCTCCCACTCAGCTCAGAGCAAGAATCTATCTATGCTGTAGAGGAAGAGAAGTTATATCTGAAAGGCTGCTGTGTGTTTTGTATGAAATCAACTTCAGATGGAATATCTTCAAAATCACTAATGAATTTTTTTATTGTAAAAAAACCTTGTCGCTTGGAAAACACAAGCATTCAATTAATGTTCACAAAATAAACAATTGGAATACATACAAACAGAAACGTTCAACAGTTAATTCACAACAATACCAAAACTGGTTTAAAAAATACAAAAGATAATCCGGACAAAACAAATATCTCTAAATATTACCAATCACATTCAAGCGATGGAGAAACGCCAATGGTCTCTTGATAACCCATATGTTAGTATGGAATAGCCGATGCTTAGACGAGAAACACCACTGCCTCTCTAACAGCTTCGGGGGTTTGAAGATACCCATGGAAAAACCCGTATCTTGAATCTCATGGAGTTTATTATTCTGTACTGCTATCTACTATTCTTGCCAGTCTAAATAATACTTGCTTTAAAACAGACACAAAGTCGAATAACATTACACACTCCACAATAAGCGGTAAGTGTGTGGCTTTCTTGGCAGCTAAATTTGACCAGCATTCCAGTGTGACCAGGAACCGAACAGAATGACACAATAACACCTCATAGCCACAGTTTGCATGTTGAACACAGAATATCTTTAACTAAAGAAGAATACATATTTTAGATAGATTTTTTTTATTTTTATTTTATAGGTAAAAAACCTGGGTGGTTATCATCGCCTATATTTTAGATGGATTCAAGAGTTTTTCTTGGAAGGACACAGATGTAGGTGATACAGTAATGCACGAGAATTGTAAAATGTCTGCTGTATTAGCACCATTCATTTCTTTATTCTGTATGATAGTATGGGACTGTTTTAAGTGAATGATGTATGAATGAATGATATGTTTACCCTGATAAATAACATACAAAAGAAGCTGAGGGTAATCCATAGGTGAAACTGTTTCCTGTTACAACAAATACACATGCGACTCTACTTTCCAGTTCAGAGTCATTCATCAGTGAAAATTATATGACTTGATAAGGAGAGATTGCAGTTAGATATTAACTTCTGCAGGTAAAAAAACATCAGGAGTAGTTTGCTTTAAATGTCTAGACAGCGAGAGATCAACACACAGCATTGCGAGCCGTCTATAATAACATTAAAACATGGAGTCATGTTAAACATATCTATAAAATAAAATTTTTGTATTTTACAAAAAAAAAAAAATGATACTAAAAATCTGCTTTGTAAGTAGTCTGAAGAAATTTACAAAGTTCTTTTTGCATTTTACAATCTTAGTTTGGTTTCAAATATATAGATCTATACAATGATAAAATACATAATAATACTTTCTCAAGGCCATCAACAATGAATACTTTCTCAATGAAACTTTTAAGTTTGAAGAAAATTGTTTTAAGTTTACCTCCTAAAGGCATATATGGCATCCCCATACCAGGAGGCATTGGTATTCCGGGAACCATTTGAGGTCTTCCAGGATATGACATTACCATGTAGCCAACGCTAAAACAACAACAAAATTAGTTAATATAATTAAAATAAGACGATTGCTTGCACCTTATTGTTTGTAATTTAACAATGTAGACATATGTATTTACTTCTCTAAAGATGAATTGCTGTGGATAAGTAAGAAATTGCTATGTTTATAGTAAAATTTGAAATAATTTCTAATGTTATTTGGGTCAAAGTCAAAAAATGAGACAATTTCAAAGAAAAAAAATTAAAATTAAGTATTAGATTTTATATAAATATATAGCATATTAGGTAAATAACATGCTCAGGAACTTTAGTTAGGCTATCTCACATGTAGCTGAGCTGAATTTTATGAATTTCTATTTTTTTATGGACTTTTAGCATCAATGGACACAAATCGGTCACGCTTGCTAAATCGGCAAAATATTACTTTGAGATTAGCTTAAAAATATAATAAATAATATCTATATAGTACCCAATAACATTTAGTTAATAATTCTGTATAGAAATTATACAATCAGATTTTGAATCAAACATTTATAGGTACTGCCGATTTCGTATGTGTGACCGATTTGTGTGGCCGTGATCGGATGGTAGTGAGTGATCGTGACCGAATGGTAGCGATCATGACCGCGTTGTAGCAATCGCAACCGCGCGGTAGCGATCGAGGCCGTTTTGATAATGATTTAAATTTGTAATTACAAAATGCTGGAAGACAAGTAAAATAGTCATTTTGATAAATAAAACAAACAATGGTTGAGGTAAGCAGCTTTTAATGTCGAAATAAACAAAGCAAACGAAAAATCATAACAAAGTCCTGATTGGCTATAATAATGTAATATTAAAAACAAAGCAAAGTAACTTCTTTAATTAATATGTATAACAGCACAATCTTTAATAACAAAATCTTTAATAATTCCAGATAAAAAACATAAACAAAGGATATAATTACTAAAAGTGGTAAATAAACAAAACGGTCACGTAATACCACGGCGGTCACGCTATCGATTTGCACGTGATTGTTTTGTAATTTTTAAGTAAAACTCGGTGAATTAGCATTAATAGGTAACATAGGTTTGTGTTATTGAGTTTAGGATAAAGACACAACTTTAAATTTCAGCAACCCTGGTGGGTATACACATAATGTTCTATTTCCCTTATCACGCCAGTCTATAAAGGTCTCTGTTATATAAGCGGTTTTACTTTACACAGCATTTTGCCCGTACGCATCTATTGCATATAACGGGGACTACCTGTATGATATACAAGTTAAAATAGCAACACAAGCAATTTAACGCAAACAAAATAATAAATTTTATGAATAATTATAGCCTATGGCCTTATTAATAATATTTCAAACCACTTACTTCCCAGCTGAAGTAGTAGGTATAAATGTAGTAGGCATTGAACCAGGTGGAACTAGATTACTTGGATCTGCAGACATCTGTTAAACCAATGATCAATTAAGTTTTTTTTTATTCTTACAAATAATTTTTGGTATGTTGTCTTTAAGTTACCTATGATTTACTCTATGGGCATACATAGTAGGCTACATATTTTTGTTGTTAATACACAATTTAATTGACTATGTTATATTATTTAACTAAAACAAATTTTTATTTTTATACATATGTTCATGTACAGATGAATCATCCCATGTCTCACCAAATCTATATATTTTAAAAAATTCCTGATTTTAGTTCACTCACTTCCTGAAGTTAATACTTAACCGATTTTGATGATTCTTTTTTTATTTAAAAGATAATTTCCAGTTCTAAGTCACTGTGAAGCTAAATATTTGATTTACACTTTTATTTTAGTTTTATTCCGAGTTTTAAAAATGCATCAGTAGCCTATGCTACAACTAGGCTAAATTAGGAAATACTGTAATTTGATTTTAAACAGCTGATAAACTAATTGAGTTTCAAATAAATAAGTTGTTTACTTTAAACTTACTCAAATGTCTACAGATGATTTGATTTAGGTTATGTTATTGTTGGTGTGTTTTAGGTCTGATTAGTAATGTTTATTGTTGATTAGTAATCAGCTGTAGTCTCTAATATTTTCATTGACAGTTTATTTCAAATTTTAAATCAATTTTTAGGTTAGGTTTTTATTAAAGTGTAGACCTGAGCCTTGCTGACTATACAACGGGTTCCAACGGCACACAACGGGTTCCAACAGGGAGTTGGGGGGTGGGGGGTTGGCGTGCGGAGCACGCAGGGGTCTCCCCTAGTTAGACTTTAAAATAATATGAAAATATATGAAAAGTATTACTATTTTTCTATACTACTTGAAATGTAGCCTACCAAAAAATTATATTATTTCATCATTGCCTACAAATGTAAAACTAGTAATGAACTGTATAGTCTAGATCATACGAACCTACTGAACTGTGTATAGCTACAAATGTTATTTTTATCTGAATTGTTTCAACCTATCAACGAGAAAAAATTGCCTAACACTTAAGTTATCATAATGTTAAATTCTATTAAGTTAGGCCCAAAAATTAATATAATTCTAAAAAACTTATTGGAACATATCTTCTTTGCGGTTAGGCCTAAGTCTATATATATATATATATATATATAGCCCGAATCGTAATGAAATAAATTAAAAATAATCGTTATAGTTTCCAGACATAATAAGACAATACCTTTCATTTGTTTGCATTTAATGAACGCGTAAAACAAATGATTATAAAACATCATGGGCATGATACTCATCATGGGCATTTAGTTTCCAATAAATTAAAAAAGAAAAAAACCATAAAAATTGCAGGAAATTTTATAGCTAATAAAACTACTACTATACAACACATTGCAAACAAATGTCAAAGTAAAACATTTGCAGTTTGAGCACTCAGTGACAATATAAGTTGACTTAGGTTGGTAGCACTACTTTTTCCCAAGAAAAAATTCACCATCTAGACCTACAAAGAAAATGCTTAGGCCTACGGAAATGCCTTATTTGATTGGAACTATTATTATAGATGAGCATGACCATCAATTTGAACAGAATGGAAAAACTTTTTCTTTAAATATTAAATATTTAAATATTTTAAACTATAGGCCTACACTTCACTGACTGCAGCAAATCAAATATTAACAATATAAAAAAAACAATCAACAATACCAAAATTTGAATAGGCTAGGCGAATTAACATAGCAAACTTTCAGCCATCTTGCTAAGCCAACATACATTAACAGCGTTGACAAGTCAGTGCTAACAACTTATAGGAATAGGCATATATAGGCCTACGTTTAGGCCTACAAACTGAAAACATGTTGTAACTGAAAGACTTAAGTTAGTTTTAATTCACCTTTTTTTTACAACCCTCACTTACTTTAATGCGCCTTCAATTAAATTTCATGGACCATTAATATTTAGGCCTATGCTCGACTAATTAATACACCGTAATAAATATAGCCTCCTATATTACATATTGGTCAATTTGACAACAATGTATATACATTATTGTTTCTTCTCTTGTTAGATCCCATTAAATATGGATTCATTGGTTTCAATGCTAAATTTATACTAACTTAGCCTAGGCCTATTCCACGTTAATTAAGATAAATGAACATTTTTCACACAGGCTAGGCTAAAACTTTTTGTCTTATACTAGTTTTTTTGCAATTGTTATTATTTATCTTGTAAGTGTCTGTGAAGTATCTTGGCCTAGCGTTTTTCTTTACAGCAAAAATGGCAGAACCATAACCTGCATTTTGGGTGTTTACTTTTCTCATAATTTTTATATTTGCCTGCTTTTGAAATGGTTTGTTTTATACTCACTTTAATGTGTACTTTCAGAATATGAAAATTATCTACTTATATGGTCACGTTGTCCTACATAATTAACAAATGTTCTACTTTCAACTTAATGTTGGATAATATTCATAGGCTTCCTTACACTAGCACACTAACTTTTAGACAAAACAATGAAACAAGTAAATACCATAGGCCAATAACTGAAATGAAATATTTCGTTTCTGTATTAAGGAAACATAATACTACAATAAACTTTTTTTATAAGTACATAAATTACGTTTACGAAACTAAAATGATTAAAGCTACACCTCTTTTTAATGAACTGGTAGCCTAGATCAAATCACTTTACATTGCCTACCTTATGGATCTTGAAATATTAAAAATGGTTCGCATTAATATCTCAGAAAAGCTTCATATTTCTGTAAGTTTATTCAATTATCCTTTTTGATAAAACTATTTTAAATATACAATTTAAAACACACACGTCCTAGTTTTTTCGAATCAAGCTTACGTGAAACAGAACACCACAATTCAACGCATTCACCATTCACCGGATTCACTTCCCTTTTCCCTTCGTTCTTCGAGATTCACCGATTCACCCTTGTTCTGTTCTTAATAAGATGGAGTCTTTCAATGTGTCTGTGTGCCAACATAATGAATAGAAATCAATTATTTAATTTGGCTGTATTAATGAGTTAAATTAATTACAATGAAAAGTAAAAAAGCTGGTTTTTGTACATTATGATTTATTATCATACCTATTACCTACATTATAAAAATGTAATAGGTTTTACTCCTCATACTGTGTCCAATCGCAAGCGTTCATCTATGTGTGAAACAGTTTATACTACACTATTTATAAAATTATTGTATTATGTTTTCTTATTGAGTAAAAATGTGTTTAGTAAAGAAAGAAAAACTGATACAGTTGTATAAATATATAAGTATATTATATCATGTTATGTTTCTATAGTAAAAAAGTCAATATGCAATGTACACTTTCAAATAAATGCTGTGTCTAAAGGAAACAAAAAAACTTTTGTCTACGTAAGCATACTAAGAAAGACATCTAAAATATTTTTTTTTTTACATAACATACAATATTATAAAATATAAAAGTATTTCTATGCTTTTAATAATCTCACAATGATAATAATTAATTAATTAATTATGCAGAAGCATAGATTATTAGGTAAAGACACAGAGTAAAAATGTTAAAAGATATAAGTAGTCTACTCATCTACTGACGCATTACACTTTTGGCTTTTTGTTTTTGCATCTCATCAAGTCATCATAATTCTTGGCTATAATATTGTGCTTATGGTTAATTTCAATAATTCTACTTGGAATGAAAAATATAAATAATTAATTTGTATAATCATATTTGTTGTTAAGTTATAACTTATTTTTAAATAATGGCTGCAACAGTTGTGGATCCTTTAAGAGAAAAGGGTCTTCAAGACTACAGAAAAAAGTTGTTGGAGCATAAAGAAGTTGAAAGTAGACTTAAAGATAGTAAGTCATAGTCCCACTTACCAAACTAAGACAATATAGACTAATATAAATAGATACAATATAAACTAATATAGGCCTAAATAGATGTAGCCTACATATTTCTAAAAAAAATTATTTGTAATAATGTATTATTAAAAAGTCCTCTCATTTTTTAATAAGTATTAGGTAAGTTCTTTTAATGCTATTTTCCCTTTTAGAATCTGTCAGAAATTATCAGATGTTTCAACATAACCCATATGGCACAAATTTACTATTCGACCCTCGGCTAACCTACGGCAAGAGAAATGCAAGAATATTTTTTTTAAATTTAAAGATCAGTATCCTTCAAGTCAGCAAGAATGTGTCACAATGCATCTGGTCACATTCAATGCTATTTGTGGCTCGAATTACACGGAACCTCAGATGTATTTTCTGGTGTATTAACCTTTAAATAACACATAAAATATTAATATGTTTTAGTTAGTATTATCAAATATTTTGTCATAATGGCGTGCCGTATGGACATTTCGCTACCATTAGATAATTTTTCATACAAGGCAACAAGTTCTGGAGAGAAGACAAAACAATGATAATAAGACCAGATGCACTTTTTAAGTTCAAGTTTTACTTATTATATCATCATTGTGAAATTTTTTAACAATGTAGCCTACAGTTTATTTTTTGTATGTGTTTGTGTAGAAAGAAACAAAGCATTCAATACACAAACCGACATTGCACTTTGCACATATTGTTCGCATTATGGAGACACAACCTTCCCCAGCGCACTTCTTCTTCTTTTTTCTCTAGGTGTGCTGCACCACATGTCCAACCTCATCGTAGCGGAGAAAGTCAGTGACTCGAATTCCAGATACGGATGTAGACGATATATGAGCGGTCTTCCAGGTCCTTTACTCAATTCTCCGTGTGTTTTGATGTAGGCTAACACTACGGTAGGCTATGTTTCTCTTGACAGCGATCTGGGATTCTTGATATCCACAAACTTTATAAAGGACCCAAGCATTGTTTATGCAAGCGTCAACTAGCCATGTAAACAAATGCCAAGGTACCATTTATTGTTTGTGATACTAATTCGATATTTTCATCTATTCTATCGGTGCCCCCAATATATCTGTTGTAATCTGATAAGGTGCTGGTCTTTGGTAACAAGGTAGACTTTCTCTCTGAATGAGACCACCTTTTAGCTGTTAAAACAGGTTCAATTCCATGGCAGTTTGAAAGAATTTATATGAAGCTTTATTTTGTCAACCCATTTTGCAATTAGCCTATCACTCCCATGATCTCTGCTAATAGCGTGTTCAAAGTAGCTGAGTTGAGTTTTTCATTTCTTTTTTACCAGTTATGAAACAGTCTTTTGGGATTCTGTCTTCCCTCATCGTTCTTGTGCCACTACAGCCTAATTCGCTAACGTATATCAATAAGTTAATGTTTGTAAATAAATTGTCAAAAATAAAATTTGCATGGTAGTTTTTCATTTTGAAGTTCCTGAATCATTTTTATAAGAGGTGCCGATGGTTTTCCAAAAAGTTTGAAAGTTTTATGTCAGAATCAGCAAGTAACTGCCGTTTGGATAAACTTATCGATAACTCCACCTCCATCTTTATCCCCAGAATCCTCATCTGTTTAGAGCAGAGGGTTCAGGGGGTGCTATATATATTGCATCTACATCTATATATGTGATTCATCATCACCATCATCATGTTCTCCTAATAATAACTTCAGTGCATCTTTAAGAGTGAATCCATCCTTATAAAAACGGAAATTGGATAAATAATGACCAGTTTTACCTAAGTCATGGGGATGTCCTAGCATATCCATTTGGCAACAACAATGATCACGGCCGCATCACATAATCATAAAAATCAAGCTAGCATTATCTAACATCAGATGTTGATTGACTTTTATAAGCATAATTACTTACATAAATAACACATTAACAATTAAATAATAGCATGTATGGAACTACCGAAATTTAATAGACACGATTCTTATAGTAGCAGAAAGTAAAGAAAACTTATTACTAATAAAAAAAATACTATAAATGAAACGCAACAGCTGACAAGTACACGGCTCAAAAGCTCTGTTTCTAAACATAGCAAGCAGTATTACCAATCTTGTCTAGCCAAAACATAATTGCCCTACTTAATTTAACTTGCCATTTTTGTGTTGCCATATGGCAACTGTAGGTTATTACAGATAGCGCCAATTAGGATGGAGCGCGAAGAGGGGGTGTGCAAGTCTCCTACCCCGGCTCCCACCACATTTCCCCTCTCACGGCGTAGTATAGTCAGAGCCGCCTGCATCATTCATGTCTGCTATGTAGTCGTGTTGATTGTATATCAACACTTTTTGGTGGTGACTGTACTAAAGACGCACAGTCGAATAGGAGAAGGTAAGACGTTACAGCGCATGCTTAAGTGACGCTTCACACTACTTGACACTATCTGTACAAGGGTTAACCAGGGAAATCGCTAACTAAATTTGAACAATATAAGAATCAGATGTTTTATAATTACAACAAATTTAAAATAGGCCTACTCTAGATTAGAAGTAAAATACCCATCTACAACATAAAGTAACTTATCGTCCTGATCAAAGACTTACCTCTCGTTAGTACTTGAGTTGATCAAAGTAAAGGTCCTCAGCTGAGGTCATTAAGAGCTGGAGTGTGATTTTATGTTTTCCCTGCTATATTAACTGCAAATAGCCTGGATACAAATTAATATGTTTATGCTGGTACAGTAGGCGCTCTGTTAACCGACCATGACGGGTCCGCGGCAAGGTCGGATAACGAAAAAGTTGGTTGAACGAAAATCGTTAAAAACACCTTTTAAAAGAGTAAAATCATTAGTTTTCATTACCTACAATAACATCTATACTGTATATATCGTTTATAAACATCGATTTGGGTGCAGAAATCTTGTACAGTTTTTTTTTTTTTTCTCCGCCAGTCCTTTATCGTTGTCACACCAATGCCGAATTCATCACTTAATAATTCTACGGATTCACCTTTCTCAAGGTGCTCAATAGCATTAAGCTTGTCTTTCATAGTCATAACAACACGTTTTCGCTTGGAATCACTCATTAGCTATGTCCACACTTTTGCGTTTTTCTTTTCAACTTTCTTATCAACTTTCGTTTCGTCTTACGTTTAACGCATGCTGTACCAAGCAAGCTTTTGACGCATGCCTTCAACTTTGTCCACATTTATGCGTCATTTGTATGCTTTAAGCAGGATTGTTTTGGCCAAAATGAATCCTTTGTAAATCGTGGAGCTAACGTACCTCCGATAAACAGCAAGGATTTATACGCAAACCACGATGTCTCGTACTTTTCATCTGCCCCAGCGCCACTTGTTTTCACTAAAATTTTCTGCTGATCTTTCGAAAAATAGGACCGCAGGTTTTTAATTTTTGTTTTCACTCCTTTTACTGTCATGTTGTATTTCTTGCTTAATGCTTCGTAAGCATCATTCCGTTTGTTTTTGTTTGTGTAGGCCTTATCACTTGTGTCCCACAGCACAGGATGACACCTGATGTCTTCAATAAAATTCAATGTTACTTTATCTGAACTCATGTTTAAATATAGTAAATACACAACAGTAATAAATAACTAACTTTACATAACCTAAAATTACACATACACACTTAATAAACACCAAAACCAAAAATATAAAGTTTTAATCAAGGTAAGACTGTTTTTAGGATATAGGATAAACCTTCTAGGATAAAGTCCTAACCTTAGACAGGCAAAATCGCACAGACAATCGCAAGAAGATCAACAGTTGTCATTCTGCGTGCGTTGCAGCATGCGCGTACGAAATCTGGTGGATTTCTCTGAAAAAAGGAATGCCACACCGCATGCGTCACGTGCTTTATCGCATGCACTTTGCAGCATGCGTCAAGAGCAAGCAAAATCGACCAAGTGTGGACATAGTGATTGTACAGTACTGTAATTTCAGTACGGTACGTATCTCGCACAAATACAATACTGCGATGCGGCACCGATACAAAAATAAGATACAATTCACGAAGTGAACTGTAAGCAAGACAAAGCACTACTGACCCTTCTCGCTATGCAAACTAGTGAGTCACCAGTTACTAGCCAATGTGTAGTGACTTGTCTGCTTGCGACGGTCGTTGCTAGCGGAAGTTAAAAATAGATACTGTAGTACAGGTATGTCTTCCTGGAAAGGGTCGGTTAAGCCGACGGGCGGTTAAGAGGGCGCCTACTGTATTTTTATTTTTGTGAAATTTGTATAGTAGGCCTATATATTTATATATTTTAAATGTGTGTTATTTTTATGAGTATCTTATAGTATTACAAAAATTATAAGCAATCTGCGACTTCATGACTAGTAGGCAAATAAAATAGTCTGTTTCTCTGTTTGGGATGTTCAATTTTATTATTAGTTATTCGGACATTTGACATAATTTGTGTAATACAATTGGATTAGCCTATTTTATTATCGTCTAAATTTGAATGTAATCAGGGGTTGGCTAAGCTGTCTTAAAATTAAACTGTAGCCCTATCATTTTTTGTCGTTAAGAATCTGCCAAAAAGTGAAATTTTTTGAAAATGTTTTGTTACATCTATATGAATGTACGATAATTCATTAAGTTTTTTTTAAAAATTTACAACTAAATAAAGTGATTAGCTTTAGTTAGTTTTACAATTTATTCTACTTAGATTTTTATATTTTTAAGTAGCCTAATATACTATTTGCACCATATTACATTTATAGCTATTATTTGCACTAACATAATGTTCTGTATTTTCATTTAACAATTTTTTATACCTATACTTTATTAATTGAAAATAAAAATAAAGACAAATGTGTTAGTATTAAACTTTATAAGCATTGTTAACTCATTTATATAAAAATATTTGGAAATAAATGCAGCCTACTAACAGTCAAATTACCTTCCAACATTTTAAATATTATTTTATAATTATATTATTTATAGATATTTCTAATTCTGTTATGCTCTTTTCAGTGAGGGAGCAGTTGAAAGATCTTACAAAACAGTATGATAAGTCTGAAAATGATCTTAAGGCATTGCAGAGCGTTGGCCAAGTAAGTTTTTTTCTGTAAACAATTTATTTCAAGGCTTGGACCCTAAGATCCCTTCATACTTTTAGTTGTGTGCAATTGTGCAGCTATTTAAATTTTGTTTATTCATGCTTAATTTGACTAAATTCAAATTTGAACTACAAATCATGATTTAACTCTCATCGTGATCACGATGATCATGATGAGTAATCATGATCACTTAATTTTCTAGTGATTAGAAAATATTGTTATTAACTATTGCCAACTATCACCGAAATTAATTAATATCTAGTGGAGACCCCTGCGTGCTCCGCACGCCAACCCCCGGTGCGACCTTCTAAAAACATATGTTATGTTTTATTTATAATAAAAGTGTAGGATTAATAATAACCTCAAAACTAAGATGGTAAATAATGTTAAATGTTCAAA
>JAGFPH010000861.1:261851-293986 GCA_018207615.1 Philaenus spumarius
AATAATAACCTCAAAACTAAGATGGTAAATAATGTTAAATGTTCAAAACAAATTAGTTCGTAAATTTTATAATTTGAATAAATAATTCATTTCCTCCCTTATAAAAATCAATATTTACTTCCACAAAGCAGCTGTATTAGTTAGTTTCTTATTATAAACAGCTGTTTTGTATTAAAATGTTTTTATAACCTTCTGAAACTGTAATCATTGTTATTTACATAAACGAAATCAGCTGGATTAGTTTGTTTCTTATTATAAACAGCTGTTTTGTATAGAAATGGTTTTTAAATATTTTCCATGTTAATCTTATGGGGAAAACCCGACCTTTGAGATTAGCTCACGCCATTAAGGATAAGAATTTTTGACATCTAAAACCTTATTGCAAAACTACGAAATGAGACGAATTTTTTGAAACCTCAAACATTAAAATTGGTCCAGAAACAAGGGAGGAGTTGTGTTAACAAAAAACGGCTTCACGTATTATATATAATGATTCTTTCAAATTTTAGGCCTGACAGTTATTTTTACTTGTTTAAAAGGCTTGTATATATAAGCCTGCAAAATTAAAGCTGCTATAAAAAAGTTAATGATAAAATAAAATTATATCTTAACTAATAAATTAAATAATAGTCAGGAAGTGAGAACTGTAAGAAAAAATAATATAGGCAGCTAATAACTTTACTAGTCATAGCAAATTTTCAAAAACTACTATTTAATGTGGGTTTTTCTATTACGAAGGTTGGAAACTCTAAATAAATCATGCTCTCCACTTGAGCAGTGTAAAAGTTCAGTGCTAGGGAGCATCCTCTGCTCGCTTCATAAGCAGTATCACAGTTTGACGCATATAGTCTTTCGTATTCGTCATTTAGTATATATTTCCCATTCGATAAATTGTTGGCCGATCACTTCTGAAAATGACAGCTGAATGAGGTCATATCCGAGCACCTTTTTTTATTGAACATGACCGACAAGGCATGAAAAATCAAATGAAGTAAGATTTGGTTTAGTTTGTCATAGTGAAAATAATTACTAAAACAGTTTTTTTTAAACAAGATATGCTTACTCAATTTAGGGAAACATTTCATGTGTCGCCATACTTCATGCTGTGTGTGCCTAATGGGATTGCAAAGCAGTGGCAGATTACAGGGAGCGGCACAGTAAAAGAAAAATTATAAATCTTTATTTTAAATAAACTACTTATAGCCTAGACAACAGGTACTTTTACGTAAAAAAAAAATGTGTGAGAGATGAAACTTGGTAATATAGTACATTTTGACATCCTAAAAAACATATTAAGTTTCTACACCCATCACTTTGAGCTTACGCCGCCATCTTGGACAGTGGGCCAAATTCCGGGTTTTCAAAATAACTTCTCTAGAGAACTTCTCTAAAACTTTTGTTTCTAAATTTTTTGTGTGAAATAAATAGTTTTTGAGTTTAGTGCCATCTTATGTATTGTGTATTTGTACAAACTGCATGAATACGCTATTACCACCTGAAATTGGTAAATTATTTATTATATTTTTACTATATTATTGAACTATTATTGCTATTATTTGTTTTGTAATAATAATATTAATAATTATTATTATTTTTCATTCTACACGTTTTGAAAAATGATAATTATAAAGTGAATAATTTACACGCCTTAACACATCTTTCGAAGCATTGGAAACTAGTTTTATTTAGATTGACCTGTACCGTGAAAGGGTCCCGTTCCATTCGTCCTTGATCCCCTCTTTTTATACCTGCCCTTGTCTTGAACAATATACCTTATAACTGCCCTGGGTCAATGATTTTACGATTCAGTGTTACTAGTCATCTAGAGAGAACATTATCATTACCCATTGTACTTTCTTTGATCTCTTTACAGGAATTTGGCCACCATTTTCCAAGATGGCGGCGTAAGCTCAAAATGGTGCGGGTCGCAAACTTAGTATGTTTTTAAGGATGTCAAAATGTACTACTATATTACCAAGTTTCCTCTCTCCCACATTTTTTCCCCAAGTAACCTCATTTTTAACTTCCTGTTGCCTGGGCTATTAAATTATATCAAAAACATAGGCTTAGTAAGTAGGCTTAAAATATCGAGGAACTTATCAAATTTTAATTGACTGTCTTTTCTACAAAGAATCATCCTTCTAAAAAACACCTTCATCTAAATTCCATTTTAAGTTTATACAAGTACACGATAAAAAAAACAAAAGGAATTGGAACAGTGACCGATGATGTGAAAACATGAGCAAAATCAAGATGGTCTAGTGTAGTCCGTTTAGTGACGCGACACACTTGAGAGGGTGGAGTGGCCGCAGGGCTAAGTTTACGGTACTGTGTGAAGTAGGTGGCGATGTTAGCATGTTAGTTCATGACTTGTCAGCATATGACTACCCTCAAGCATGCATTCACCCAGTTTTAATGAGGGAACTGATGCTGGGAGGATTTTTTAACCCAGAGAGGGTTAAAAAGACAATTTCAGAAGGATTTTTTTAATTTTTCCTTTTTTTTAAGGGGGAGGGCCCTTTCTCCTGGGGGGGGTTCCTCCCAGGCCCTCCAGAATGTACATCTTTAAAGAACGCCCCTCCTCACAAAACTTCATTAATCCGCTACTGTTGTGAAGCATGTTGTGTCCTTGTGGAAAACCCCATTCCTACATCTTGGAAAACACATCTTTGCTACACTTAAGCAGTCGGTATTATACTTTATTCATGCTAAATCGAAGCAGATGCTAAACACTTTTGAAAATCTAAGTAAATAATTTTGTAGGAGCCTTTACTTCTATTTTCTATGAAAAAACTCTGTCTCACAAAATAAAGTATTTAATTGAATACATTGTTTTTAATTGCTTGACTGAATATGTAAAATTAATTCTAAAACAATTAGAATGAAAGTATGGAACTCTCCATAATACTCTTGTTTTTAAGTTAAAGAGAGATAACTTAGCTTATTTATCATCTGAGCATGCTTCGTTAGTTCTATTGCTATAAATAAGTTTAATTTAATTAGAACAACTGAATTTCCTTACTTGGAGAGGAAAGGATAAAAAGAAAGGAGAAACTTATTTTATAAAACTTCTATCTTGAAAATATTACATTTAAGATACTAAACATAAATAGTAAGTAAGACCTGTTTGTAGTTTCTGCCTATCTCATTGAAGAACTCATTTTAAGGTTAGCTTAAAATATCAAAGCCCTTTGTATTTTTCTCGGCTCTTCAATCTGAACTTGAGGCCAATTTATTCCCCTTTTGTCTAATTTTGACAAGGATTTTAAATTTAAATTATTACCTTAAAAACTACAACATTATTGTTTTGTTTTACAGATTGTTGGAGAAGTTTTGAAACAGCTGACTGAAGAAAAATGTAAGTATAAAACATAATATTATAATCAAGAATATTTGCAATAGAAAATACATGTTTTGATTTACAAACCATACATAGTATAGTAACGAATGTAAATAAATCCTTCTCTCCATTTTTTCCAATGATCTAAAGCAAATGGCGGTACCTCAGTTGGTGTAGAAGTGTTTCAGTATTAAGTGTGTTTGTACTATAAATATAAAAAAAGTGTAAGCAGCAATGCCGCGTTACTATAGCCGAATTTTCTTCCTTGTACCTAAAATACCTTTTCACAAGATTATAGTAAATTTAATTGCTGTTCGAATGATATAACTCACAAATTGTACTTGGGCTTATATACTCCTCAATCCCTACCCAAAAACGATTAAACGGTCTAACTCTGCCATTTTGAATCGGATCGAAGAAAAAAAGAGTGTATCTGAAAAATCCTAGGACCTTTTCACCAAAATATCAGCAATTTTGAAGCATATTTACTACCACTTATCAATCCGGGAATAAAACATATAATAATATATAAATTAATGAATTTTGGGTATCGTCTCCAAATGGTATGAAATGTAAAGAAACGAAATCTTAACCTCCGCCGACCAACTGTTTTCTAGTTGGGTTGAGTGTAATAGCTCTTATTTTCTTCAAACATTCGGCTAATTATATGTAGATCATATAAAATTGTTTTGAAATTCAATTATTATAAAAGATAACCAATAGAAAACTGTATGATTACCACAATACTAATTTTAAAATATTAATTTAAGATGACATGTTAGTGTAATTTAGTTGTAAGTAAATTAGGCCATTTTGAAATTATCTTGAACCCAAAAGCCAGAGTACAGGGTACACGGTGTTTTTAAATGTGTAAATTAAAGTAAAGAAATTATTACAATAACAAATATTTATAAAAAAAAAAAAAACATCAACTTTGCATCAAATAATGCAAATGTAACAGACAAGCCATAAGAGGCGTGGGATAGCCCAGCCAATAAGAACAAAACCAAAGCAAGTTTATTCAACATTACAACAGGACCCGTGACCAGTGATGACATCAACAACCAATCAGACATCAGGAATGTCTGGCTCAACCCAAGCCACGCTAAGAACAAGGGAAAAAAGATATAGCGTCTCTAACCAGAAAAGTGGAAAAGTGATACCAAGCAGGCAAGTTGTGTTATTGTGATGTGCACGTCTTTACTAAAAACTACAGTATTATATTCAATTATGAACGTTTGTGATCAGCAGAATTGGTCAAAGTTATCTTATATTATATTCAGATACAATCTCTAAATCCACAATTAGAGTCGCTAAAGTTTTAAAAGCGATATTATAAGAACATTTCTTATAACAGAACTCTGCAAAAAAAAAGTTGAACAACCTTTTTTCACTCTTTTTTTGTAAGTTTATCAAATGTCTAATTGTGTAGAATTCAATAAATTCCAGTCAATACGAGATCCCCTCTTCCAGATAATCTAACAATCATATAGTAAATGAATTTAAAGACTTTGTTTCAAATAATTTTTCAATGTTATTGAAATTTATATGTATTTGAATTGAACCATTTTGTTAACCTTAAATTAAATGTTATCATTTCTTTTCTTTGAATTTATTTTAAATAGCTTCCAAACTTGGGGCTAGAAGTATATAGTTAAATTGGAAATATCATTATAGATTTCTTTTTAAAACTCTTACTTCTTTTGTAGCGCTTATTAAATCATCAGAGTCTGTCATACATTATAAAAACACATAACAAATAATTAACTAGCACACTGAATTAATGTTAGCTTGGATTTTGAAAGCCATGTCATACAGTATGTTTGAGGAGAAATTATTTATTGTGGTACAAAATGTTTGTTATTATATTATTATACAAAAAAGTTTTAAATTAATAGCACACCTTCATCAATACAGTACACTCTTGATAATCCGACAGATATGGGACCAGCCCCTTGTCGGATTATCAAATATTATGGATTACCGAGGGTATATTGAAAACAGCAACAAATTACCCTACAATGTTAATATTAATGAGGAATGCGTCAAAAGAAAAGTCGGTGTCAGTAATAAAATGTTTATTTACTTATCTAAAACACTAAACAAAATCAAAATCAATTTAAGAGTCTAGGACTGACCTGATTACAAAATCGTAAGCAAATGGTTCAATACATTATGTCGTAAGTTCACAAAATTATGTTAAATTAAATTACATTATAACAAAAAAAAACCGTTATTATTATGCTGACAGTGAAAATCTACTGCACTTGATTAAAATAGTCATCAATTGTCTTTTGTTTTTTTACCTTTAAAGATTCAGAAACAACTTTCTCCTGGATGTTTTTCAATAACAAGACGTGTTCCATTCCGACGTTCCGCTCCTCAGCCCAACGAAGCAGCGTCGTCGTAGCCAGTACAGCTTCGTCTGCCGTGATACTATAATTACGCGCTGGTCCCGGCACATCACCCATTTCACTCATGTCACTTTCGTATACGTCGTCTTCATTCAGAGTCATTTCATCAACTATTTCTTGGTCCGTTAGATCAGCCTCTACGTCAGCTTGCAATAACCAATTTACAAGGTCTTGATAGGGCAATCCCGCTTCTTCATTAAACTTTGTGTTTTGCATACCACACACCATTGAGAGTGAATCTAAAAACTCATCGTCATTTTCATTTTCTGGATTATTAGTGACGGAATCAGATTTATCTTGTAAAAGAGGATGATTAGGCCAAACCTTTTTCCAGGATGTTAAAATATTGTGCGTTGTAACTTGATCCCACGCATAAGCCGCATTAATTACGGCATCTTTAATGTTAAAGTTTTTGATGAGCAGAGCAATGTCAGGTTCTGGGTTGCTCACAATATCCATTAAAAGTCTTTTTTTGTAGTGCATCTTCATTGTCTTGATGACGTTTTGATCCAAAGGCTGGATTAACGCAGTTGTGTTGGCTGGTAGAAACATTATTTCAATGAAACCGTCCTTAGTTTTCACTTTTAGGTCATCCTTATCAACCAGAGGATGGCCAGGGGCGTTATCTAAGAGGAGCAGTGCTTTCAATGGCATTTTCTTTTGTTTCAAAAATTTTTTAACCTCTGGTACAAAGTTATTTTGATACCATGACTTAAAAACCTCTCGTGATACCCAGGCTCGGCTTTGGTTTGTGTAAACCACAGGTAGATTTTCATGTTCAACATTTTTGATAGCACGGGGGTTTTTAGCTTTTCCCACAACTAACAATTTTAACTTGTGGCTACCTGAAGCGTTTGTACACAGCATCAAAGTTAAACGTTCTTTTTTCATTTTTCGTCCGGGAGAATTGGTTTCACCTCGGGTTACAAACGTGCTGGTTGGCAATTGTCGCCAATTTAAACCTGTCTCATCTGCGTTGTAGACCTGGTCAGGGGTCAGACCTTCATTTTTTATTTTTATTTCTAACTCTTTAACAAAATTATCAATTTCGGATTCGTCTGCCGATAACTTTTCACCACTTATTTGAAGAAAACGGATGCCAAACCTTCTTTTAAAGTTATCGAGCCACCCATCACTCGCCCGAAAATCTTGTTTCTTTTCAATCTCTTCATAGAAAAATTTTGCTTTTTCTTTTAAAATATCGCCAGATATGGGTGCATTTCTTTCTCTTTGCTGATGAAACCACGCATAGAGAGCCTCTTCTACCTTAGGATTTTCTCCAGATTTAAAATTTTTCCGATTTCCTGGTTCACTAGCTACAGATTTCATAAACTTTTCAATTTTTTCCTTGTTTTTATATCATAAACAGTTGGTCGCCCAATTCCATAAATCGTACTTAACGCAGCCGGCGATTCTCCCCGCGAATGCCTTTGAATTATCGCCCACTTTTCAGACAGAGTCAAAGTTTTATGTTTACGTTTTTTCGTTGTTTGGGGTTCCATGGTTTCACACACTCACTGCACTTTCACTGCACAACAGAAGTCAACTTTAAACTAGAGTAGGCGCACTGTACTCAGTTGTAACGACGTTACTGTACAATACACAGACAGCGACTGAAAATCTTTCACGTTTTGACAGGATTCCCCCACTCTTCAGTGACCGTATTGCTCGCTCTCTCTCGCACTCACGGGAGATATGGCGGCCGCGACGCTGTCGGACTGACAAATATTGGACTATCAAGATTACACTGTAATAACAAATTGGATGTTGTATTAAAATTCCTGGATATTATACATACCTCACTCCTCATCCGGATGGAAGAGCTCATGCTGGTTTAGCCATTGTGATCAAACAAGCTTTGAAGTATTGTTTACTAGAACCATTTTCAACTAATTTACCTTCAGGCTACTACGGTTGAGGTGCAGGGTCGTACTGGTGCTGTTACTCTTTCGGCTTGCTATTGTCCTCCTAAAAATTAATAGCACAACCTTAGAAAACTTAACCATAACACTTGATAACTCAACAATCAATAACTATACAAGTAGTTCAGTCAAATTAGATTTTGTGCTGCATTAAATCATGTTGAATCCAAAAGTTTCATGAATGTGCTGAGAGAGGTTCCTTAAACAACGCTTAATATTAATAAAGCCCCATCGATTTCAGGTGGTGCGAGGGAGCTTCAAAGGACCCTTTCTTCAGTTTTTAGCGCATATCTTCAAAACGGTGGGTCGCACAGAAAATGTTATACTTTTCAAAATTGAAGCTCATTTAATTCCCTCCGAATGAGGGAATTAATTCCCCCTCGAATGGGGGTTAATTCATTTGTTACCGTCTCCAAAATATAAGTGAAAATGGAAAACTTGCAGAAAAATTTATAGCGCCTCCCGTTTTTCATTAAATTTTCCATTCCAACTCTCTTACCTTCCATTTTACAGGAATTTTGTGAAAAAGGAAGTTGTAAAGCATTCAATTTCCTTCAAGAATACATATTATACTTTTGATGATTCATCTTCAAGTAGTTAAAAGTTAGAGCGTTTTGTATTTTCGGGGTTGATTTTGAAATTCCGCTAGTAAACTGCTCATCATTTTATTTCTGTTTTCAAGGCTGTCTGTATCAAGTTATGTATTGTTTATGGAATCATAAATGGTATTTAATAACGTGATACATAAATAACGGAAATAAAATGAGCAGTTTACTAGTCATTATTACAAAATTGACCTCTAAATTTCAAAACTCTATAACTTTTAACTGCTTGAAGATACATTATCAAAAGTATGTATATTCTTGGAGGAAATTTAATGCGCTGCAATTTCCTTTCTCACGAAATTCCTGTAAAATGGAAGGGCAACTTGGGACAAAAAACGTGAGGCGCTATAAATTTGTATGCATATTTTCTATTTTCATTCGCTCATATCTCGGAGATGGTAACACATAGAGATAAATGTAAATATGCTATTTTGTAGGGAATTAAATAAGGTTTAATTTTGGAAAGTATAACATTTTCTGTGCACCGTGTTCGAGATATGCGCCAAAAACTGAAGAAAGGGACCTTTGAGGCTATTTCGCGGCACCTGAAATCGATGTGACTTTATTGGGCTTTGTTCAGGGGGCTCCTGAACCACATTCATGAAACTTTTAGAACTACATGATTTAATGCAGCAAAATCAACTTTTTGGACTAATTTAACTGGACTAAAGGATTCTGCAGAACTGATGATTTGCAAGAACATTACCTGTTTGTTCACGATCAATCGTTTAGCCACAACTACATAGCACACTTTCCTTCTGCAGAAAATAACATCCCAGACGTCCAAACTTCACTTATCTCTAGACTTTAGGAAATAGTCAAATTGTCTTCAAAAGAATAAAAAAATCATATTTAATTAATTTAAATTATATGTGGTAATGACCATGGACCATTTAAAAAACTTTTAGTGTGCTAAGGCTAGCATACATAGTTTAAGTCAATGAATTATGCGTTCTACTTGTTCTTGTAGTAATTTATATTTAATTAACTAAATTCCAAATGAAAAAGTATAGGACCAAGACTGGGATTTGAATCCAGAATCAGTACTGAAGTAGGTCTCTAGAATGGAGGAACTCCGAAACGCGTCGACAAACTCAAATAAAAGGGTTAAGCTAGGATTGGCGGAAAATTGTACTCAAACTGACCAGAATTTTGGCTTGACCAATTGACATTTGGTCCTATGTTGAAATATATTAGAAATGTATAAAAACAATTCAAGTGACCCATACCTGAAAGACTTAGATAGCTCAGTTGCTAAATTTAAAGATCCAAGTTTCAAATCCTAGTCTTTTTTTTCATTTGAAATTTAGATAATTAACTCAACTCTTGTATAGGAAAGTGTATAAAAAGCGTTAAAAATATTGTACTTAAAATAAATTTATTGATATTAACTTAGATATTTCTTTTTAGTTATTGTAAAGGCAACAAATGGACCTCGCTATGTTGTCGGATGCCGTCGACAACTAGATAAAGCAAAGCTGAAATCAGGTACACGTGTAGCATTGGATATGACCACTCTTACAATAATGCGACACTTACCTCGAGAAGTTGATCCGTTAGTTTACAACATGTCTCATGAAGATCCAGGCGATGTGACCTACTCGGCTATTGGAGGTCTGAGTGAACAGATTAGGGAACTTCGTGAGGTAAGTGTACCTTTAACAAGGAAACTGCCTGAAAGACGGCTGAAAGTGGAAATATTAACTTTTTTAGTTTTAAATGGAATTAAGTGAATGAGTCCAAATGATTTTTGATTAGCTGCAAATTTTAATCTAACTATGTGTTATAGAAATGATTAAAAACCAGTTTTTAGGCCCCCTGGTTTGATAATTCATTATTTTTCATTCCTCTTACTGTAAATAGTGACGTTCAGCAAAATTTTTATTATATTTTTTTTCTGTAACTGTTATTGCAAAATTAGTGAAAATCTCAAAAAACCAATTTCCGAGACTGTACTTGTACCAACTTAATTTTTTTTACAGATAGATTTCAATTTTTAAAATATTTGTAACAAAGTAAGCTTTTATATGAGTATAGAAGTAGCTCAAAGCAGACATGCAATGCACCTTCTTGACTATTTCTATAACAAAATATTATGAAGTTTAACCCACTGCCATTTTGAATGCAGGCATCATATTAACACGTTCGCTACCGCCATACTAAACTTTTTTTGTACGCATGGACTAGAGTCTGCTGCTGCAAATGTGCGACGCCAGGTTTAATTATAATAGACTGACATCGCATATTTGTGGCAGTGTTATTTAAGAGTCAGCTCTAGTAAAACAGAAAGCAACTTGCGAATCCAGCGTAGCGGCGGTGGGTTAGGCGGACATTGCTCATCCTAAAGCCATTTAAAACCCGCAATTGTTCAAATAACGTTTTTAAAAAAATACCAAACTCTTGGGGACAAAATTCTTCATCCGAATGGCTTGTTAGTTTTTCGCTATAATTAATAGAGACGACATAAAAAAATATTAAAAATCAATGTTTTAAATTGTTAATAAATATTAAACAAAATCTTTTTCTTAGTTTTAGAAAAGCCATTTGCATGCATATTGGCCATAGCTTTAAAATGACATATCGTTCATAACTATCCGATCAAAAATAAAGGAAAAATTTGGATTTTAATTTAACATTGGTCGTATGGAGTGTCAGCCAACATGGCCGACAGCTAGAGCCGACCCTTAACTGCTAATTTTAAAGTACTAGCATATTTTAAAGACCTGATTTATTGGTATCAGTATGTAAAAAGGTCTGCCGCTCATATGCGGTGCTTGGTCTGTAACTTTGACGATTTTTAACATGAAATCATTAAGTTCTCATGAAAATTACCCCCTTTCTCAAGCCACAATTCTTGGTTGTTTTCCCACCTTTTTATTTCGTGGGAGCAAAGTTCTCAGGAATCTTTCTCCCCCCTTTCTCACGTAACAATTCCTGGGAGTTCTGATTTTCCGCCTTTGTATTTCAGGCTAATTTTTATTGGTTGTACAACTTTGGTCAAAACACTTTGTTTTACTAACTTTGCTTCAGAGTCTAAAAAAAAAAACTCACTATGTTTCTTGACATAGATTGAGCGTTGTATATGTGCAACGACCTCAGAAACGCTGAAAACAGTAAAAAAAAAAAAACAAATAGGTATTGCTTGACACTTACCTGTTAGGTTATTAAAAAGTATATTAACTCATTTGAACAAAATCATACTCGTGGTCTGTGGCGAATGTCACAACGGTTTGTCCCAGTGTGTGTGTATTCCTGTTAAGTTTCACTATAGTCTGTGGCGAAAGATAGTGCGATGCACATATGCAATGCTCGGTAGCGTACGTGTTAACTTCGCATTTACACCATTTTACTTTTTTTGTCCAAGAAGGGGTTGAATTCAATTTTAATTGAAAGGTATAGTTAGTTACCAGCAACAGCTTATCCTGAAGATGTTTAGTTTCTACCTACTATTTTTACGTCATCAAGGAGTTTTCATACATTTGGCTCATGCTTTATATATCTTTACTTTTCAGGTAATAGAGTTGCCGTTATTGAATCCTGAGCTATTTCAACGTGTTGGTATCACTCCCCCAAAAGGATGTCTACTGTATGGTCCTCCTGGAACTGGTAAAACACTTCTAGCCCGTGCTGTGGCCAGTCAACTGGATGCAAACTTCCTTAAGGTATTGCTACTCAAAGATTACTAATGAAAAAGGCAAACAAAATTTTCAATTTCAGTTTCTTCCTTTTCTTTAAAAGTAAAATACATTGGTTACCAAAATTTGAAAATATTTTGGCTCACAAGCAGATTGAACCTAACATCTCT
Source organism: Philaenus spumarius (assembly GCA_018207615.1). Classification (NCBI taxonomy): domain Eukaryota; kingdom Metazoa; phylum Arthropoda; class Insecta; order Hemiptera; family Aphrophoridae; genus Philaenus; species Philaenus spumarius. The sequence continues at coordinate 273,938 of JAGFPH010000861.1, forward strand.
TGCTCTCTAGGCAAGAACAATTACACCAAATTGTAGACTTTTTAAGAGTTTAACATAGCTGTAATGACCTGGCCAAGGGGTAAGGCGATTACATAAATTTAGGATGTTATAATTTTAAAGTTACTGGTTTTTCATAAGAATTGTTAAGTATAAGAATTGCAATATTGGAAGAGATTTGTTCAGGAAGCTTATTTAAACATCATATGTGAAGTTATTGTTAGTCAAATGTATATTCATGGCTATGCCCTGCTACAAAATACAAGTTATCAAAATACAAATTAATGAAGTAGGTTAAAAATCTTTCAAAAGGAACAGTTAGGCTTAATCTTACTAAAAGTAATTGAAACAATACAGTGCAATTGTTAAATTATGTTGATTGGAGTTTTTAACCAATACTTAGTACAGACTAATTCTTAAATTAATATGCTCAATGTTTGCCTTTTAAATACAACAGTTCATTTACCATTTGATTAGCGAATTTAATTATTATTTCACCAGAATAAAGTTTAGTTTTATAGTTTTACTCATGTCGGAAATAGAATACCTGTGAAAGGTCATGTTAGAGACTTCAAGGCGATGTCAAATTCTTGGTGAAGAGCACGCATCTAATCGACTTCTCAGCAAAAAATGATGTCATTTGAAGGATACCAGCGGATTTTATAGATAGACATGATGTGTGTCAATTGTATCTACATATACTGTCCATATTTCCTTATAAGGACATAGTGTAGGCAGTAGAGATGGGTCGATTCTCTATTAAAAAAGTCGATTCCACCGATTCTCGGCACTGAAATCGGCATCGAGTCGATTCCGTTAAAGTTCAGGGTGTCTACCAACCGGGGAAACCATTAAATAGCCGGGAATATGAATTAACCTTGAAAATTCCGGGAGAAAGCCGTGATTTTGATATGTAACCGGGAATTTTATTCCTTCACTTGAGTTATTTTCGTTTTGTAAACGCGATCACAGGAGTTCGGCATGAGCAAGGACCGATTCCCTAAAATCGATTCCATTGATTCTTAGTGCGGTAATCGGTATCGAGAATCGATCGCAAAAGTCGATTCCAATTACAGTACCTCGATTCCAAACACAAACAAAACATTCGATGTGTACTGAATTATTAAACCATATAAATTTACGTGCATAATCTATTTTAAACATTATAACATTTAAATTAGAGATAGGCCGATTCACGATACCACCGATACTTTGTATTTGATATCGGTAACAAGAATACTAGATTAGCCGAAACTCGATACTGATAATGAGAGATAATCAGTTAAGTTCATATTATTGTCAGACTAGCCAGTTCTCCGTATTTTGAATGTAATCTCCAGTATTTGCAATCACATTCTCTGTGTTTAAACTTAACCCCATTGATCATTTAACAATAAAATATCAGTAGGAAAAATGTAAAACTCTCTTACTTTGATGTACGTAGATATTTTCCCTAGTAAAATGTTCAGGCAATTGTTTCGTTTGTAAACGCATTCATGCATATGCTTGGTTTTTTGTACACAGAAAGGTAAAGTAGGGCTCAAGGTCAACCACTTATGGATTCTTTTCTTATCTTGTCTATTAATAGAATTAGGGTGAATACTGTGAAGAAAATTTACAAATCTTATAGATCTGTAACAAAAGTATAATTCTATTTGTTTTTAGTTCGGGTAAAACATTTTGGACATTTTCGGGATTTAAGTTACCCGGTATTTATGTTTTTTGTAGGAATCCCGACAAAGTGCCTTTGTTTTACTTGTTATTCGTTCCCGCAAATAGCGATATTTAATTCCACCTTATCCGAATTTTTTCAAGTGTCATCTAAATAACCTTTTCGCGGACCTTAGCCATTGTAATTTAAAATAAGTTTTAACGCCGGTATTTTATAGAAACAAGAACTAATTATTGCTCTCAGAAGTAGGGGTTTTCGCGAATGTACGCTGTTGTGTATTGCGTTTTATAAAATTAGCGCTAATAATATTCGGATGTCGTATTCTTTTGCGGACATTTGCCATTGTATTTTAAATAATATTTCAACAATGGTAGTTCATACAATTTTCACAAATTGTATTCGGACATCGATTTTTCTCGGACATACGCTGTTCTATATTAAATTGCGTTTTAATGCTGACGTTTTAAAAAATTAGCGTTACTAATATTCGGACGTCGTATTCTTTTGGGGACATTTTGTCATTGTATTTTAAATAATATTTTAACAATGGTAATTCATACAATTTTCATAAATTGTATTCGGGCATCAATTTTTCGCGGACATAGTGAATTTAATAGAAACATGTGAATCCAAACCTTATGACCTTTGTCTTTTCTAACTTTCATGAAACAAGTTTTGGTTGAGGAATTTGTTATTTTGTTGAAATTTTATGAAATGAGAGTACTTATTTTACTTACTCTTAGTTGACCACTTTAATATTAAATATATTAATATTTAATATTAGTTGAGCACCGAATGGCGTGTAATATGCATATAAGGATAACCAGGAAAATCATTGAGAAACCTGGAAATAACCAGGAATTTCAAAAATCACTTTTGGTAGAAACCCTGAAGTTGATTCTGATTCCGAGCCTGGCCACCACCAATCTCTGCAAATACGTTCGGTACGCCGATTGTCACCGCCCCGGTTTAAATTTCCCCTTTATATTAGTCCCATTTCATTCCAATACGAAGTATTCGGAGAATCTACACTGCACCAAAGTAATAGAGTAGCCGTACAGTTACTTCTAGCCGTTAGTAGCGATTACTTTGTGTTTGCAAACTAGGGATGGGTCGATAGCGATACCTATCAACAAAAAACGGATTGTTCATGGAAGAAATTAACGCCCGAACACAATTAGCAGTAATTTCATGAAATATTAGCGTTAAAAAGTAATTTAATATACCACAGTGAGTTTTCACGAAAGATGACGAAATCCGAATACAATTAGGCAAAATGTATGAAATATCAGGTAAAAAACATAATTTAAGTACCACAGTGAATGTCCGCAAAAAAATCGATGCCCGAATACAATGTGTGCCAAATTTATGCCATTGGTAAAATATTATTTAAAATAAAATGGCGAATGTCCGCCAAAGAATGCGACGTACGAATATTATTAGCGCTAATTTTATAAAATGCCGGCATTCGGTCGCAATTATACAACAGCTTATGTCCATGAATAGACTTACTCCCGAGAACAATGGAATGTCCTCCGTAAAAGAAATTGTTACCAAATACAATTAACATTAAATTGTCCAATTTAATAAAAACAATGCGTTAAAACATAATTTAAGTACCACAGTAATGCCCGCAAAAAATCGATACCCGAATACAATTTGTGCCAATTTTATGAACATGAACTTGGTGAAATATTCTTTAAAATAAAATGACGAATGTCGTCAAAAAAATACGGGGCCGAATATTATTAACGTCAGTGTAAACCTTAATTTAAATTACGGCTAAGGTCCGCGAAAATGTAATTTAGATGACTGTTGTAAAGTTCTGAAAAAGTGGAAATTAATTTCGGGAATGAATAACAAGTAAAACAAAGGCATTCCGTCGGGTCTCCTACATAAATCACGGGTAACGTAAGTCCCAAAAATGTCCATATGAGACTAACTGTATTGCGCAAGCATATTAAAAACATATGAGACTAACATATTAAAAACATGTTGAATTAGGATATGTCTGGATTTTTTCTATTTAATTATTTCTAAAGTCAAATCTTTATTATTATTTTGTTTAATATAAGGTTATATAATGTCATTGTAAAACCGTTCTTTATGTGTATTTGTAAAATGTGTTTTTGTTTTTCCATGATGTTCGAGTGAATTAATCAAATCTGTCATCACGTCTGGCTGACTTCATTTAATTTCCACTTTCATATCCTAAGTACTACCATTGTGTTGAATCAACCAAAATTTAAATATTAAATATAATATTGTGATGTCATCTTACTAAAGCACAAAGCCGCATGTTACAAAGTTTACCATATATTTAATTATTAAGATTTTTGTTGTTGAAAATTAAATTTTGCCAAGATACCTTTGAACTGGCATATCACGCTTTCCTTCTACTGAGAACTGAACGGAACGTATATTGAGTGTATGTGTTAAGTTTATACTAAAATAAATCAGTTTTACCTTGAACATTTTTATTTATATTACAGTAATTAACCCTTTGAACCCCAGGTCACCGATGAATTGTGCGAAAAACTCCAGGGTGACGTTATATCGCCACCATATTTCGAGTGAGAAACCCCAGACGACGATATTACGTCACCGTAGGTTTAATGTTTTTAAACATGTATAAATAAATATTTCACAGCTAGCAGGGATTGTATTATGAAGTATATATTATTTTGATTGAATTATTAACATTTTAAAAATTTTCTTGTTTGCTAAACATATTTTAACAAACTAGAAACATTGCTTACTCTATGGAGTTGTTTGACAGCACTGTGCACGCTCAGCTGTTTGTCACTGTCAATGCGAATGCAGTAGCTTACTCATGTTTATTCCTGTGGTGTTGTCTAACAAGGTTATCTTTCCTCGTGTTTATTTTATTGTGATTTTTGGTTTTAGTATGTGAAAAATATTTAGAACTGCTTGCATTAGGTATAAAGACGACCATGTTATACGAGCGCTGATAGCGCCAAGATGGTGTAAAACATTTTGTCATTTTGAAGTACCATTCACAATAATCACTTTGAAATAAACTAGAACCAGGACAAATTAAATATTTCTGACCTCTCTGGTCGCTGCGCTGCTAGTGCTGATTGCGCTCAGTATAACCGGGTTCAGCGTTGATAGCACCGTGTCATTAACACGTCAGACCACGGTGCTGGCGGCGCTCGGTTAACATGGCCCACGGTATTTCCATTTATCCAATAAAGCGATGTTGAAAATGTATAACCTGTATCTAATTATCTAAGAAAGGATGTCGCCCAGAATGCTTATTGAAGGATGTCTGTAATAAGGCCTAACCCTAGTCTTTTTAAAAAGTAAACTTTTTCTATAACTATAAGTGGAAATACAAATATTTCTGTGTTGTTATCAAAAGACAAATTTATATAAAAGTGAATACCACAACATAAAATTCCACTTAATACCCTGAGACGTGATACTTAATTTTTCCTGAGTTATTTATTTGGTAAGCTATATCTCATTTTACATGTTTTTTACATGAAGCATAAAATTACAAAAAAAGTTTATTAAAAGTTTGATATTTGATTTAGAAAGACAATTTTTGTTTTATATACAGAAAAATATATTTAGAATGAAATAATATAGCTTCCCACAGGTAAATTTATCTTCCTTTTTTTTGTAAAGGCTCCCAAAAACGTTTTTATTTTATTTATTATTATTATTACATAGGAAGTGTTTGTTAAAACTTTTTTAATAATTATAAAAACTTTTTTATTGTGCAATACATTTTATTCCTGACATCTTAACACCTCACTCATAAAAATAGCACACATATTAATAAAGTTATGAATTTTTTACCAAAACTCTGTAAAAAGCCTCTGGTATTTTTCGACATTTTTGTGGTAGTGATGTGTTTGTACACATTTTGGAATTCAAATTTTTTGGTCCGGGGTTAAAAGGGTTAAATGTCTAAAGTATGTAGGTATAGTACTGTACTTATAAACATAACATCTTTAAAAAAATTACCGGTAGGCCTACAGTTCAGCACAGTAAAATATAAATTAAGTTTTACTTACAGTACCGTGAAGGAACGCTAATGGCTACATCAGTTTTTGAAAAAGTTGTGATTTTCGGGGAGAGAGTCATTGACCGTTTCAAGGTCACAGCCCGCTAATAATAATAGATTATTCTAGGTGCAACTTTCATTTTCCACCTCATACGCCATACAACCAAAATATGAAAATTTGTTTGGAGATGCGTCTGGTTATGGGAGGGTCCGGATGTGACAGGTTGTACTGTAATTATGAAATATATTATTTGTACCATAAAATTGGTTCAGTTTTTAGTAATACTTCTGTGTTAAAGTAATAGATTAATTAACTGTATATTATATATAATTATTTATATTTTGATCATTGGAACATTTTTGTTTTAGGTAGTATCAAGTGCTATTGTAGACAAGTACATTGGAGAGAGTGCTCGTCTTATAAGAGAGATGTTTAATTATGCCCGTGATCACCAACCATGCATCATCTTCATGGATGAAATTGATGCTATTGGTATGTTATTTGTTAACTTATGGTACCAACAAAGAATGCTGGAGGCTTTCTGCAATCTGACCCTTATTTGACCGAATCGCCGCCATATTACCGGTGGGACGTCAGGATGATGAAAAATAGTCGGGGAACTTATAAAAAAATCAGAAAAATATTGTTTTATGTCATCGATTCCCCGGTGTTGTTGGTCTTTCTTTGTTCCAGCTTACGTAGAACACAAGTTGTTGAATAGCAACTTTAAACATTAGGTTTCCTGGTTACGTTAGATTAGACCATAATAATTATAAGTAATTTTAGTATACTTTTCTCCCAAGCCCATTCACAGACTAAACAAACGAGTTAAATTAACATGTTACAGAGATAACTGCATGTACTTATGAAGTTAAAGACTGACATTCAGGTTCAGTCATCGTGGATAACGGTAAAAAAAGTAGGTCATGGATCCAGTGAAACATTACGTCGACATAACAGTTGAATTTGACTTAAATGTGACAATTTTAATTAGTTAAGTAAAAACAACTTCCATCATAATACAGTAGAGTTCCGCTATTCCAAACTAATTGGGACTGAACACTGTTCGATTTAGCAGCAATTCGGAATAGGCGGATTTTATGAATAATATCAACGTATTGACTTGTTAAGGCATAAATTAAGTGCGTGGACTTCTGCTAGTGTCAGTTCTTTACAGTGTTGATCGGATCGGAGGAAAACGAGAAAGAGGTAAACGCTCAAACTGAACTCATATCGTATCACACTTAGACGCGGCAAATGCTCTTGACCTTAGTGTAGGTTTACACCATCTGTTTTTTCCTTCCATTGCGTTAAGATTTCATTTCTTCTAAAAACGTAAGGGATAGTTTGTTCAAACTGTCCGTTTTGTCATCCCGCAGTCTGTCCTTTAATACTGTATCGTCTTGAAAAAGACCGAGAAAAAAGTTATATTCCTTCGAGATAACAAAAATGGAGAAGAAAAACGGATGGACGCAACTGGCAGGTGGCAACACGACTATTAGTGCCTAGCTGTTGTATCTAAACCTTCTCCTTCTTTCTGAAGGACCCATCACCGCAAAACGGATAGAAAACGTGAAGGAAACAAAACCCGCTTTCATTCCAATTTTGTTTCAGACGTTTTCATCAAGCTTAGGCTCTATGTATGTCTCTATTTAACATATTTGTATAACAATAAATGTAAGTTTTTTCACGATCGTCTTTTTGATTTCTCATGTTTTTATGTTAAAAAAATCTGTATTTTTCAGAACTCTGTTCAGAATAGCAGGACTCTATACTGTATATTAATGTCCCTTCACTGTCTTCTTTTAAACTGCTGTACACAAGCATAATGCTGCCATTTTCCTGTAGACGGTGTCTTTTGCTACTAACTTTCTTATGATGACATTATTAATTTATGTATGATGATAAATACTTTCATTATATTACTACCAATCAAAATAATTTTGCACCGGCCAAAATTTTTGGATCTAGCAATAAGCGTATGTTGCTTCCGATGTAACTGCGACTAACTATGATTCAAATATTTATATAAGACGGCGTTATGTCATTTAATTGTTAACACTTTCATGAAGATATTTTTATTTACAACAAAGAATTATTAACATTTTCACAAAGAAGACCAACGATAATTTCTTGAGTCGAGTAATACGCATCTTGTTTGTTCGATGTTTCGATTAAAGATAACATTTCAACTTTTGGTATTCTATAACGACCAATAATTATTATTGTTTTAACTTTAATTTATTTAAATTGTTATATAATTATAAGTTATATTAATTAACATAAGTTCCATTATCTTATTTTTACTTTATATTTTACCAAATAGAAATCACATTGGTTACAAAATGTTAGACTAGAGATGTCCACACTATATAGTCATAGAATGAGAATTGTTCTAAAACTTTTATTTAATATAATATTAATTACTGTTCTTCGAAATTATCTCAAATTACTCTTTGTTATAGGTGGTCGTAGATTTTCTGAAGGTACATCAGCTGATAGAGAAATCCAGCGTACGCTTATGGAGCTTCTTAATCAAATGGATGGATTTGATTCATTAGGACAGGTAAATTTTATTTACATTTTTACTCTTAAATTTACGATTTAAAATATTTCCAAGAATAATAACTACTGTTCAGTTATAACGTGTTAGTTTTAAGCTCAAGAGGATGACGACTTTCTAATTTAAGCATTTGTTCTTCTCCGTAGAACTTCCTCTCAAATTGCTCACTTTTAAAATATTTTCTGCAACTTTTTCCTGTGATATTTATTTTTCGGCACCCTGTTTAGCATGTTCTTCCTCCATCCTAACCCTCCTATCAAGTCTTTGAGTTCTGATAAAAGGAACATTGTTTTCTTCATGAAACTCAATAATGTGTCTAGATCTACAAACAAAATTTTCAAGTTTTTGACCAAATATCCTCCTTAATATTTTTCTTCTGATTGAATCAACCTAATTTGCCATCTTTTGAGGTTACTCAATCTCTGTGCTTTTAAAAAGTAACTTTTTCCACATTGCAATGCAATTGAATAGTTTTATATCAGTTGTGTTTCATAATACTTTTTCTATATTTTCAGGTAAAAATGATTATGGCTACGAATCGTCCTGACACATTGGATCCTGCTCTTCTTCGTCCAGGTCGTCTTGATCGTAAGATTGAAATTCCTTTACCCAATGAGCAAGCTAGGTTGGAGATTCTTAAGATTCATGCTGGGCCAATAGCTAAGCATGGAGATATTGGTAATGCTACACATTTTTTTACTTTTGTTGATATATACTATGTACAGTCAAACTTAGTTGTAACAGACAGTTGTTGCCCTCTAATGCAACAACTCGGACACATATTCTTTCTTTTTTTTCTGGTCAAATCGTTATCTGTTACATTATCACAAACTGCTATTTTAGTATCAATAAATATTTTAAACTCGGTTGTAGCGTCATAAATCTATGATATATTTTACTTTAATTTCATTTAAAAAAATTAATATGTAAATATATTATGCGATGGTAAAGGTCACTTATTAAGATGTGATGGCACTAAACAAATAAATGTGCAATCGGCTGTGTGTAACTAAATGTATGTCATGACCTTGCTGGGAAAGTATTTTTGTTGAGACAAATGCGCAGAATAAATCACTCAGTCGTTTAGTTTGGCATGGCATTTGCTCCTGCCCCCACAGTTCCTGTGTTTTTTGCATCGTAAGTCAACATACTGTAGTCTCTGTTTGTGATTCTTATTTTTACTGCGTGAACGCTACAGTAATTTCCGATCGCACTGTGACAGTTTTGTGTTGTGTAAAGACTAAATTTAAATGTCTGTGTTGTAATCACGTTCACGTTTAACGTTGATTATAATATAAGCAGAGATACACTGTGGAATGGGATTACAAATGGTTTATTAATTAGTAATACAAAATCAGTCCACAGAATATTACAAAATCTGGCGTTCAAGTTTACAAGTTTTGCCGGCTACTGGTTGTAATGTCTTTCAAATTAAATTCCTGGGTGGTTGTGTGATTGAAGACGTGAATGAATATTGATAGTTTGGTTGTTTTCAATTTGAAGAGAAAACATGAAGGTCTGTTGTGAAGTAAACAAAAAATTAAATTAACTCACCAAATTGGCTGGAGGTGTGTTTAGTATTTACCAGCACTAGGTGTGACTTTCTAGTGGTAAATATTTGCTTTGCTAATAAACTTCTGGTGGTAAATTAATTCTTCTCTTGGTGTTTCTTTTCTTTATTTAAATATTCAATTTATGTTTACCAGAGTAATAAACAACCATCTTCTACCAAGGTTTTTGCCAGAAAATTGAAAAAACATTCTTCTTCTTCCCTCTTAGAACATTGCTTCTTCTTCTCCCTCCCCATCCTTTTAAATAATCTTTTTTTACATTTTGGTTGGCCTGGAAGTGAGACTGGGGTTGATAGCTAAAGGCGATTTGTGCATGCACGGATAACTTAACTACAGGCGCTCACCACCCCATATACAATGTCCCCATACACAATAGAAGAAGAATATTATCGAAGAGCTATTTATATACCATACCTGGATGATTTTTGTAACTCACTGAAGGAGCGCTTTGAATCCCACAAGGAAACAGTTGCATCCTTACAAAACGTCTTTCCACAATTTTGTACTAAGACTGATTTTTGTTCATTGGAAGCTGCTGTAAACCTGATAATCTTCCGAAAACTGCTATTGGTTCTCTAGCAAAATGTGATAAGACTTTCTTTCCTAACATTTATACCCTTTTGAAACTCCTAGCAGTTCATCCTGTTTCTGTTTACATTTTACTTTGTTTAAGCCCATTTTAAAACAATATTGAAAGAATCTAGTTTACCCTCTGAATTTGGCCATCAAAATTAATGTAAAAACTTTGAGTGTCACTACTTCATTACCCAATTACCTAACTTAACATTGGTCTTGCCCCCCCCCCCCCCCCCCTCCAGATATGATCTATATACGCCACTGCTAAATTCACTACCATACTGCACATTACTTATAATAACATAAAAAATGCTATTTTAAGAAAACTATTTCAATCACTAGTATTAATTGTTATTAGATTCTGTGATAGTTTCACCTCTGCTACATTCAATGCTTTTATGGCAGAAAAAGACAAAATAAATCTTTCATTTATGCATTAGGCTTACAATAATGACAGCCTGTCCTATATACATATCTTGTAATTTATATAATGCTGAATTTTTTATACGCCTTTACCTTATTAATATTTTTTCCACTTAATATTTGAGTTTATCTTTAATGGTTTGGCCTCCGTACTCCATAAAAGGTAACCACATAGCATGTTTTCTCAAGATTAGTTGCGCTTTTTTCCTTGGATATCCATATTTTGAAAAATAATGACGAAAAATAGCTCACATCACTCAAAATACAATGTAAAAGTACATGTTGCTAAAAGTTGAATCAAATTGTACAAGTAACACAGTTAAAATCAAACTTTTCCCTGTTATGATATACCTAATATTTCTTTTCCATATTTTCAGACTATGAAGCTGTTGTGAAACTGTCAGATAGTTTCAACGGTGCAGATTTACGGAATGTATGTACAGAAGCTGGTCTATTTGCTATCCGAGCTGAGCGGGAATATGTTATTCAAGAGGACTTTATGAAAGCTGTACGCAAAGTTGCGGACAACAAAAAATTGGAATCTAAACTTGATTATAAACCAGTTTAATATGGCATTTATAATTTAATTATATTTATACAACCTTATTTCTTACAATGGAAAATAAAAGTCTGCTTTTTAAATCCATATTACTTTTTTATTCAGAACTGATCCTAGTACACATATGTTTGGCATTATAAAATTATTATTGTGAAAATATTTTAGTAATTGACAGTTTGAAACTGGTTGAAACAAATTAAATGTTTTACTACTAATCTTTCCCATGCAGAAAACAGGTATACCGTCATAGTAGACTACCCACGTGTAATGGATACATCCGTAGCAGCACTTTTTGCTTCGGCTCGCATTAAAATGCCGAAGTATTAAAATCACGTGATAATTTTATGTGTGTCTGTTAACATGATATATGCACTCACAGACGTCATAGAAAACTTCTGGTGGTGCCAAAATCTTTGTAGTTTTATTGCGGAGAATTGAAAGGCTTTTGAGCTTTCTAGTGCGAGTCATATCGCTTTTGGGGTCATGTTTTTGTGTTAAAATTTTGAAATATTGGATCAAAATTTGTATAATACAGTGTAGGGTAATGTTTTATGTTTTTGGGTACGGGAAAACCGATTTTGAGAGTTAAAAAGTCGTAGCACGTCGGGGTCACGTTTTTAAGGTCAACATTTTAAAAATACAGTGATGGTTTTCACCGTTAAAGAGTCGTAGGGCATTGGAATAATTTTTTTGAGTCAACATTTTAAAAATACAGTGAGGGTATCATTTTTAATGTTTTTGGGTAAGGGAAACCCAATTTTGACAGTTATTAAAAAAAAAATAAAAAACACTAGCCGAAGTCTTGAAAAAGTGTTCCATCTTTTCATCTTGTTTATTCTTAGTTTGTGAATAATCATGGGCTGAAGGAAAATGTTCAATGTGTTGGTGGCTTATTTTTGTTTTTTTGGAGATCACCAACTAGAGACTGCTTGGTGGGAAGCCTGTTTGTTCAAAAGAACAGGGTGAGGCATGCATTCATTGTCTTCCATGGAGCGTTTAAGAGAAACTGCTGGCATAACCTCTTTAGTATTCGCTGTGATTTGTTTTGGTCTGTGATATACCCTGTCTACAGAAATGTACTGCTGAAAGAAACTGTATACTTCTGCAATACCTGTGCTTCATCCTGATATCTGCTTTAAATGTACCACAACCTTTTCCAAATTACTAAGAATGCTTGTAAGCTTTTGTGTGTGGTTGGGGTCATTGAAAGAAGGTAACACTTCCCAAGCATAGAACTGCCCAAACACATCAATCATTACCCAAAAATTTATATTTGCTGTAGTTTTCCTGTAAAGTACCTAACACCACAGATTTCAAAAAATTCAGTTGTACTTTTGGAATTTTTAGCATTATATTCAATTAAAGGACAAACACAATTTTTTTGTAATTTCTACAATTTTTTATTGAATCTTGCCGACCAAGGTTTCGCCCATGACGGCATTGACGAGGCAGTTTTACAGACTAAAGAATATTAGAAAAACAAACGTGTTTAAACATAGAACAGTTACTGACAACAAAGAAAAAGGAAAAAGAGTGGAAGGGGGGAGTGGGGTACGTATGGTCATAAGGTTGACAATGGGTTTAGTAGAGGCGAGTTGGACAAAAATTCTACCTGATCATTAAGTACTAGGCTAGCATCTTTAAAACAATCTTTAAAACTGACGAGCATCTGTAAAACTGCCTCGTCAATGCCGTCACGGGCGAAACCTTGGTCGGCAAGATTCAATAAAAAATTGTAGAAATTATAAAAAAATTGTGTTTGTCCTTTAATTATAATGGAATTCTACCAAGTACCTTCGGTCGTCACTATCAATTGTACATTATATTCAAGACTGCCTTGAAAACAAAATATAAAACGTTATTCTTTAAAAAAATAGTTTTGCTAACCTTAAATAAAAGCATTTAAAGAGATATGCCAATGACAACATCCAAAAATATTTATGTCAAACTATGCCCCTCCCCCAAAACCCATAGTAAAATATTTTTTATTTCCAATTATTGGAATTAATGAGGAGTACCATGCTTTATAACTAGTATGTAGAATTTCCTACTAGCTAGAATCACATGTAGTATGTGATAGCTTTATCCAAACTAGAACCCTTTTACCAAAATATCAGCAATTTTGAAGCACATTTACTACCACTTATCAATCCGTGAATAAAACACAAATATATTAATGAATTTTGGGTATCGTCTCCAAATGGTCTAAAACGAAATCCTACCCACCTCCGACCAACCATTTTCAAGTTGGATCGAGTGTAATTTTCTTAAAAAATTTGGCTAATTACAGTATTGCCTAGGGCTATGAAATAGTTACCATTTTACTGTAAGGTTATCTAAATAAGAGACTGAAACTCAAATGAAAAAATAAATGAATGATCTGATGTTTGCAAACCATCAGAGAACTTGCAAAAGAGGTTGGAATCGTGTCAACTGCGTTCTGTTGTGAGATTTTATCACGAACGAAATGCAAAAAGGTTTGTTCCTTGTTTGATGATTGAAGATACTTTAGGATACTCTGTTTTCATCACAGAATATTGAATAGAATAGAAGTGGCAGGCATAGGGTAAGAGGATGTGAGTCGACTCCCGCTCTCTAACCCCCACTCCTTTGCCCTCAATAACACACTTAACCTATATAACCTTCCACGTTATATCAGAACTCTCCATGATTGTTTGTTACTCCTTGTTTAGTCTTTGATATTGAAGTTTCTTTTTTTGTGTTTTGTTATTTTTTTATGTTATAATGCCTTGTTGTGAGACCTTTGGCTGCAGCGTGAGAGAAGTGGATAAAACAGTTAGCCCCCCGATAACTTTTCATCAATAAGTATCTATACCAGGGGCTTATATAAGGGGGGGCCCAGCCCCCCCCCCCCCCCGAAATTAGACAGTGTAAGACAAAATTAACTAATATGAGTTGTTGAAATGCATAATTTGCCAGATCTAATAGATTCTGTAATCTGTAAACATTGTTAACCTCATTAAGTCTTTATAATATACCATTTTTTTACCTGTCAAAGATTCACTTGTTTACACCCTTTTTAAAACAATATTAAAATAATCTAGTTGTAATTTACCCACTGAAATCGGCCTTAAAAACTAGCGTGAAACATTGAGTATAACTACTTTATTACCCAAATTACCTAATATAACACTGGACTTGGCCCCCCCCCCAAAAAAAATATGTATATTCGCCACTGATCTATACTAATATTATAAAGAGGTCAAATTTGTTTGTTTGTTTGTATGAAGGGGGTAATCTCTGGAACTACTGAACCGATTGAAAAAATAGTTTTACTAATAAAAAGCTACACTATCTCCGAGTAACATAGGCTAGAATTCATTTTGATAAAAGCCTTTTGTATTTCAATATTTGTAAATTTGTCGAAAAAATCTTAGATTAGGCCTAGACTGATGAATGATCACATGTATTTACATTTATTACCATAGCAACCAATTGAATAAAATAACAGATAAAACATCTGATTCAAACTGTGAAGCAATTATTTAAATTTCTAATTTTTAGGTTCGGCTTTTATTAAAGTGTAGACCTGAGCCTTGCTGGTTCGTTTAATCTTTATTATATCTGCTTTTATAAAATATACAAAATAATTTGATTTGAACATCATTATTTACCATCTTAGCTTTGGGGTTATTATTAATATATTATTATAAAGAGATAAAATTATTATGTTTGTATGTAGGGCATAATCTCTGGACCGATTGAAAAAATTGTTTTACTAATAAAATGGTAACCTGTTCTTGAGTAACATAGGCTAGAATTAATTTTGATTTAAGGGTTAAAACAACCCCTAAAACAAAAAAATTTACTGTTATATTTCCCTTAAACAGTTAGTGAGCTGAAAATCTGTACATTTATATTTTACAACATACATAAAAAAGTATCATAGATTGACATTTTGTCGTGTGCTGCTAAGGGGTGAAAATGTAGTAAAAATGTTGATTGTTATACTTTCCTTAACACTAGAGAATAAACCCTTAATAAATTAAGGAACCACTATGTTACATCCTAATTAAAATAAACAAGACATATTAAAATTTAATGGGGAAAAGGTTTTTTTCTTCAACAGATCAATTTTTAGAACAAGACACTATCCATTACTTTCAAAAAGCATAGTGACATATTATTTTAAAATAAGGATATTTCATCACATAAATGAGATCAACGGTCAAATCCACAAAAATAAAATAAGGTCGAGAAACAACAAATTAGTATTGTTCTCCAGGTACAATAATTTTTTTATAATAATCTATATACTCAAATACCTAAATAAAATAATATGTAAACATAAATACAATTTCAAAAAGTTCATTTTTTTATGAAACTTACCCTCCTACCAATTATGTTATGTAAACTACTTATAAACATTTGGACAATGAAGAAAACAAAATTAATAAAACTAAATTGTTATTCTATTAGCAATTAGAATATTATTTCTAATATTTATTTTGCTTAAACATTCACACGGTGGACCATGGTTTAAATAAGTTCTTTACAACACTGTTATTGTTGAAACCTTGGTTCACTATGAAATAAAGATAATATCAAAATCGTAATAAATGTGTTTGATTTATTTTGTTCACTGTCCGAATATTAATATGTTTCACAACATTCAGAATTCATAAAACAATTATTAATGTAATTGCATTAAGTAGGTCTAACTGACAACTATTTGGGCTTAAGCCCTTGTAAGCTTCATTTGCACAAAAAAAACACATTCCACACACTCTTTATGGGAGTAAAACAGTTACAATTCAAAAAAAGGTAATTTGAGAAAGCGCTTGTGAAGGAACTGAGAGGTCAAGAGAGTGGGGGAACAGCTAGGTTTGACTCACATCACTCCACCCCGCCCGGCCTTGGTGCCGGTTCTACTGTATTACATGTTCTGTGGTTTCCATCTAGTTCCCAGTTTGTTTTTTTTTAACTAAATAATTTTTGTCTTGAATGGTTTAACTTATTCAAATTTGACACGACCCTTAATTACGTCAAGGCCTAGTTAATGTAAAATAGCCAGCCTAATCTAATAATCTGTTTTAAAATGACAGCCCCTTAAAATTTTGAAGTGGAAAATAACTCAAAAACAGGAATTTTTGACAAAATATGTCAAGAGCAAAGTAATAAAAAACAAAATCGCAGCTAGATGGAAAACTGACTATTTTAGGACTTATGATTTTTGAAACTTGTTTATTGTAAATGATGGAACACGTAGGTGAATTATTAGTTCACATTTTTTAAACACCCTGTATAAAGGAACAAAATAATCATGGAATCTCCGGAACCACAATCAATTCATGCCTGGAACTTGGAAGATAAGGCTGCCTTGCAATACCTCTGGCTCTTTGTATTTCGAATGAGATCCGTCAATTAATGAACTATCGAGATTCCATTTACCGTAAAGAAAGGAAAAGGAAAAATTTTATCGACCTTGAATTGTACCACAGTCTTAGAAATCATGTGAAACAACAAATAAAAATTTCTAAAATCCATTATTAACATTTAACATTCTTTATTTAATAATAACAAATTCTGCTGTGTTTTTTAAACGGGTTAAATGATTGGGCATGGACAAAGAGCATTGCTCTCAGTCAGTAAACGTACCCCTTGATTAGTTAAATAGTTTCTTTGTAACCACCCCCCCCCCCTTTAGTAAATGATGTTTCTATAAACAATCACTTAGTGATGTTACAAAGAATACCTTGTATTTTAAATAATACTTTTAACTTTTTTTGGTTTTAGAGACGGATGCAGTTAAAGCTCTGCGTAGATTAATCTCTAATGCTGTGGATGCTGACGGTATTCCAGTTAGTTTTATTAAGGGTACTATTGCTTTTACTTTGCCAACTATTACGATGCTTTTTAATGCTTCATTAATATCTGGAGTGTATCGCCCTTATAAGGATGTCCGCTTTGGTCTGTCCCATTAGTAAAACGTCATCCCTCACGTCATGGCAATTTTAGACCTATCAGTATTCTGCCAGCCTTATCAAAATGTCTTGAACGAATTGTCCACCAACAATTAATTAACATCTTTTCTTGAACAAAATAATTTTCTCAGTCCATTTCAATCAGGTTTTTGTTCTGGCTCTTCTTTATGTAACCCATGATATAAGAAAAGCAATGGAACACAGTGAAATAACTAACCTAACTCTATTTGATTTCTCTAAAGCTTACGATTCTATTAATCATTCATTGTTACTAGCTAAATTAAAAATATAGGACTGGAGCCAGTTTGTATATCATTGATTAATCATATCTCTCTGAACAAAGGCAGTGTGTCAATATTAGAGAGAGTAGGTCTAGTTGGAAGGATGTTAGCATATGAGTTCCGCAGGGTTCTGTCTTTTCTATAACATAGAAATACTGTAAATTTCATTTAAATGCCGATGACTTTAAAATATATTTTTACACTTTAAAATAGAGGATTCCAGTAGATCGGTGGAACACATGAACAAATATTCTATTGGCCAGAAAAAAATGAATTAAAAATCAACATAGCCAAAATGCAGTTTATTATTACTCTCAATTAATTGTTAAACAAAATAGACTTAGACAGCTTTCCCAGACTTCAGTTTGATCTTGGACTGCTCATTGATAGTATACTTTGACTTGGAGAGATTATATGACTGAGACATGTAATAGAGTTTTTGCAGGGATGCATACCTTAAAAAAGGGCAAGATCTCTTGCCGTTCCATATCAGAGTGCTAGTAAAATTTCTTATATTTCCACATTTTACCTACTGTGACACCGTAGTCAGTGAAATGGCCGCAGCGTGCACACAATTACCATATACGTTTTATTTAAAATGCGATGCTCATGTTTCTCTTTATTATAAAACTCTTAACAACTTAAAACTTCATGGTCTATGGAGATATCATACTCTGATGATGTTACATTTTATTCTACAAACTGGAGTGTCAGCTTGCCTAGTAGAAAAGTTTGCCTATATCTTTAACATAAGTGAAAAGAGCATTAGACGAGATGGAACTACGCTTGCCATACCTTTGGAACGGACTATGAAGTATATAACTAATCATTTACTGTGTCCGCTTGCTGTCTCTGAAATTCACTACCGGATGCAATTAAGTCTGCCGACAACTGTCCGATTTTCAAAGCTATTGATGTCTTACTTATTGTGCAGAGTGGATGATGCATCCTAGTTTTGAGGCGTACTTTAGAAGTGTTTATTGTTCAGTTGTATGAATGTTTAATTCTAATTATAACAAGTATCTAATTAATCTGTAAGTATTAATATCTGTTGATGTTTTTATAAATTGCATACATTTATTTTGGTTTGTTAGAGAACTATTTCTTTTAAAGAATGGTTCTTGTACTAAATGTTTTTAATTTTGTATTAATTGGGGTTTGGTGGAAGAGAGGACTAAATAGTCCTAACCTCGCCAAAAAACATAACTTAGTCACTTATCTATCTTGGGGCCTTAGGGATATGTTAAAGAATCAAGGGTAATAGGAGTTGCCTATAAAAAGGTTTTCCCCAACACCCGCTCCAACCATGAAAATCTTTATCAAAACTCCAAATTCAAAATTTGATACATGTGACCTCTTAGGTGTCAATTCTCAGGTAGGTAATGGTTTTTACAATAATCTACTGTAAGAATACACATTATTTCTCTACTATCAAGTAAACAAACAACAATCTCAAAACTACAATGCATTCAGACCTGAAATTTAGATGTATAGCAACCTCCTTGGCCAAAACTTACATTAGATGTTTTTAAGTTCCATGTCTAACCAAAAAATCATTTAAACAAATTTCATTCCTTTCAAACTAAAACACCTCTTGCGTGTTACGTCTTTGGGTAGGTAAGGATTTTTACAAAAATCTACGTGACCACAAAAATATAGAAAAATCATGAAAATTTAAACATAATTTCTCCTATCTATATAATTATAAAAGACAACACTAATCATGAACTCTCTGGAACCACCATGCGTACAGAATGTGTACAAGCCTACAGTATTGTTTTTAATATGATAGGCATTCAGCTAGTTCCTAAATACAAAAATATACAACATTTAGTTTTTTTAAACATTTTATTCCAATAGAAATTTTAATTTAAGAATTTTTTGTTATTTATTAAACTTTTTCAAGCTAAAAAAACATGGTTACATATTTTTTATTTTTTTATTTAATGGCTCAATCATTAATCTGGCTTGTTTCTTCTCTAAATATACTTGAACATTATCAAATTTCCGCTTATACAACAATGTAACGATATTTGATGTATTTACATCATTAAAAACTTGCTTATTTATAGCTTCAATTGTGTTTTCTGTGTTTTTATCATTTGTATCAATAAATTTGTTCGTTTCCTCATCCCAACTTTTTGCTTGAAGATCTATTTTTCCACAGGTTGATAATATCCATAAAACTTTCTTTTTGGTTAGTTTGACAGACCAAGGTACAATTTGTAAATGTATAGCATGTATAAAATTAAATATTATTTTTTGATCATCTTGTTTCACTGTGTAAACTAAACAACCTTTAAAACCATTAAGGCTTGCACAAACAATCGATGAAGTTGGATCTTTAACAACGGCAGTTAAACTTGTTACAGCTAAAATTGTTTCCTCATTTTCGATTGCAGTACAACAATCAATCTCTGCAATT
>JAGFPH010000861.1:302276-327494 GCA_018207615.1 Philaenus spumarius
TACCCCACTCCCCCAGACTCCTCGGAAAAAGGCTTATAAAAAAATATATATTCTTATATATCAGCCCCTCCCTTCCACATATCCTGGCTACGCCCATGCAAATGCTATCGATATTATTTTATTAACGTGTAAAATATAGACTACTAAATATGGTATGAATAATTAATTATTTATTTACGTCTGAACAAAGGTTATGATGTATTTTGCTTGTATTCTGAAACTACACGTAAAACTAATAGTCCAGTCAAATATTACCGGTATAGCCAACACCACCTTAGGTGGTATTGGTAATTGGTATAGCTCGTTAGTTTTAGCATATAAAAATGGACTTTACGATGCGCTGGCGGGAGGAAAGAATATAGGCAAGTGGGGACGCCGTCCGCTGGAGGGGAAGTGACACCTGGTATTATTATCTCTGGAAGGGACACTACGCCTACTTACTATCAAAGTTATCGCGACAGCTTTGTGTTGCATTACTTGCAACATGTAAATACTGTATAGATATGGGACTTTTTATATCTATATTTAAATAGAGTAAGAGTTTTGTTTGTAGACTATTGAGAATAGTGTGATTTTTCGTTTATTTACGTTTCATACACCAAAAATTCCGAAACAAGCCTTATCTCAATTTTTGTCTGTCTGAGATGTCGTTAACGCTCGCGAACCTGTTTCTTGTTCACGATTGATGTTAAATAAAACAACTTATAACGATAGATATAACTATTTTAATAAAGAAACAAACATGAGTAACAATAAAAACTACATTTTGATACTATTTACAAGTGTTAAGTAAAATAAATAAACTTATAACTTAATATTTAAAAAAAGTACATCAGTAGGCCTACGTTTATTCATGTAAAAGTATCGGTAGTAGTCGTAGTAGTGTATTAAAATTGTGTCGTTTAATATTACGCGATGATTTTATATCAACTGTTCCAATTAATTTAGTGAATATTAAAATCAATAATTTAGTTAGTGCTGTAAACTAGGCCTATGTTGTAATTTTTTCTTAAAGGAATGTTACTGAGAAAGGATAGGTTATTTTGAAAATAAATATATTAAATTTATTATTAATATTAATCACACTGTGATGAAAAGTATCGTTCATCACACGGGCCAAAAGTGACACGATGAAAGTCATTCACTGTCCTTCAAATTACGCCTAAATCAAAATTTTCTAAGTCACTTTTTATATTTGTTCGGTGTCTACCTTAGTTTGGAGTAACTTACTAAAAGAAGTGCCAGATTCACTACAACTTTTTCCTCCTTCAATATTCTCTTTAATGTGCTCTTTGAAATACCAGTTGCCTGTACAACTCGTTCCTGAACCTTAGTCGGAGCATTTGTTTCCGCTTCTCTTTTCATGAAGTGGTAAACATTAGCAACGATCTCACGGGTTTGGCTGTGAATAACTTTTCTACCCCCTAACTTTGATTTGACACTGCCTTCCATTAAACCTAATTATACAAATATAAACAATAAAAAATAACAACGCTAAAAAAACAATAATAAACAGCGATAGTTAAATAGTAAATAGATTTGTGCACGGACAATATTGTTATTGAAAACCCGTACAAGGGCTTTTAGAACGAAGTGTTCCGTTCAAAGCTCGGTAGTAGACTGATGGGGACTGATCACTAATCCTTAGTTCCTTACTGATCCTCTCTGACCCCCCACCAGTCTAATTAACTCCGAGTTTACTGTGCATCCGAGGTCACAGTCTATGCAAAAAATACACTATAAATAGCTAAAATCGCAATCCAACGGCTAGTTCCGATTTTTACTTTCTCACTATACTATAGTATAGAGCAAGTATAGTGTTCGCAAAAAAATCAATGTTGAGATTTTGTGGAAATATCCGTTTTGGGATCCCCTGAGTCCAAAAAAGTGGTTTTTACAAAATGTCTGTCTGTATGTATACAAAGCTAGAGCGAAAAATATTCGATCGATTTCAAACAAATTTGCACCAGACATGTCAAGTAGGCCCGTATAGATGCACGAAAAACGGTTTTGAAAAATGTTGAAAAATAACCCCGATTTGGCAAAAAAACCCAAAAAATCAGTTATAATTTTTTAATACAAAACCGGCTCTAACGATTTTGATAAAATTTGTCTTATTTGTAGCCTTTAATGTACCCTGCCGTATGCAAAAAACCGCATCATTCTAAAAATTCTTGTTTAGCTAATATTAATAATAATAATTGATTTTTGGGGGTTTTTTGGCCATAAAGTGGGTTGTTTTAAAAAAAATTTCAAACCCTTTTTTCGTGCATCTATACAGGTCTAATTGTTGTGTTTCGTGCACATTTGTTCGAAATCGATCGAATAGTTTTAACTCTAACTAACAATAATAATATTTATTAGTTAATCTTCTAGTTTAAAATCACCTCTCCTACCCCTCCTAAAATAATGAAGTCACTGTGAATCTAATTAATAATTTAAATATGTTTGTGAGAAAGTATGTGCCAGTTTCTGGTACCGTTTATTTAATATGTTGCTAGGACCACTACCAGTAATGTATATCCAAGTTTGCAGCTTCGAAAGACTTGTGCTAACTTCGTAGCACGCGAAAATATCGCACTTTTTCAGTTTTTTTCACTATATCTTCTTAACTATGCGTGTTTTCATAAAACATGTTGTTACGTTTTTAAAGTAGATTAAATTTTCTACAATTTGAAACCAGAACCAGCTCTGTAGCTCAGATAGCAGAACCAATACAGCCCTCCAAAATTGGCAATATTTTTTGCTAAAAAGGGTAATTTTAAAATTTGGTCAACTTTTGACCCCGAAATCGAGGAAAATACTCATTTTACGAGTTAAGTCGTAGACAGAGATGTTGTAGCGAATGTTATTAGCTTTAATTTGAGCACAGAACGACGTCTGTAGGTCGAATAGTTTCTTCACAATGCTTGAAAATCCAAAAATGGAAAAACTGCATTTTTTGCAAATTGGCTCTGTTGAGTTTTTACAATGATTTGAGGGTTATTTGACTAAAGCACACGTGAAATTCTTCAAATGTGTCTTTCATTAGTTGAATGTGATTACAAAAGAAAACTGCAGCCCCCCTTCCCTCTGGACTGTGGAATCAAAAATCACAAATCTAGAAAAACCTATATAGATCATTTACCAATGTAACTAAAATGTGTGAGAGCTCGATCAAGCACCTACGTCTTTGAATTTTGAAAAGGAAGTGATGAGATAAGGACGAATAGAAGGTAGGCAGGCAGGTTTCCCTCCCTTCCATTCCAACAGTCCTTCGGTCACAAATAGGATTCTCATTCTCAGTTTAGTTTCTATTACTCGTCGCGCGCTTACGAAATAAAGTCGGCTCCACCGGGAAGTTGTTTTATTTGTTGCAATACACTCAAAGAAGGTACAGCTGTAGTTGTGAAAGAAACGCGGAATTTGTTCTTTAATTAAAGTGAGTGAGAAACGTGGCCTAATACAGAATAATAGTCGCCAAAAGGCCCCTTACAATATTCGTCAACCTCATTTATTTAATCGTGGAGATTTGGAAGTTCCCCAGGATTCGAGTTGTTTCTCCATGCCTTCACTGGTTGTGACACCACCTCTGCCCTTTTCTGGTATGGAAAGAACAAACTGTGGAGCGCCATCCAGAAATACCCTCAACTCATCACCACAGCTGAACTATTCCTCCAACCTATTTCAACCCACCAAGCCATCGCAGATGGCCGGAGTGAAGTCCCTAATTAGCTCTGTACACACTGAGTCTACACTGAGGATACCCTCCAGAGACTGTGCTATAAAATTTTTGTGAGAACAGTAGCCACCTCTAAGGTTGACCTTACCCGTTTGCCTCCAACGGAAGATGGTGCAACATTCCACGCCTACCAAACATACCACCAAGTTCAGAAGTGGATGGGGGTGGAAAAAGATGCCTCTCAATGGGGATGGAAGAAAGGCTGTAGCGGAGGCGGCTGTACCTACCTAAAAGCAGGCCTCAAATGAGTCGTCCAGTTGCTAAACTCGTTCTGTCCATTTTTTCAAAATTGAGGTAAGACCGCCATTTTTCAAAGTTTGTTCTCCTGCATCCAAAAACAGGAATGTCATGATGAAAAAGTCATTGTAAACCTGGTTAAAACGTATTTGAAAACCAATACATGCTGCAAAACTCGTTATGTCCATTTTTGTAATGCAGTAAATTCGTTTTGTCCTGCTCAATAAAACTGATGCAAAACTCGTCAACTTATGACCCATTGCAAACTGATTCACCATCAACTTAACTGCTTCATAATTCGTTATGTCCACTCTGAGTGTGCCTACATAATTCTTCTTTGTATGCAGTTTTTAATATATTCTGAGTTTAAAATACCGTGTATTTGATCGTGTTGGCAGCACTGATTTTGTCAACATACAACTGCTGGCATTCACTAAACATATTAAATAAATAAAAAATGTTAAAAAATTGCTATGTTAATAACTGCAACAGAGTTTTTTTTAAGAGTTTTTAATCTTTTAAAGTGGTTAAAGGATAACAATGAATCCACTGCAAGTTCAGGAAGCTCCACCGGGCAAAGGAAGAAAGAAAAGGCCAAATAAAGAGGAATGGAAAAGAAATAAGGCTAAGAAGCAGAGGTAAGAAAATTTACAGTTAGGTTTAGTGTTTAACTTATCTTACCCAGTGTTATGCAATACAGTTGTACATAATTACATGTTTTATAAATGTCTATGCCTAATAATAATGTAAATTCATACATAGGCCTTTTTTTTTCTTTTAGACATTCTTCACCTGGACTGCCTCCACCACCCTCATGTAATCATTCAGGTACAGAGGCTTTCCAGTGCAGCAAAGTGAGCTTACAGGATGTACGGCGAATGCATCAGAAGTTTTATGCAGACCCAAATAGAGAAGCCCAGCAGAGTTTTATCCTGAGATACGTAACAGTAAGTCAGCCTATACGGGAGAGGCCAATAACTAGAGATGAGGCGAGCCGGAAGAAAAAGGTAACAGCAAAGTATTTCATACCAGTTTTAAGGTGTGGCCGGTCAAAACTAGTTCCAGTGTGCAAAAAAATTTTTGTAAACACCCTTGGTGTATCAAGAGACAGAATTCAGTTATTGTGTAAAAAATTCCTTGAATCAGGAGATACGCCTAAAGACCAACGTGGTGGAGACACTTGATCATTAAAATATACAGACCAAAAAAAGGCTGTAAAAGCTTTTATAGAATCTCTACAAATAATAGAAAGCCATTACTGTCGGGGTAAGAATATTACTCGTCAGTACCTACCTAGCGAGTTGACTATCAGATAACTTTGGGAGCAGTATCAAGGTTCTCATGATGAAAATCTTAAAGTAAAGTAAGATTATTTCAGAAACATTTTCGATAATGATTACAACCTAGGCTTTGACTCTCCTGCGACAGATGTCTGTTCTACATGCCTGTCACTTTTTGACAGGATTAAGCGTTGTAGGGACCAACAAGAAAAAGACACACTAAAGACAGAACGCACTGTTCATAAAAAAAGGCAGATGCCTTCTTCAATCTGGTTAGGGAACAAAAAGATGGCGAAATCACCTTTACTTTTAACTGTCAGAAAACCAGATAATCCCGAAAATTCCTGATCAAGCCTCATACTATTTACGTCAATTATACATTTACAATTTGTGAGAGATCCTCACAAGATCCACAAACTAAGGATAAAGTCTTCTTTTATGTTTGGTTGGAAAATGAGTACAAAAAAGGCTCGAACCAAATCTCTTCGGCATTATACCACCATTTACTAAATACAGATCTGACGGGAGTGCACACTATCAAAGTGGCCGCTGATGAATGTGGTGGCCAAAACAAGAATAAGATTGTCATTGGTATGCTCAACAAGTTTCGGTCTCAAGATCCTCCACCGTCTGTAAAAAAAATAATGTTGCTTTTCCCAGTAGTAGGCCACTCCTTCATCCCTCCTGATAGGGTTTTCATTCGCTGAGGCTAAAATTAAAAAAACATACCACCCTTTTAACAGACAACGACTATGTCAATATTTTTAAATCGTGTGCAACGGTTATTCGCTTGGGACAAGACTGTCCCATGTTAGACTGGAAAGAGACGGCGACTGATACTATAAAAGAACCTAAGGATTGGCATTTTCAATTAAGACCAACCAAACGTATCGTCCTAGTGTAAACCATAGAAACAGGTGAAACCCATTATAATGTTGACTCAGGAGTAGGAAAAAGTATTGTTAAGCATGGAAAACAATTAACATCCATGAATCTGAAACCACTGAAGGAAGGTTTTGCCATCAAAAAAGCGAAATTGAAAGACCTAAATACCCTTTTGTCAAAACATTTTACTAAGGAATGGGACAAAAATAAGGATCTTACCTTCTTCAAAAAGCTCTTTGACCAACAGAAAGTATTATTTGCTAATCCAGAAGAAAACAACGAATCTGAAATTGGTGAAATTGATGAAGGCGAAGAAGGGTTGGCTGTTTAAACATTTTAATTTTTAAACTTTTACTTTGAATGAAAGAATTTTTTTATTGTATATTAGCTGAAAACATGTTTGTTACATTAAAAATAAGTTCTTGAAATGATATTTCTCTTTACTTATATATTCCTATCCCATATAATGCAGCAAAACTCGTTTTCTCCAGCATGCTGTACCAAAACTCGTTAAGGCCAAAATAAACCCCCCTTAAAATCCCCCTAAATGTTCAAATCTTTTTTAGGGTACTGGACATACATTATAATATAAAAACTGATAGTAACAATGTAAAGATAAATTTCTTCTTATGTTACTTTTTAGTTTATAGTTTTTTCCGTTTCTGAAAGTTTTGAAATATGGACATAACGAGTTTTGCAACTGGACGACTCAAATGCTCAGAACTTTACAAATTTTGCTCCAGCGTCTCTTCCCAAAACGTCGCCGTAATTCAGATTGCCGAAGGAGGAGAAGACGACGACGATTCACTACCTATTTTTCAAGATGAATCTGACGATTCCGAACCACCCACGAAGCGGGCAAAATGAACTATTAAAACCCAACAATATCTCTCGTAAATTTTCAAATAGATATATACAAAAAAACTTTTGAATTAATTACATTGTAAATACATTATTAATATACTAAATATATATTTCTTGCTGATGTACATGGGTTTTCCTTTCAAAATGCATCGTAAGAACTCAACAGAGCCAATTTGAGAAAAATGCAGTTTTCCCATATTTGGATGTTTAAGCATTGTGAGGAAACTGTTAGACCTACAGACGTCGTTTTGTGCTTAAATTAAAGTTAATAACATTCGCTACAGAATTTTTTCCTATGAATTACCCCTTAAAATGTGTATTTTCCCCGATTTCGGGGTCTAAAGTTTACCAAATTTTAAAATTACACTTTTTTGCAAAATATTGCCAATTTTGGAGGGCTGTATTGGTTCTGGTATCTGAGCTACAGAGCTGGTTCTGGTCTCAAATTGTAGCAAATTTAATCTACTTTAAAATGTAAATAACACGTTTTGTGAAAAAACGTATAGTTTAGGAGATATAGTGAAACAATTGAAAAAAGTGCGAAATTTTCGCGGTATTTCACGTGCTACGAAATTAGCACAGGTCTTTCGAATCTTCAAACTTGCATATACACTACTGGTAGTGGTCCTAACAACATATTAAAAAATCAGAACTAGCCGTTAGTTTGCGATTTTATTTTACTATATAACTGGCCTATAACACTAAAACTCAATCATTTTCGCGGGAATCAAATAATATTATAGAAATTAAGAAACAAGAAAACTCTAAACAATGTTTTTTTGTTCTTTGCCGATTTGGCTTAAAATAAACCAAGGCTTTGCCTATATAAGCATAAAGCCTTCTTATATGTAGCACTTTTTAAAAAAAACTGATAAAACAAAACACTATCCAAGTATAACACTTTTCTAAGTTCACTCTTGTGGTTGTGGTAGCACTGGTATATTCTTTGTTTTATTAGTAACTTAATGTCACGATGTCAGTACTTTTCTATACAACACTTTTAATTAATGTTGTATTAACATTTATACAGACTTACGTGTAGTATTTACCTATCCACATACAAATAGTGTTAGTAAGTAGTGGTTGATATATTAATAACTGTAAAATTCTAGACAAAGCGATCATTATAAATTGGGTTTTACACGTAAATCAAATTTAAATTCCTGTTCTAAAGAAGGACTAATCTTCTTGCCAGAGGTCCTTCTGGCATTCCCGAAAGGTGTTGGACCATGGATTGTGAAGACCCACGAGCCTCGGGAAAACATTAGCTACAAACATATATATACGATTTTCTTTTTCCAACATTAACTTGCAAAAACAATGCAGACTTAATAAAGATATGGCTATCTAAGAAACTATGGGCGTGACTCGTGACGAATATTTTGAAGGCAGTGTTTAGAAAACTCAAATCTTGACGAATCCAAAGGTGTCATTATTTATTCTCTTCAAACCCAGTTTGTCTAGCACAGCGATTCCCAAACTTTTTCTTTCCGCGACCCATTTTAGCCCATACTTTTTAGCCGCGACCCCCTAAAAATAACGTTGTGAGCAGCGAGGGGCTGAGAGAGCGCAGGTGTCTGTGAGGGGGGGGGGGCAAAGGAGGAGGGATTACGTACGTGTATTGTGTTTTGTTCACTCACGTATTGTTTGATTTTGTTCTAACTATGGATAAGTTTGTTAAGCGTGCAGGGCCTTCGACTTCTCATGATAATCATGAACAGAAGAGGGTAGAGGTGAGAAAGAATAGTGACAGTTATATTAAGTACGGATTTACGGTGCTCGGAAATCGGCCTTAGTGTGTTATTTGCAGCGAGTTGTTATCGGCCGAGAGTATGAAACCTTCCAAGATGATTTGCCATTTAGAAAGTAAACATCCCAGTTTTAAAGATAAGCCAGCAGATTTTTTTGAACGTAATTTAACTGCTTTAGATTACCAGAAAAATTCAGTAGTTCAGTTAAGTGGAAATAATATGAGCAAAAGTGCTTGCTAGCATCGTATCAAGTGGCTTTACGAATAGCAAAGAAAGGTAAACCACACACGATTGCTGAAGAGCTCTTCTACCTGCTGCAGAGGATATGGTTACAACTATGATCAGCCCAGGTGCAGCTAAGAAGCTTTCCACCATCCCTCTGTCGAACAACTCGGTGGGGAGGCGTATTACCGAGATGGCTCAAGACATAAAGGATCAGTTGAAAACAAAGTTGCAGAAAAGTGAGTACTTTTCCATTCAAGTTGACGAGTCTACGGACGTGTCGAGTTTGGAGGAGTTTATGTGCTTTGTTCGCTTTGAGGGTGACGGTAGTGTGGAAGAAGACATTTTATTTTGCAAACCTTTGCCTGACCACGCAACAAATGAGGAAATGTTTAAAATGTTAATGTCTGCAACCGATTCGCTTCAAATTGACTTTAAAAAGTGTATTTCAATCTGCAGTGATGGTGCCAAAGCAATGACTGGGAAAGACAGCGGTTTCGTGAGACGGATGAAAAATGTCATGCTTAATGCCACTTGGGTTCATTGTTTTCTGCATCGCCAGGCATTAGCTACCAAGGACATGCTCACTGAGCTAAAACCAGTGTTGAACGAAACTGTTAAGTTGGTTAATTTTGTAAAAAGCCGGCCATTACAGTGTCGACTGTTATCACAGGGTATGCGAAGAAAGGGAGGCACATTACAAATGCCTCTTGCTTCACACAGAGGCAAGGTGGCTGTCACGATGGAAGGTGATTTCTCGAGTGTTCGCTTTGCGCTCTGAGCTTAAGATATTTTTTAAAGTTGCAAACAAAGACCTTGCCAGTTTTTTGTGTGACAATGAATGGCTGTTAAAACTTGCTTATTTAGCGGACATATTTCATCATCTGAACGATCTCAACGTTTCCTTGCAGGGAAGAGACAGAACCATACTTTTTGCACAAGACAAAGACAATTCGTTTTTAAGGAAATTAGCCATTTGGTCAACCAGGGTTGAGAAGAATATATTTGAAAACTTTGAACTGACAAATGAGCTTATCATATCTCTTGATCGAAGCGATGAAGACTATCCCGACATTGACAACCTGTCCAAACTGGTTACTACTCACTTGCAAAGTCTACAAGAGCAGATCCTTAGCTACATTCCCGAGGATCAACACACCGGTTGGAACTGGGTGCTTAACCCCTTCAACGAGCAGGCTGTGAACGAGGCTGACTTAAACCCACTGATTCATGACAAACTCATCGAGCTATCCTGTGACAAGACTTTGCAACTGTCCTTCAGTACCCAAGATGTTGACAAGTTCTGGCTACAAAGAAGAGCTGAGTAGCCAAGCTTAAAATCAGTGGCTCTGAGAATCACCATGCCCTTTGCAATATCCTCCCTCTGCGAACTCGGATTTTCTACATTGGTCAACATTAAAACCAAGGCAAGAAATCGACTGGACGTAGAAGACGACCTTATTGTATGTGTATCTAAAACTAAGCCAAATTTTAACAAACTTGTTGACAGAAAACAGGTCCATGTTTCTCACTAAAGAAATCTTTTTTACTTAGAAATGTATTAATATTTTGTAAATGTACAAAGTTATTTAATTTAAAATTCCCGATGGTCGTCTAAGTTTAAGTACATAGTTCAACATTATTTGTATACATCTCGCGACCCCTTTCCGAACAGCCCACGACCCCCAGTTTGGGAACCGCTGGTCTAGCAATTATAAGCCATAGAAAAGAGGGGAATTGTGCACCATTTTTATTTACTTTCTCGCATGGCATTAGCTGTTTAGAAAATTACAATTTTAAAACGATGACTACATGTATAAATATACGTTTTAGAAAACATTTTTGTAAATAACAACATTAAGTTTCAATCATTTCCTTTCCAATGGTATTTGTTTTTTGTTTTATTGAGATTGGATGATTTTTAGTGGGTAAAAATTCAATTAAATCAGACGTTATAATAATATATTGCTGTCTCGGCCGGCACAAACGACACTATAGTGCGGTCTGCCGCTTGGAGGGTTAAAATTTTCTGTAAATGTTTTTTCCAGATTGTTAAATTTTTTGCAGCTAAGTAGGGTATATTTTTTTCAGATCCAGGATCCTCACCAGAAAGTACTAGAGTTTTGTTTTGAGAGAGATTGGTTGACCAGGTCCAGAAAACACAGTCTCAACCAAGCTCATCAGAAATTCCCTACAGCAGTATTCCAGACTGTCCAGACACAGAAACAAAGGGAATGTCTGACCAAGAAACCCAGCCTCAACCATGCTCACTTTTCCATAGCAATACTCCAGGAACAAAAGAAGATGCAGATACAGCTTCTAATATTGGATTACTACTCTCTAGTATTTTACCTGATGGGTTTCTGGTGCAATTACTTTCAGGTAGAATACTTACTTTCCAGAAAATTTGGTACCAGTCATTTCCTTGGCTCCATGTTAATGGGCCAGAAGGAGTCAAATGTTTTTACTGTTTGAAGTACGTCAGGTCGTGTCCACAAAGAACACTAGCAACCAAAGCTGGTGATGCCTTTAGTGAAAGAGGTATTAAAAACTGGAAAAAGGCTTTAGAAAAGTTTAAAAGACACGAAAAATGTTCTGCTCACTCTCAAGCGGTACTGAGCCATGCTCAGCTGCTAGCACCAATTGAAAGACAGCTATCTAGTCTAAAATCAGAACAACAAGAATTAGCACTTGATTCCCTTATGACAATTATCAGTAGCCTTAAATATCTTGTAAGGCAAGGTTTGGCAATCATAGGGCATCAAAACTATGAAGGCAATCTAATGGAACTGCTGAAATTACGCAGTTATGATAACCCAATGCTGAAATCGTGGCTTCAAAAGTACAAAAACTACACACATCCTGCTACACAAAATGAAATTATTCAGATCATGGGGAACGAAATAGTAAACACCTTCATCCAGAACATCAAGTCATCAGAACCGTTACTCTTTTCTGTAATTTGTGATGGCACAAGAGACATTTCTGAGGATGAACAAGAAAGCATTCGTATAAGATGGTGTGACAAAGATCTTGAGCCTCATGAGTTTTATTGGTTTTTATAAAACTGCAAATACATGCGGCTCGGACTTAGCAGCCCTGATATGTGATGTGTTACTAAGACTTCAGCTGCCCTTAGAAAACCTTCGGAGACAAACGTATGACAGAGCCGGGAACATGAAAGGAATCCATAAAGGGACTCAGTCTATTATCATAGAAAATCAACCTCTGGCAGAGGATATCCATTGTGGTGGACACTGCTGCAACTTAATAATGAAGTGTGCAACTTAATCCAGCTGTGAAGTGTCGAGGACAGTGAAGAACGCTATGGAATGGGCACATCAGTTAGGAGTATTTTTTTCAACTGTAAAAGCCAAAGATGAGTATGTGCATGTTCTTGAAGCTGCTTTGGAAGGCCCTGTAAGTAACATAGCAAAAATAAAACCTTTATGTCCTACAAGATGGCTCTACAGGCGTGCACAAATCAATGAAATTTTGAAGAAATATCAGTTTATACTAAAAACGTTGACTGATCAGGGACATGAAGGAGCAAGTGGACTTTTGAGTGTGTTTGAGGATGGCAAAACTTACCTTGGTTTTCTAATTGGAAAAGATGTGGCTGAAATGCTGGAAATATTAAACAGAAGTTTTCAAGCACAGAAAAGGACTGCAGCTGGACTCTGCAAATCTGTGGAACACATTATTAAAGGTTTGGAAGAGCTAAGAACACCTGAAAAATTTTCTGACGTGTACAACGAGTGCAAGAGCAAGATTACAGAGCTTGAACCTATACATTTTCTTTATGGCGTACCCCCATAGTACAATTAATTTTAAATTGTACGAGTAGGCCTATCATTAGTTTTTTTTTTTTTTAAATTTCCAAGTTTTTATACGCATTAATCTCACTCTTATGATATAAAATCTGAATTTGGAAGATAAAATGCAATACAAGATTTTTAATATTTAAAATTCCATTTTATTACTTTTGTTTTTAGTGTTCAATGTTAAAAATTGTTAGATTGGAATGATAAAATGCAAGAAACTGCATTAATACATTTATTTAATTATAATCAAATTACAAAATTCAGAATTGTAAATGTCACACCATAAATCTGTTCTGGTACAGTAATCAGTTATTCAATGTGAGGGATGAGCGTGAATGGAACGGCTTAAACTGCTGATGGCTGGCATAATTGGGCTTAACTTGAGTCTGAGATTACATTCCACTGTATGCATTCGGTTCCTGTATTTATTTTTGATGTACAGCTGATGCGAGAATACCGCCTCACATAGATAGGAAGTTCGGAACGGGAGTAAAACTCAATTGTCAGCAATTTCACCATACTCTGAGCGTCGTTGGATCCAAAAATCAATAAGCGTGGTTTTGTTAAATACTTCTTTCAGGTCCGAGTTGCAGTTTAACTCAAAAAGCTCCTCTTTGAGTTTCAGAGAAAAGCTGTCTTGAGCAATTTTCTCAATGTCAGCAAAAGGGTTTTTAATCCATGAGTACGAACTCAGATCTTCTTGAAAGTATTTTGTAAAGCTAGCTTGGAGGGAGCTACAATGATCCGATATGTCATTCAAAATTGTTTGATTCAGGAGAAGTTCGTTTTCTTTAACAAAAGATTCGAGAGATGGGAACAATGACACTTTATTTTTCTTTGATTCCCCTTCTGCAAAGCTTAGTTTTAGTTTCACACTATTGATTTTGTCCATAACTTGGAATGGGGTGTTATAGCTTCATTGTAGTTTCCTGTTAACATCATTTAGCATACTGAATATGTCTGCCAAATACGCCAATCGGCTCAACCAAATTCATCTGAAATACGGTCACGATCAGATAGAAAAATTAATATTTCATGTCGAAGTTCAAAAACTCGAGATATCACTCTTCCTCTCGACAACCACCTTATACTTCCGTGTGCAGAAGTAATTGTTTGTGAATATTATCCATTTCATCACACATGTTATGGAAAAGGCGTGAGTTCAGTGCTCTGGCTTTGATGAAATTTACAGTCTTTACTGCTTCATTTATACAGTTTTCAGTTCCGCTGGACATCTCTTTGTAACTAAGGCTTATCGGTGAAGACTAAAATGAATAAATTTAGCTTTTGGGCTTATTTGCTGCACTTGAGTAACAACTCCCTTATGAACTCCAGTCATCTGTGCAAATTCTTACACATTTTCCCCAGTTCAGCTTGTTTTCTAGGATAAATCTGTCTAATTTTCCAAATATCTCGTCTGCAGTACTTCATGGCAAAGCACCTAAACAATCATTTAGACTATGACGATGGAAAGAAGATCAAGATGGGAACAATGACTATCAATATCCAGATGGTCAACTTGAAAGTCGAGATACACGTGAACTGGGAGAAGAACTAAAACGAAGAGGCAAGCCCAAAGACATTGAGAAAATAAACCCACTGTAATCGTCTTGTTATTAAATGTATCAGTTCTGCAATTACAATAAACATATCCTTCCAATAAATAATATATATATATCCTTAAAAAAAGAAAAACTTTTGTTAGTTACACGCCCAGAAGGGTAGGTACTGCTATGTGCTCTCGTGAGTAACAATGGCTTAATTTATGACATGGAGTTACATTTATTTTAATTACAAACTTGTCAATACAATATATTTGTCACCTAAGTGACCATCAGTGTGTTTAGTAATGTTGACTGTTGTAGTACTGGCATTTCCAAGCTGTTGAAGTTACTCTTACTTTTCATCTCAAGTTGAACTTTGTTCAGTTGGAATTGCTGGAGAAGACTAGACTTTGAAGTTCTGGTACAGACCAATTCTTTGTTTCTTCAGTCCACACTTGTTAAGTATTTTCTTTGTTTTTGGAATTTTCAGCTTCTCTTTTGAAGCAGTACTTTCCAATTCACTTTCGGTGTTATTTGTAAGATAAGTTTGGCATTTTTTTGTTTCCATCTCAAATTTTCTCTTCACAAGGCAACTGACAAGGCACCAAGCACTTTGCTGAATACTGGATTTTCTTCTTTATTCATGATGTTTAATAAGTCCTTTTCCCAGACTTTAAGTTTTATCACTTTGTTTCCCGTAGCTTTCAAATCAGTTATCATATTATTCAAGAGTTTTTTTTTCACTCTTTCAGTTATTATCTTTAATGTAACTTTACAAAATTCTTCAGTCATTAAAGTTAAGGCTTTAGTTTTTGATTCCATTACAGAGGGTAGTTTAGATTTGTCTAACACAACTGGATATTTGCTAACTATTTTCACCAATAATGCCCTATCACTCTTGCTCACCTCATCAACTTGTTCATCAGACATCATGTCAACTACCTACACGACCTCACTTGCAAGCAAACGAAACAGTACCTAGTGAGCTAGACAAGCAACAAAGAGTGACACTTGGATTATTTCATGATGAGACTGGAAAGTGCGGCATCCAAGTATTTACTAGGACTTGGTTTATTCTAAATAGTTATCAGACAGATGCCAAACTTTCTTTGAAGTAAAACAATAGTGGTGTGAGTGGAACCAAAAGCTATTGTGACAAAACCTCTGTAGATATCCTGCAAAAGGTTGAAGGGCCTCTGTAACGTACCTGGTTTACAGTAACAGCATTCCTGTAAAAAAAACTAGTCAGAACAAAATAAAAGAGTAAACCTAAGAGAGTAGGAACACATGGATTAATTACACAGCCCACTCTTCAAATTATGTTCCTTTTTCTTTATGTAGAAGAAAAAGTAAAAAGAAATGACATGACTAAACAATAATATCATTATAAGTAAACAATAAAGTAACAAAAGCTAAGGCAAATATAGAATCATGAAATTGTAATGAAATTAAGGTGATTCGTTACTAAAAATGACAAAAAAACTGGGTGTCACAAATTGGTAAACTTTGCAATTATCTTTTCATTTAAGTATTTTAAGACCAAAGAATATTTATATAATAACTTTCAAATATACAGTATATAAGTAGTAAATAAGAAAACAATTAATTACTTCTGTAAAAATCAACTGCTATTTTATTTCGATGAAGATAATGGTGATTTTAACCTTTCAGAAGCAGATTCTGAGGAACAAATTTAAACAGTTTCACATCAGTCTTATTCTTCCTATTAAATAAAGATAGGCAGAAAACATACACAACAAACCAGTGCTTCAGCACATCAATGTTTTATAAAATTTAAACACACTAAAAATTTAAAACATCAAGTTATATTGCATGTAGTAATCTCAAAACAATTCAAAGTGACAGTAGATGTAAAAAAAAGAGCAACTACTTAACCCTGCAACTGTCAGACTACTCAATTTGAGTGGTCGTGGGGGCGTGGCACGTGAAAACGATCAATTTTGACAACTCTACTTGTAATGAATATTTCACCCACTAAAAACTATCCAATCACAATAAATCAAAAACCGTTGGAAAGGAAATGATCTAAACTTTAATTTTTGCATTTACAAGTTTTTTCTAAACCGTATATTTACATACGTAATCATCGTTGAAGTTTTTTAGTTTTCTAAAAGCCAATGTCGCGCAAATTTTAATGCACCAAAACTACCTTTAATTCCAGTTTCTATGTCTTTCAATACAGCCCGCCCGGTATTTTTCTGAGTTATATCTGTATACTGAAGGATTCATCACACTTTTACCTATCTGAAACTGCCATCCAATCCAAAATCGGACAAATAGTTCCAAAGATATGGAATTGTCTGTAAACCTTTGCAATTGAGCAGATTTCAACCAATAAAACAACACATTTTGCGTTCGAGATATCTTTTATAATTTGAATTATTTCAATAGACTTTTTGATATCTATTTATAGACCAAAGTTCAATCTTTCATTTGGTGTAAAGCAAACTATATTTGACTTTTTAGATGTTATTCAAACAGCAGTTGAAAGTTCATATTTGCACAGAATTCATACTACCGCTTGAGTTTGCAAAACAAGGCTGTTTCCATTGTCTTCAACGGTCATATTTTGAATTTCCTTTGTCCGCACGAGGTTTCATTTGTTTCATCTTACTTTTGTAATTCAATTGATTCTAAGTAAAACACTTTTACGATGAGGTAATATACAAGTATACAGTTCAATTTTTTGATTTATTCTCTACACTTTGTTTTAATAATATTTCATTTTTGGGCAAAGCATATATTAGTAAATTACGTTTCAAATTAGGCGGTTTTGTTAGCAATCGTGTATTTGGAACACAAAAACTGGTGTTTTCAAAATAAGAAATTTGAAATCGATAAATGTTTTTATACAGTTCTATTTAGAACTAAATTTCAAACTTTTTTACATTTACGAAAAAACCACAAAAAATGTTTACGACTTGTTATGTAGGCCTAAAGTTGAACTTTTTCCTTTCGTTACTGAACATTTTTTGCTTCTTGAGCTAATAACTTTAACAATTTTACATCAATAAATTTTTTAATTACATATATGGATTTTTTGAACCTTTCTCTACAAAAAAGGTACAGAACACGTTTGGATTGGTATACAATTACTATATTTGGCGAATTTTTGAAAATATGCTTGCACACGCACCGAAATGACTTGGCGTTGCAAAACATTAACATGGACAGTTGTAGGGTTAAACATAACTACATAGTTTATTTAAAAAGAACTCTAAAATCATATATGTTTTAATGGTTTGATTGAGTATAATAAAAATCACATTCTTTACCTTTAAAAGGTTTCTTCTCCAGTATGCCTCCAGTTTGAGTATCTTAAGTTGGCTTGAATTAATACAATAATAGCTACATTCCTGACATTTAAAAGGTTTCTCTCAAGTGTGCCTCATTTTGTAAGGCCGAATAATTGAATAGTAGAATAATCACATTCCTTATATTTATATATATAATTTTTAATGACACCTCACAATGTGAAATAACATTATTTCTAACATTGGTTTT
Source organism: Philaenus spumarius (assembly GCA_018207615.1). NCBI lineage: Eukaryota > Metazoa > Arthropoda > Insecta > Hemiptera > Aphrophoridae > Philaenus > Philaenus spumarius. Next base: position 320,130 of record JAGFPH010000861.1, read on the forward strand.
AATTTTGATTAACCTACTAACGGCCATACGACACCACAACACCAGGTTTCACGGCGCAAACGCAACAACTTCACATATTTGCATAAATTTGCATATATTTGCATAAACGATAATTTAACCCACTTAAAATTATCCAATCGTAATAAAACTGGCACCATTGGAAAGGAAATTAATTAAACTTAAATTTTTGTATTTACAACTTTTTCGTAAAACGTATATTTGCATACGTAATCATCGTTTTAAAATATGCATATCAGGCTACAGCTGTTTCCACGCTCGAAACTGCATACAATTGTACTGTTATTTCCCACTCTTGCAACGTTTCCCACCATCTACAATAATGTTTCTTTGGCATTTCTAACGATACCGTTGGATTGGTCGTGATTTCATCTTTCTGTTGGTGTCTTCCAATCAGATTTCACAGTACATTTACTGTTTCAGACAAGAGATACTAAAAACCCTTGCGATTGGACAGTCTCTCAATCGATAAACAGGCCATTTTGTCAACGATTATATAGAAGGCAACGCCCAATGTTTTGACAGATTGCTTCACACCATTTTGTAGACGAAAGTCTGTAGTTTCGAATGGTGCCAAGTAATCCGGATAAAACCGGTTTTGTGATTGTCTAGACAGCAGTGGAAAGTGACGTTGTCGTGAGATCGCCTAGGGCGTTTGTTCCCACGCTATTCTTACGGCGCGACCTATTTGCACGTGTTTAGTCGGGAGTTTTTATTCGACAGATGTCTTTTTGTTATTCAAACAAATGTAACTCAAACACTTTTGTGAACTAAGGAAAGACAAGTACACCGTTCTTTTCTTTGATTTATCCTCTACACTTTCTTATAATAATATTTCATTTTTGGTCAAAGCATATATAAGTAAATGACGTTACAATCTAGGCCTAGGTAGGTACCAGTTGTGTACTTGAAACATAAAAACCGTTTTTTTCAAAATAAAAAATTTGAAATTGATAAATGTTTTTATACAGTTCTATTTAGAACTAAATTACGAAACTTTTTTACGCTTACGAAAAAAATACAAAAAATGTTTACTAATTGTTATGTAGGCCTAAAGTTGAACTTTTTCCTTTCGTTACTGAACATTTTTTGTTTCTTGAGCTAATAACTTTTACAATTTCAAAATAAACTTATTTTTAGTGGCATATTTGAATTTTTTGAAGTTTCTTCTACAAAAAAGCTATTGAACACATTTGGATTGGGGTTCATTTACTATTTTTGGCGAATTTTTAAAAATATGCTTGCAAAACGCTAAAAACGGGCTGGCCAATTTTAGCTTTAACCGTGGCCGTTGTTGGGTTAAAGTACCTGGAGAACGCCTTTTTAATCTAACAGCTGGGTAAAATCCATTAGGCCTATACAATTTTTAACTAAAACCAGTTTATAATTTCAAAATTAGGACCATTTCAAAGTAGCATTGTATTCTAACTCATATTTTTATTAGGCTGAAGGAGACTAGTAAGTTTTTATATCTTAGTTATAGGTTGTAATAAATGTAATAGTTTTGGGGAAAAAATTACAATATATGTGCCAGAGTTTTTGCATTGTTTTCAAGGAGGTTTTATAAAAGTTAGTGTAAAATAATTAAAAAGGTAATAACTCTGGTAAAATGCTTATTGAATGTTTAATAGTATAGTTTTGTTAAAAACAGCCACACTAGCGGAAGCAAACAAGTTCAGAAATTAAAATCAAAACCCTAAAATAAATTTTAAATTATAATTGAGAACTAAAAATTATTTTGAATTGAAAATCAAAATCAAATTACATATTTAAAAATGATGCCATAATAACTGAAAATAAGTTTATGCAAAGCCTATGACTACTACATTCAAGGTTATGTATGAAAAATGAACACCAGACGAATTTGACAACTGACAATTTCAATTTATTACATTTTATTACAAACATTAACAAAACAAGAATTAAATATATATGTTTTTATTAAGTAAGTTTATTTATTGCTTCTTTACAAAACAAACAATAACATAAAACTGAAAACTACATTTTACTATCTACAAATATAATTAAATCGTGTCCGTCTGTTTGTGACAGCATAAACTGAGAATGGCTGAACGTATAAAGCTGGTGTTTGAGCCAATAGACACTGCATTTCTTTGGGAAATTTGTTGTGCTAAAACATTTGTGTTTTACTAGTGTGATTGAGTGCAAGAAAATTCATATTCTTTACATTTAAAACATGTTTTTACCTGAAATACTTGTATATATGTATTTTAAGGTAGTTTTATCCATGTCAACTCAGTACAGGGTAAAATCCTCACCATCTTAGAATTTGAAGAAATTTATTATGGAGGTAGTTTTCATATAGACTAAGAAAAATACAAAATTTTAATACTGCAATATATCAATCCCTTTGGAAATCATATGCATGTAATGTTTTCGAAAATGCCCCAAAACAGTTGTACGTACATTTTTTTAATCACTCTTGAAGCTCTCCTAATTGAGATAAAGAGCTGGAAAAGATGTCATTGGGTAACATTTTTCCAGGTCTTTTCTATAATGCACAACACAACATAGGCCAACAGAAATATATTTTTTCTCAAACTAAAATCAAAATTTTGATTTTAAATTCTAAAAAAGTACATAATGGCAAATATCACATTAAATCCAGATATTGTTGGTGGTTTTGTAAATCATCTTGCAAAACATAAAAGTGGAATGACAATGGATTCGGTACAATGACAAATTCAAACTAGAACAGTTATGCATCTTTGCTGTATTATCTCGAAAAGAATGTAATCAAGTAACCTAATAGCTGAGATTTTCAGATACGCAAGTATAAAATTAATTATTTAAACACTAATTTATTTAAATCAAGTTACACAAATGTGTTAACATGGTACTACCATTCACATTTTTTAAAATTCAAAGTACTGGTACCCGGCGTTTAATTTTCAAAACGATTGACATATTGTCAGTCTGCATGAACACTACCTCCACACCAAATTGCAACAAAATCTTAAGATTGTGTTGATTTGACCTCCGGTATTGTAATTGAGAACGCGATCAAACACATAACCTACATTTAAAAGGTTTCTTCTCTAGTATGCCGCCGCATTTTGTGCTTCTTAAGGTCGTCTGATGTTATACAAGAATAATCACATTCCTCACATTTAAAAGGTTTCTCACCGGTATGCGTCATTACGTGCCTCTTAAGAAGGCTAGACCGATTACAAGAATAATCACATTCCTTACATTTTAAAGGTTTCTCTCTGGTATGCGTCATTACGTGCATCTTAAGGAGGCTAGACCGAATACAAGAATAATCACATTCCTCACATTTAAAAGGTTTCTCTCCAGTGTGTCTCATTTTGTGTTTCTTCAAGTCACTTGATTGAAAACAAGAATAATCACATTCCTTACATTTAAAAGGTTTCTCTCCGGTATGCGTCATTACATGCATCTTAAGGTGGCTTGACCAAATACAAGAATAATCACATTCCTTACATTTAAAAGGTTTCTCTCCAGTGTGTCTCATTTTGTGTTTCTTCAAGTCACTTGATTGAAAACAAGAATAATCACATTCTTCACATTTAAAAGGTTTCTCTCCGGTATGTGTCATTACGTGCATCTTAAGTTGTCTTGACCGAATACAAGAATAATCACATTCCTCACACTTAAAAGGTTTCTCTCTTCTGTGTCTCATTTTGTGTTTCTTTAAGTCACTTGATTGAAAACAAGAATAATCACATTCTTCACATTTAAAAGGTTTCTCTCCAGTATGCCTCATTTTGTGATTCTTGAGTCTTGGTGAAAAAGCCTTAACACATGTTGAATGATGTCCCATTGGATGGTTATTGGAGTACGGAGAAGTTCTCTGGTACGCTTTGTCTTCAGAATCTGTAGCTTTAAGTCTGATTTTATCTGTATCTGGAAATTTAATTTGATTACTATTTATGAAATCATAATTTTAAATTGGTTGTATCATAAAACTTTACTATTCCAAGGAATTGTTTGTAAAAGTATTTAGACCGATAAATAATTTATGTGCGATCAATTGCTTGATAAATAAAATACGTTATAAAAACTATGCTCATTTCTCCATAATATAGTTCAGGTAAAAATCTAAAACCTGGGCCTCCCTCCGTTGGTTTTGGTTTGTTTTTATCCAGGAAAATTCTACTAAGAATGTGCTACTATCCAAGCAGATCTAGTTTTTATTTCTACACTTCACAGACACCAAAAAGGTAAATAATAAATATACTAAACAAAATGAAAGAAGTAAATAGATTGAAAATTATTTATTATTAGGAATGTTACTAAATGAGTCATTGTAAAATTTCAAAACTGAAATGTAGAAAACAACATTGAAAGTAACCAAACAAAAGAAGCAAATTGAATATTACGTCATTCTTGTGACATTTAATTTGATTGGTCGCACATAACTATTCCACGCATCTGGTGGCGTTTTAAGAAATTCCATTCTATAAATTAGGAAATAAGCACACTTCTAAAATGGCAGCCATTTATAATGGTTGTGTTGTTTTGTATTTACAATGTTCTTGAAAACCTGGTTGTAATATTTTACACTTTTATGTGGATAATGGAATATAAAGTCATACTCGTGTGTGTAGTAGTAGTGTGTCAACATACTAGTGACACGATAGAACATGGGTGACGCGATATTTGTGAAAAAACAGCCAAATGCAGAAGAAAAAAAACTATATTTTGTCGGTTACAAGTCAGAATACTAATTTAAAATTTAAAGTGAAATACCCTGACATGAAAGACAGCGTACATAACTTCTTGTTAAGTGTGATAAACCATTCTCTCCGCACAAATCAGGTAAATTATGTTTTTTCTCTATATTATTATACATTGTTTTGTATAACAGAATTACAACCCCTAAAAGAATGCATTAGACTAACTTCAATTCTACAATCACGGAATGTTTTTTGTTTCCGAACATGTATACGTTGGTAGCACTTCTTATTTTCAGATTAATCTGGCAATGTTGTTATATCGTCTCAGCAAAATGGCAGAAAGTTGCTAATTTTAATTCGCCTAAACAACTTTGGTTGTTTGTTCTTTTGTACTTGTTTTAGATTGTCAATATTTGATTCTCTGTAGTCAGTGTAGTGTGTAGTTTCTTCATATATAAAGAAAAAAGTTAAGGTTTGTTCCTTTCCATTAGAATTGTTGGTCACCCTCATCTGCACTAATACCATTATTTTAAGAGCTTAGGGAAAGTATTGGTAGCAATGAGAGTAGGCTATATAGACACAAACCCCAATGTAACAATACTAAACTAAACTTACCGTTGGTGTTGGCACTGTTTGACGACTGGGCTGACTCATAGTGTGGAAGCAAACTGGTCTGAAACATTTTACACATTGTTCAGTACACTTTAAACAGGAAAAACTATAAATATTCAAGCTTGGTGTAAGTGTTCCCTCAACCAAAGTATTAGTTATTAAACCCTTGACTGGTAGCATGGAAAACCCAAGACATAGGACTTAGCAATAAAAGTTCTAACAAACACAATTAAAGTTTTTGTCAAAGTAACTGACAGAATGATTTGAGGATTTTTGTCGTAATATCTGCATAGTAAAAAGGTTACCAACTATAGTTTTATACTTTTTGTTTACAGCAGAACTCTAGTTATCTGAATCAATTGGGACCAGACCCCATTCGGAAAATCAAAAATTCGGGTAATTAGATTTTTCCGAAAAAAAGGGTCTATTTTAACCTTTTCGGGACTGGCTTCGCGTCTACTACGCGACTGGAGTAAATATCCGCACATACTACGGTCGTGTATACACTTTTATAACTTTAATATTTGAGTTAACACGACTAATACTAATTCTTTAACTGAATACTAATTCTTTATCATTATTTTGCGAAATGCAGTACTTTCCAGTCTTCATTTTTTTTCTAAAATTCTAAAAGCAATTTGGATAGTTGGAGTTTTACTGTACTTCATTCTTGGCAGCTAAGAAACTAATAAGGTCAACAAACATAAAACTATCACTTACTCTTTTGAACTCTTGGTCTGAATTATTGCTATTTAATGGTAAAAGATTGAACTTCTATTAATTTATAAATACAGGCCTACTTATGATGAAAAACTGAGTGAACGTAAAATGAACAATAATATAGTTTGGCCTGAACTTCTGAATTGTTTGAGGTTAAAATTGTTGATTTAAATATGCCTATGATCTTGACATTGTATGATCTTTTGTATTCAGAAATGTATTTCAGGTCTTAAAAATTTTAATAAGTAAAAAATTTAAAGTAAAATATTAAATTTTAGGCTCTTTTTATTTACCATATTGAAAATCCCTAATGCCATGAACTCGGTTAGTTATACAGTCGAACTGTGTTTTAACGGTCTCGGCTTAGCATCAATTCGGACTTAGCGTCTTTTTTTTTTAGATTCGGTCAAATCGTTATCTTTTACGTTATTATAAACCCTTTTTTTTAGCATCAATAAATATTTCAACCACTCGGTTGTAACGTCATAAATCTACAACATATTTTACTTTAGTTTCAATGAACATTTTTAAATTATAAGGTTTTATAAATACAGTATATCATACTGTAGTAGACGTCACCTATTAAGATTCGATGCCACTAAACATATAAATGTTCTGTCAGTTGTGTGTAATTAAACCCACGACCTTGCTGGGAAAGTGTTAGGACAAGATAGCGGAGGATAATCCACTCAATCGCATAGCCTGGCGGGCCATTTACTTAGTTCTGATTAGACAGTTGTTCCCCCCCACAGTTCCAGTGTAACTTGGAGCTTTGCATTGTGTAAACGTAAGTCAACACCGATGTGTTGAATACAGTGCAGCATATTTACAACTTGTCAGAAGGAATTTATTGTACAGAAAGAAAAATTCAAAAGAAGATTACAGATTACTTCAGATAGTAGGCCTATCTAAAAAAAAGATAGTTATTTAAAAAAAAGTTTTATTATATGACAGAAATTATACTGTATTCAGTAATGTTGCACATTTTTTAATACAGTAAGATAATGTTAATACGTACATAAAATCCAAGGCTAAACAAACTAAAGGGGGGAAAGCCGAAAGCCGTTTCATATAATAATTTTTTCGGTTAAGCCATGAACATCTTGACACTATAGTTTTGAAGGTGCGTCGGCAATATTGAGTGAATATATTAGGAGGGGTGGCAGTGTCGCTATAGTGGAATCCCCCCCTCTACTGACTTTGACATCTGGAGATTACATTTTCCCACATTTTCAACCTACTTTTTGTGTGTAAAATGTTAAAAATAAAGTTTCAATTACTCTGTGCAAATAAATAGACGTGTGAAAAGAAATACGTAGTTTGTTTATTTCCCGGTTTGATTCTGAGGAGGGAG
>JAGFPH010000861.1:327594-349478 GCA_018207615.1 Philaenus spumarius
TTTTGATAGGTTTTGTTTATTTTTGTAGGTTAGTTTAATATACTAAATTCGGTGCGATGATGTGTAGATTTTATTATATTTAACCCGATTTGGTCCAATTTAAGTCACAATTTTTTTACTAATTTCAAAGGTGTTTTTTCGTAAACTTATGATGGATGGGTATGATATTTGTACATCGATTGAATACCTTGTTTTGGTCATGCATTAATCTTAAATGATTTAATAAAATTATGTTTGGTACAAGGTCCACTGATTTTACACGTAATATCTAGGCCTATAACCGTGAATTGCTTATTCTCCCGCTAGGCGCGTTCCAATTAGAGATGGGCAGGTCCGGATGGATACGGGTCCGCGGACCTGTATCCGCCGCCGGAACTGATGGATGTAAGTCCGAGTGTGAGTCGGACACGTATCCTTTTTACGCGGGAATCTCTTTACCTTCCACTCCGTATTCATCCAGTTCACTCCAAGATCCAGTTCCGACTGACTATCTTTTGTCAGCGTTGCGTTGTAGGTCCGAGTGTGAGTCGGACACGTATCCTTTTAACGCGGGAATCTCTTTACCTTCCACTCCGTATTCATTCAGTTCATTCCAGGATCCAGTTCCGACCAACCGTCTTTAGTCAGCGTTGCGTTGTTACAATTCATAGATAAAACTCGTGTGTTTTCTTCCCGATTAAGTTTATTAATATGAAATTAATTTTATTAATTTGTTAATTATTATTTCTGAATAGCTAGATAATGAAAATAATATGTTTGTAGTAACACAATCCTTCATCATGATATTTAGCTTGGAATGGGTAAACTGGCGGAATTATCCTGATCTGATTTATTTTTGTTTAAATGATGAATGATGTAAATGTTAAATAGAAATGTTCTGCTTAAAATTATTATTTCTTATTTCGTTAATGTAACGAATTTAATTCACACTTGTCAAACATAGTAAACAATTACCATACATTTACGATTTATATCTAGGCCTATATATAAATAGACCTAATATTGTGAATCCATTATTTTGTAAAAAAAAATATTTTACCTAACATATAAATGTTTTTCTAAATAAAAATATAATGTAAATAATTATATTATTATTCACGACTTGAATTAAATCAAAAATATTTATAAAGCCTACAATCATATCAGTAGATGTCTAAATATTTTACTTAATATAGGTTCATTACACACTACAAAATAAAATCCTAGCCTGGTTGCAGTACAGACTGGAATGGATTGGATTCATGTCAGCAATACACTCCGACTGGATTGTATACGACCACGTGATTCATGTCCACAATTCATTCCATTCCGTCGGCCTTGGCCGGACCCATACAGGTCCGTCGGACACGGTTCCGGGATGTAGGTCCAGAGAGCTGGATGTAGGTCCAGACACGGCTCCTTAAAAATCTCGGACCTACACATCTCTAGTTCCAATGCTTTTACGGTTCAACAGAGTACAATTATTCCTTTATTTATATTAGTATCAATTGTGAAACTTTACAATATCCCTTTCACTAAATGTTCGTGAATGCATTCATCAAATGTGTTCGCCGAACATTATCAATTAAGTTAAACAATTGCCTGTTCATTAAGATGTATTCTATCTGGCGCCTTCAATTGTCTGGGTATGCTGTTGGTCTATGCCTTTTTTAAAGAGTTCGGTGCCTCGACCTTACTAATTTCTCAGCTAGACTAACCCTTATATCCGCTTTAAAGATTGTTGTGTTAGTTTATTTAAGCTGCAATGAAAGTTAGTCATATTTTTTTTTATTATTTTTTTTATTGGATATTTGTTGTGATGGTTTTATATGATTTTAATGATGATATGTAATAAGGTCCATATTCTTGATTATTTTGTTGATCACGGAGGATATATGTTGATTTCCCAATAACTTGAGATACTTCATAAGGTCCTTCGTACACTTCAAACAATTTTGCAGTTTCTCCGTATGCAGCGTTAGACAATGGGAAATTTTTGAAGTGAAAACTTCTTTAGCGGCGTTGGGCACTTTTTGCTTGGGGAAAAAGCATTGAATTCGCGACCGTTACCACTCGAGATATAGTATGTATTATATATATATATATATATATATGTATGTACGCAACGCGAATATACTACATAGCACTTCTTATTGGGAGAGGAAAAAGCATCAAACTCGCGACCATCACCGCTCGAGATATAGTATGTATGTATATATATATATATGATATTTGTGTTATATGTATATTAAATACCAAAGTCAGCAAAGTCATTAATGTTTTAAATTATTTTATCCTTATTCCTCCTCCTCTAATATTAGTACGGACAAAAAAATATAAATTGGTCATAGAAGTTATCACTTCCAACGTGTGGTCTTAAGCACACTATTTTTTTTACTAGAACTAAATCTCCGATTTTAAATTGAAGAAATTTTGAATTTTGATTAAATTTATTTGCTCTTCTTTCTTGTTTATCCTTGATTCGTTTGTTTGCCAAGACTAATTTTGTTTCAAGAGGTATGTCTTTCGAATAATGGTTTTTCAAATATGGTTCCCAAAAGCGTATATCTTTTTGACCTAGTTGTAGTTCATTCGGAGTAAATCCAGTTGTTTCGTTGTAAACTTCATTTAGCATCGTGTTTATATCTGGAATGCAACGAGCCCAATTTTTATGGTGTTGCGAACAATACGTCCGTAAACATCGTTTAACTTCCCGTATGGGTCGTTCTGCCATATTAGTTTTGGGATGATAATAAGGATTATAAATAATTTCGATTGCGTTCTCTTTTAGTTTGTTTTGCCAAGATTTACTTCTGAATTGTGTTCCGTTGTCACTTTGTAAGCGTTCTGGAAGTCCGTATTGAGGGAAATGTTGTTCAAATAATTTGTAAATAATGGGTCTTGCGTTTGCGGTCCTAATTGGATATAATTTGACAAATTTAGTGAAAATGTCCAAAACTATTATTATGTATTTTACTCTTCCGGTACTGACGGATAAAGGTCCTATAATATCTAAGGCGATTTGGTGGTTTTTCTTCACACAGGTTATTCCTTTAGCTAGGCCTATTGGAGGATTATTGTTATGTTTACATCTTTGGCATGAATCACAGGTTGATAATGTAGTCCTGATACGTCGTCCCATGTTTTTGAATACAAATCCTTCTCTTAAGATGTCAAAACATTTTTTAGCTCCACAGTGGAGGTAATAATTATGACACTCCCATATTAGTCGATCAATAATGTTTTCCGGTACTATTATTAACCATTGTTGATGTAATCGCTGATACAATATGTCGTTGTGTAGCCGATATGTGTTAATGATTTTGCAGTTATTAAGAGAATTTTCGTGATTGTCCAGCACATGAATTATGGATAACAGATGCGGGTCCTTCCTTTGATTTTCAGCCATGGTTCTAAGTTCTGTTTGCAGGTCTACATCTTGTATACGGTTTATGTAAGCAATTATTAGTTCAGGTTGGTCGTCTGACGGATTTATGTTTCGTTCAGTTGGGTTACGGCTTAGTGCATCAGCTGTAAGATTTTCGTTCCCTTTGCAGTGTAGTATTTTAAAATTGTAATCCTGAATAGCAAGAATCCATCTTGTGAGTCTTGAATTAAATAGTTTACGTGTTTTTAGGAAAGTAAGTGCGTGGTTATCAGTGAGGATGGTTAGATCAGTTCCATAGACGATATATCTGGTCTTTTGGAGGCAATGTACTATAGCAAGTAGTTCCTTTTCCGTGGTTGTAAAGTTTGTTTCAACTGGTTGTAATGCACGTGACAGAAACACAATGGCGCGTTTTTCTCCCTGTTCGTTGACTTGATATAGGTGTCCTCCGATGGCAGATCTGAAGCGTCGGTTTGTAAGTAGAAAGGTTGTTTTGGATCAGGATGATGTAAAATTTGTGTGTGTAAAAATAGTTGCTTAATTTTTTGAAAGGTTTCTTCGTCTGTTGAAGTCCAATGAAATTTATGTTTTTTAGAAGTTAGTCGAAGTAATGGTTGTATATTTTCAGAAAATTTATAAATGAATTTGTTGTAATAGTTGATGCATCCTAGGAATGATTTTAATTGTTTCCTGGATTTTGGAGTGGGAAAGTTTCATATAGGTGCAATCTTGCTCTCGTCCATTTGCAATCCGGTTGAAGTCATGGTATATCCCAAGAAAGGAACGGATGTTCTGCAGAAAAGTGATTTGGTAAATTTTATTGTCATATTAGCTTCTTGTATCTTCTGAAAAATTTGTGAAAGATGTAACAGGTGACTTTGAAAATCAGGTGATATTACACATATATCATCGACATAAATAAGTGTAAAATTTTCGACTTGGTTTCCGAATACATTATCCAATGCTCTGACTAAAGCCGCTTGTGACGTGATGCTCCGAAAGGTGTTACGGTGTATTGATAGGTTTTACCTCTAAATTGAAATGCGGTGTATTTTCTGGATTCAGGTGATAATAGAATTTGCCAATATGATGACGTCAGATCTATAGTGCTGAGCCATTTACAATTTCGACCTTTAACTAATAACTCATTTATTCCTCTATTTTGTTCATAATCCGGTATTGTAATTTCGTTGATTTTTCTTGCATCTAGGCAAAGTCGTATTTCATTATTTTTCTTAATGATGGGAACTATGGAATTTTTAAAACAACTGCGTGACGGTTCGATGACTTGAATGTGCAACATTCGTTCAATTTCCCTGGAAACAGCTTCCTGATGAGTTAGCGGTACTGGGTATGTGCATCCTTTAAATATCTTGTCTTGAAATACTTCGATTTGATGTGTATACTTGCTACATAAGCCAGGTGTGTCTGAAAAGATGTGTTTGTATTTTAATAATAATTGTTTCAACTCCTTCCTCTGTAGTGGTTCTAATTTTGGATTTTCTTGTAAGGTTTCGTCTATGGTGTCTTCATTCAATGTATTTAATTTATTATTTGTGCTTGTATCGTCGACGTAATTTTGTTTTACATTTTCATTATATTCATTATTATTATTATTCATTGTATCTTCATTAATATCATTCATTATATAACATAAGATTCCTTCATTTACGACTTCTTCAAACTTTAAATTGATTATATTATTGTTCATTTTCATATTAATTATACTTGTATTAAAGTTTATAACCATCTCTGTTAAGCTTATCCAATCCATTCCAAGTATTATGTTTTTTATCAAATTAGGCACAATTAAAACTTGTATTAAGGTTTCTTCCCCCTTAATTTCTATTTTTATCATAATGATACTTGACACTCGTTTGGTTTTATAACCTACCGCTGTTTTAATTTGGAGGTTGGTTACAGGTAGTTCTTCGTACTTTCCAATGTTAGTTCTATTTTCATTGAACCACTGTTCCGAGATACACGATATATTGGATCCTGTATCAATTAATGCTGTAGCTATGGATTTTCCGATCTTAATGTTTATTTCAGGACTCTTCATTGTTTCAGTTACACAATTGGTTTGGTCATCTATTGGTTCTTCCTTAATTAGGAAATCCCGATCACAGTACATATTGCTCACGATGATTTCGTTTTTTGTATATTTTTCCTTTTTTAATAACTTATTTTCCGGCCTTATTATTCCGACTTGATTAGGTTGCACAGAAGATGTGGGGTTAACCGTCGCGTAGTTATTGACGTTATGTTGTTTTATAAATTCCCGGCCGTTGTTATCTCCCGTACCTGTTAGTTTTCCGAATGTGAGTTCTTGCTAGTGCTGGCTTCTTCCTGCCGACTAGGCATCCCCATCTTCTCGGCTATAGTGTGGCACACTTTGACTTGTTCGGTTGTTGGATATGTTTGTGGCTTCCTGGTGTCGTGATAGTATTTATTCTCTTGCCGATCCTCTCTTCTGAAGTACTGGTTTCCTTTATTCTGGTAGTTATATTCGTGGTATCGAGGTGCTGGTTGATGGTTTATATTCCGCGCGGGATATGTTCCGCCGGATACTCCCCCTACGGGTGCTGGTTCGGGTGGAGGTCTGGGTTGATAATTGAAGTTCTGTTGGTAACTTCGGAAGTTTTGATAGTTCTGCGGAGGTCGGTTGCTATGGACCGCTGGTGCTGGTCTTCGGTCCGTATTGAAGCGTGATGCCGAAGGTTGATTTGGTGCTGCGGGTTTATGAATGTGACGTGATTTATTGTGAGAGTCTTTGATGTCCTCCCGATGTAACAGAGCCTCGAATTCGCCGATAGTTGTGATGTTCTGCACTCGCTTTGCATCCTGGATAATATCCTCGAAGTGATCGGTCAAACAAGTGACTATCTCGTCTTCTAGAATCGGAGGTTGCATAGTTCGAAGTGTTATGACTCGCTCGGTGAAGTACTCCGACCTTGTCAACTTCCCTTGTGGACGATACTTTTCTATCTCAAGCCTTTGTTTGATGCCGCGCTGTACTGCTCTACTCCAATATTTTTTCTCGAATGACTCCTGAAAGTCGTCCCAGGTCTTTATGTCTTGTTTTACTAGGGTTAACCATCTCGCTGCGTGGGAATCAAAACAACTGTCTAGGATGTCCAACAGTTTTTCGGTCTCGTCTCCGGAGTGGTCATGGTTTCTTTTCCGCTCGTAGTAACGTCGAATTTTGTTGAGTTGTTCCATGGGGTTATGGTCCCTCCCGTGGAATTTAGGCGTGGTCATGTCGACTCCACTTCCTGTTGATCCAGGGCATGTGACGTAGACTTGTGGTTGATACACTCTCTTGTTTTCGAGAATGTCTTTCTCAAGTCCCCGGATCTTCACTCCATGCTCCGACAAACGTTCACTGATTTGTCCAAGATTTCTCTGGTTCTCACTTCCGGTTGTCTTCATTTCTTGAGTCAGGGTAGATATAGTGACCTTAAAGATGTCGCACTCCTGGTTAGTGTAGCTCTTGCTTTCCTCCAACACTTGTCCTTGCTGCGTTTCCATCCAGTTTTGCAATTCTTCGGTCTGTCGACTTACAAAACTCTTCAGGTTTTCCTGGAACTCGATGTTTTGTGAGAGGCATTCACTGCGCAGTTCTTGATGTTGGACTTGGAACTCCTCCCTTAGCTCGTTCCGTATTGATTGACACTGTTCTTCGATTTTTCTGCTTATTCCCTCTTCCAAGCGATCCACCTGATTTTTCTGCTCGTGCTGAAGCTGCTGTATTTGGCGCAGTTCTTCCCGATGCCCTTCCAATTGATTCCGGAGGTCGTTCCGCTGTTGCTGCATGCCCTGTTCCATATTTTCGAGTTTGGAGAAAATCGCCGTTGACCATGATGGTGGTTTGTCTATGGTAGCATCATCAAACTTCCGGTGACTGGTATCACTCGTGGTGCTGGTCCCTGGAGGTGGTTCATTGGTGTCACTCCTTCCCATGGTATCGTCCATGTTTGTTGGTGTTGATCCTATTTCATCATTAGCCAATAACGTCTCACTCAAGTCAATCTCTTCATCCCTAGGCTGGGTTTCAACGTTGACGTTGCTACGCCTAGATGTAATGGTTATGCCTATTGACTCCTTCACCTTCCTTGATGGTTCTGGGTTTTGTCTCAGATTATATCGGTTGTCTTTTTCCATTTTGTTAGTTATTATAAGATAACCGGTATAATGTCTTACACGATTTAGCTATATCACACAGTTAAATAAACACATACATGACAAAATGGTTAAATAAATTGCTGAAAAGGTTATGTTAATTATGTATGTTAATTTCATAAAATTATTTAAATAAAAGAGGTTGTTTCTCTGTGGTGAGAGCCCTTACGTTGGACGCCAATGTAATAAATTATCCTATGGTTATTATATATATTCATATATTCTTGACAATGTGTTAACAAAATTTGGAGCAAATAATTTGAATAATATTAATATCATGATTAATTTTAAAAGTGATATTTAAATTTATTTTGATTACAACATTTAAGATTTCCAGACCATATAGGGCCTACTCATGGGTTAATTATGTCTGGTATATTTCATAAATTCAAAATCAAATTTAAAAATAACGAATTTAGTCCAATCAGTGATTATTGTAATCTTTAATACATTAGTATCTAGTAATAATTTTAATGATTAAAGTCCTGAATCAAATCACCAAATTAACTTTGAAATAAAATGCAATTGAGTTCAGGGTAACACAAATATTTGATATTTATTATAATTCAAAGTTAATTAATAGAATTAAACAAAAATGATGTACATATTATTCACCAATGTACACAATTAAATACATAAGCCAATGTCCACTTGGTTATATTCAAAAACATATATTAATCCCTTTCACTAAAATGTTTATGTATAGGGATGGTTTAAATTGCCCATTAAAATTTATACACTGTTCAATAACGATTCATTATTACTGCATTTACACAATTAATAATTACAACTTCATTAGGTTAACAAATTATGAAATATGACTCTATCTGGAGTTTATGGTTCTCGCCGGCCTCACCACAATTAAATATAGCCTATATATATCTCTATCTTATTTACGGTTACAAACTTATTTAAATTAATCATAACCTATATGAAATAATGTGATACATGAACACCATGAATTAGAATCGATGAAACTTTAGTCCAAGTTCGGATTGTTAGTTTTGTAAAAATGTTAATTTTGGATTCAGGTTAATTAATGTTTAATTATACCCTGGATGGGTCTCACCGGTTTAGTAGTTTTGTATGGCTAATTTAAGGTTGATCTGAGTCCACTTCTGAGGTCCAGGTAGGTTGTTTTTCCTTTATTTTTATAGTTTTGAAGTAATCTAAGAATTTAACACGTCTGCCCTCTTAGGTAGCTGTGTTAATAATGTCCAAGTAACACTAACACTACAATTGAGTTAGCGTCTTTTTTTTTTTGAATCCCAAAAATCTCGAACCCAAAATTTTTTAGGCTTGTATTTAACATTAGCTTAAATGCACTTTTAATGATCACTCCGAAAATTAAAATGAAGTATTATGAATGAGGTGAACTTATAAATTAATTTACAATGTTTTCATAATCTATACAATTTTTAAAATTATATTGGAGAAACAAACTCTTTTAATAACTTGAACTCAAATAAATAAATTTTAGCGTACATTCACTAAGTAGTTTAAACTGTGTTATTAATGGCGGATCTGATCTACGTAAGCTTTGACGATTTAATCTAAGAATTCGTAAAATACGTAATCAATGACGTAAGCAAGACGATGGTCGGAATGGCGGACTTGCATTCGAGGTGTAAGCCGAGATAAATGTGTTCTGGATTAACGATTTCTCGATGCGTGTTTTGATAGGTTTTGTTTATTTTTGTAGGTTAGTTTAATATACTAAAACTTGTTAAATTCGGTGCAATGATGTGTAGATTTTATTATACTAGTTAACCTCCCGTGCTCCGCTACGGGAATAATTTCAGCAATAAAAGACATAATTAACATATACTGTTTATCTTTGTATTTTATTTAGGGGCTGCTTTATTTTTGTACATAAAATACAACTGATAGTTGGCCTGTATAAATCTTGATGTTAATCAAACAGATATATTAGTTAAACCAAATGAAAGTTTCATATTAATACCAGTTTCATTCGATAAATATTGTACGAACTGCGCAATGCTGATAACCTAATAAGCTACTTATGAATAGCAGATGTTAATTGTTCATGTATATTCATACATTCGTTTTTTGTGATTTATCCTGTAATAAAAACAACAAAAATATCGAAAAAAGTATTATTTTATTTTTCATGTAGTAAAAAAATTATAAAATTTCTTAGTAATTTTTACATTATAACAAATGAATGCATAAATCTACCAGATTATTGGAAATATCAGTCTCTTAATTTTATTTTTGTATTTTAAGATCAAAATAGATTAAACAAATTACGATTTATTTAAATTTTACAAAAGTTCTTTGTATACTATATTTTTTGTATAGACATTTTGGTCATTCCTTAGGTGACCTTGATCCTTTGTATCCCATATGTAGAAACGTAAACCATTGAATGATCTTGCTCTACTGGCTGCAACGTACCATGGGAAAAAAAACGGGTTTTGGTAATTGGTATACACCAATTTTAGCGATTGATTGCCCTTCGGCTTTATTTATTGTCATTGCAAACGCAAGGATTACGGGGAACTGAGTTCTTTCAAGTTTGAATGGCAATAAAGTTCCAGAAGTTGTTAGATGAATTCTTGGGATAAGAATCCTTTGCCCAATCGAAGTTCCCGTAAGAATTTCACAATCTAATGAGTTGTGGTACAGGTTTTTCACTCGCATTCTTGTTCCGTTAATTATTGCTTTAGAGGTGTTCAGATTTCTGATTAGCATTACTATAGTATTTTTTTCAAAGTCAGTTTGTGAGGTGGTAAGCCACTTACAGTCAAGCTGTTGAGAAATTCAGTTGGGAATGTAGTGTGAGCCATGTCACACTAAAGTAGTCTATTTCTTCACCAGGTAACTTTTTTAAAATTAAATCATTAATTAATAAACAGTCTTCATTCCTTGGTGCTAGTATAGCTCTCTCAGTAATGTCTGACGTTGCGATTAATTTATTAAGATCTTCATAAATATGTTCAATTACTGAGCCAGAACTAATTAACTGGGTGGGTATTTTCATTATATCCTCTCCCAAATCAAATTCTATGCTTAGTTCACCATCACCGATTGTTCTGAGGAATTTTGAAAATTCTATTTCACTATTCAATACTCTCATGTTTTTAGACAAACTCAGTTGTTTAACTCACCCCCAGGGCTTGTAAGATTTAACGCATTGTTCAATTATCGTGGCTGGACCAGCGTGTGGCACTACTGGTAGTGTTTGGCGAAAGTCTCCACACAATAAGACAACTTTTCCACCAAACAATAGTTCATTATTATCTTTTCG
Organism: Philaenus spumarius; assembly: GCA_018207615.1. Taxonomy (NCBI): domain Eukaryota; kingdom Metazoa; phylum Arthropoda; class Insecta; order Hemiptera; family Aphrophoridae; genus Philaenus; species Philaenus spumarius. Next base: position 338,415 of record JAGFPH010000861.1, read on the forward strand.
CATAAGATCTTGAAGTAATCTATTAACAATGTTTAAAACATATACATTACACATAGATTTTCATCTATAATTATTATTAATGAAGATTCTATAATTATTTTAGCCTCAGGAGTGTTTGGTTTGATACCAGATGTTGAGTTCTCCAAGATGGGTATTGGCAGTTTAAAGACATTGTGAAGAGTGCGACCTCCATCTAGGAGGCTGGTTGCAATGCCACTGAATGCACATGGAATTCACTGTATTTGTATTGATCGTAGTTTGCATAGTAAAGCTTTTTGCACAAATGTTTTTCCACATCCTGCATGTGCTGTTAAACAAAATACGTTTGTAGAAGAAGTTTTTTTAGTATGGCTTCTAAAACAGTTTCAATAACGAATCTTTGCTCATCGTTTGCTTTATTGTACATTTCGTTAAATAAACTGACTTGTTCTTGAGCATCGAATGTGTTGCTTTTGATAGTACACTGAATAGGAATAGGTAAGCCGAGTTCTTTACATGACGTATTATGGGTGATAAGAATATTCTCTATTTCCAATAGACATAAATTTGTAGAACTTTGTATGTCATGGTGTAGTTTGAAATCTTCACACATGTAATCTTCAAATTCATCCCAAAGTTCTGTAGCATTTGTTGGAATGTTTAGTACACAAATAAATCCAAAGAGTTGACGTAACTGGAATGGCATTTGTGTTTCCTTACATTACGCTGTTGAATGTGAGCAATTCCTCAAAACATGTTGGCCCACGGGCATGCAGCAGAATAAGGCGAAGATGGTATAGCTCGGGTTATTTTGGATTGACAGTGTATAACCTCATTATTGTTTTTTTGCTCCCTGTTTCCTCCGTTCCAAAGTTTTATTTCTCATGTCCCAAATATAGTTTTGAGGAATTTCAATGTACAGGAGTTTTCGTGCATTTGTATCAGTTTTATTGAGATCAAAATAGGATTGTAATTTAGTTTTCTTTTATCAGCAATAACACCATCTTCTTCTCCCTCTTTAAAAATTACTATCTGTTGGTCAGGTAAGTGTATATCTAGACGAATCACTGAGTAATGTCGTTATCGCGGCGTTTATATTCAGGATAACCATTTACATTGTCTCTAGTGCTGTTGTTGAAAGCTTTTGGGAACTGTTTTGAAAACTTTCCCACAACCATGCATGGGGAGTTTAGGTTTAGTGAGCCACATGGCCCATGTACCATGTGATTTTTCATCAATATGTAAAGAGCTGGATGCTCATTTTGGTCAGGAATTTCAGCAGAAACAAATTTGTCAATATCTGCAATATTTTGAATCTTATCATCATTGTCAAGTGTCAATAAAATATGAGCATGGGGGTAAGCCACGTTTCTGAAATTCAATAGTATCTATCAACGCTGCTATTCTTCCAAACCAGTTTCTTTGTGAGGAACATAATAAGTTCTTTTAGTTTACAGTGAAACACACGCACAACCAAATCTGGTCTGTAATGAGCAGCTTCTCCTGGAGCAAGATTTTTTACGATTTCAGGCCACCATGGATTACACGTAATTGTTATAAATAATGATGGCTTTCCAAATTTTTGGACAATAGCCGTAGCGTTTTTGATACATATTCCGTGGTGATCCAATAAATGATGAACGCAAGATTATTTGTTTTCCAACAGCATCTTTCTGGAGACCACTTCTTTTTTGAACAAAGTCAGCGATATTCAGATATAGGTCAGCATGTAGGTTACTTTGATTGAAACGAATATAGTTTAAACGTGTGCCCTCAATCCTACAATACATGTCCACTGTCCATTGCAGGTAGAGTTTTTGTGATCTATGCAATAAGCTGAAATTTGGACGAATCGCAAGCCGATAGGATGCATACTGCAGTAATGTACTTTTTTTTCATAGATTTACAGTGCTACAATCATGTTTTGTTTGGGGTTTCCATCCAAAGTCACCATATGGGAACAACATAGGAAAATAGCAGCCACATCTGTTTGAACGGCATCATTGTAGCGTCTCCTGTCACACAGTTCTTCTTCCACTATATGCATAAGAATTTCAGAGTCAGATTTACAACACATATCTGCCATAGTTCTAAATGAAGATATGAAGGGATTGATAGAATAAAGATAGTTACTTAAATCACGCAGTTGGTCGCATTTCACATTGGATCTTTGACCCATTCTGTGAGTAGTAACAGCTGTGTTTACATTGTATATATAAAGTTGGGCATACTTTGGTTCACTGTTAGAGGGTATTAACGGTTCAATCCGATGGTAAAAAGAGTCGTGGATCTTGAAATTATATAGACCACCAGATGTTGATTCATCTAAGTGAGACTCAGAACTCACCATTGCAAATGTGGAGTTGTATAATCTTATATTATTCAAATAGTTTTTTAAACTTTTTTTTTTGTTTCTTTTATAGTCGATGTAGCACCGTTGATAAGATTTTCCGTGAACTCAGAATGTTGATAAGGAGCTAATTTTACCTTCCCCTTGTGACAACATAAGGAGAATATATTTGTGCCCCTATTAGTCTGTTCTGACTTGAAATTCATAGATTTGAAGTAGTGACATATCCAATTTAAAGGTCCTAATTCAAAAGTGTCTTTGTTTTTTGTAGGGACTTCCAGAGCACATTTAACACTATCACTGCTCTTTACTTTTTTAATTCGATGGTTCTCTAAGTGTTTTTTGGATCTGATTGTCTCTTTACGCCCAGTTAATGACTTTTTACCTTTTCTTTTTCTTTTTGTACTTTTCACACCCTGGGGATTATGAGAAAGTTTTATAACGCTATAATGACCCGAGTCAACATTGCCACTAAACATCAAGTCACACACTTCTTCGCCAGAACCGAAATTGTAAGTCACAGTTTCTCCAGCAACTTCCCTGCTGTGCACTCGAAATAAATAGTTAGGGTGTAGTTCACTAATACATTGTAGTTCCACGGATCCAGCGTATTCACCATCTCGAGAAAGTAAAGTTTGGTACTGCTGAACGTCAAACACTGGTCAAGAGTAAGAATCATTACCTACGATAAAATGTTTGTATGTTTCCCACTCATTAGCAATTTTCTGTACAACTTGCAAACGGATTTCCCTATGATTGGTTTGTTGGCCGTAGAGAAGGAATATTGATCGGAACAAACAGTTTCCGTCCCCTACTATGGGTATTATTTCACGTTCAATACTCAAACTTAAACTCAATAATTAACACTTTCCTTCAGATCACTTCGCAGGACACTAACACATTATTCGATTATTTAGTTACAAAAAAGAAAAAACTACATACACATACATTAAATTAAAATATACGAAGTTCAAACTTTTATACACCAAAACATACAAATAATATTCAAATACATTTATAAATAATAAATTGTGGTATAAAAGTTAAAAAATATACTTTTCCTTGTTCAGAATAATGTGTTTTTAACAGGAACTCCTAGTTTAATAATTACATACTGAAAGTGAGGTTATAAAAATAATAACAAATTTCTCACAGCTGACAAATACTAAACATCTAACGAATAATTTATAATTACAACTGAATTTAATTATTCTTCAATAAGAATTGTACTGACTCAACCTTTGAAGGGCCGTAGGTAGTAGCCCTTAGAAAAAACGTAAATTCTAAGGAAATTCAAAGGTAAAAAGAACCAATAAGGCTCAGGTCTACACTTAATCAAAACGTTAAAGAAATACAAAAATATAGTTGTTTCAGATTTTGAAATTAGCTGTTAATATTGGTTATTTACTATCAATTACCGTATATTATCAATAAATAGGCTTACTATTAAATTATAATATGTCTTATTTATTTTTAATTAGGATGTAACATAGTATTTTTTTAAATTCCATAACGCAATTTTTTATTGGTTTGTGAGTGTTGAAACATGTGTTGGTTCGGTCTAGGCCTAACTTAAAATATTATTTTGTACTAAGCTGGACATCCGAATCAACAGTTTTATCTGCTATTTTATTCAATTAGTTGCTATGGAAATGAATGTAAACACATTCAAGAAATAATTATTATAATATAATAATTATATTATAATAATAATATAATTATAAAATTATATTTTTTAACCTATATTATATTATATTATATTATAATATTATATTAATAATATAATACCTATTATATTATTTAACCTAGGCCTAACCTAAAATTATGTTAAATTTATTTTAACATACCTACCTTAGTGGCAATTTAATTTATGGTTTTGTGCACATCTTTGCACAGTACGTTTTGAATGATATAAGTTTCATTTTTCAATTGTCTTTTTTTGTTTTTCATAATGTTGCTTATTTATTTGTATTTCAGCTGTTTAGACGTTATGGGTTTAACGCCCAACTTGATCCTGTGAATTTGTTAAGTTCCGACTAAATTTACGAATATTGAAATAAAAATGTTTTCATCAATATGAATTCTAGCCTATGTTACTCAGGAATAGTGTAGCTTTTTATTTTAAAAACATTTCAATTGGTTCAGTAGTTCCAGAGATTAACCCCTACATACAAACAAACAATTTTTACCTCTTTACAATATTAGTATAATAGATGGTGTGTGTTATTTTTACTTCAACAAAAATGGCTTAGGTCACAAAGTTAGATACATTTTTTCAAGTTTGAAATCAGCTGATAATGGACATATCATAGGAAACGGCTGACTATTGAACACTAACACATTATTCGATTATTTAGTTACAAAAAAGAAGAAAAAACTACATACAGTAATTTAAAATATACAAAGTTCAAACTTATACACCAAAACATACAAATAATGTTCAAATATAATACCTTGTGGTATAAAAGTTAACAAATATACTTTTCCTTGTTCAGAATCGTGTTTTTATGATCAGGAATTTCTAAATTAATAATGTTATTACATACTGAAAGTGAGGTTATTAAAATAATAACAAATTTCTCACACCTGACAAATATTAAACAGCTGACGATTAATTTATGATTACAACTATATTTTATTCTTCAATAAGAATTGTTTTGACTCAATTTTTGAAGGGCTTTAGTTCGTAGCCCTTAGAAAAGACGTAAATTCTAAGGATATTCGGCAAACCTACGCATTATCCCCTTTAATTTGACACATAAATATTGAAGATTGGTTCAGTAGTCACTGAGAACTCAGACTTTCAACTGTGTATTAAATATATAGATAAAGGTAATGTTTTGGTGGAAGGTTACATCTTGGTGAGGTTATACATATTTCTAACAAGCCTAGTTCTAGCTTACTTATCTGATTATGAATATACAATGCTGTTATTGATTTTGATATTTGAATACAGGATTACTAATTAAATATTTACATTTCTATTATATGGTTGGTTAGGCTATTTGGATTTAGGAGTTCTTTGGAGTGTTGGGTTACATTTAATAATAGGCTACAGATCTACTCTCTCTGTATTGGGTTTTAGTTTTGGGATTTGTACTGTTATAATACTTTAAAAGAAACACTTGAATTTAACTTGAAAACTCTATTTAACTATTTTGTATAACAATAAATGTAAATTTTTTTCACGAACATCTTTTTAATTTCTCCTGTTTTTTAAGTTTAAAAAATCAGTATTTTTTCTGAACTCTGTTATAGGCGGATTTTCGAATTAGTGGGACTCTACTGTATATAAATTATCGGAATAAGTCAAATGATATTCAGTTTGTCAAGCTTCCATTAATAACACACAAATTTGATTAATTAATCTGTGTATAATGAAGTTAAGCATAGTTATAGAACATCCTAGTCTGCGTAAAGAAATTTTGAGTAGTTATAAATCACTAGCCTATCTTAAGGACTTAGCAAAATTTGTATCACATTGAAAAAATATATTCTTGAGCGGATAGCCCAATGCTTAATCCGTCTCAAAATGTTATATTTTAATTGCTTTTTATTTCATATTGATTATATGATTTAGAAGTTATTAATATTATAGTAAAGAAATTAATACTTGAATATATTTATATGTTATACGAAGATGTACGTATGTTTCCGAAGTTAAATGAATGTGTTTCTTCTTTAAATTTGTATAAATTAATAAATTCATTGTTGATAAAAGGGTGTTTTTATATTCACTTTATAACCTCAAAGCAAATCTTATAACGTATATTTAAAAAAAAAAAACTTCAGAAGAATTACATTATTGATGAATTGTAATTAATTGTCAAATTAACCCCAAAGTACAATCTACGCTAGGTTTTGTACAGATGATGGATGAAATCAGCTTGTTATATTATATGAGCGTTTGCTCTTCTTCTGTTGTTACACAAAATACCTTGTTTCTTTACAATCAGCTGATTAAAGAACTGTACAATAAAATCATTGCAAAGGTTTGGAAATGGAGATTTTTTTAATTTAAGAAATTAAGATGACGCAAAAGTAAATAACACCTGTTAATGTAGAAAAGTGTTGGTTTTATTTGGTATAAACTGAATGTAAATCGGTCCAGTGGAAGTCTCAGACGAACAGTCCAAAGGATTGAAAAAGTTGACTTTTTCTCCCATGTTAAATCTCCACAAGAAAAGTTTATTTTTCATTTTTGACCCATTTAACGTAAATATCTTCAAAATACAAATAAAACCTGCTAATATAGGACCGAAAACCTTTGTTTTGGTAAAACCCGCATGTAAATCGGCCCAGTAGAAGTCTCAGACGAACTGTCCAAATGTTTTTTTTCCTTACGGCTTTAAATATATAGATATCTGTGGAAAATGAAACTTTGTGTAGTTATATAACATAATAATCTGTGTTCAATGAAATTTGGAGTAGTTAATCACACACTAATCTGTGTACAATTAAATTTGGTGTATTTATAGAACTTCCTTCCAACTTTTTTATAATTAAATTTGGCGTAGTTATAAAACATGCTAACGTGTGTGTGTATGTTCCAATAATCAGAACTCAAAATATTTTACTACACATCTGATTATTTTAAAAATTTGGTACCACAAAATATAAAAATGTGATGATACTATTGTGTAGAATTATACTTATAGATAAACTATAGCTAATCCAAATTTTGGGGAGAAAATATGAATAATATGTATGCCTTTCATGCATAGTATGGTAATACTTTTTTACCCAACCCGCCATGTTAAACTTCCCTATCACAAGCGTGATGTATACAACTTCTTTACTTCACTCGGTGAAGTAAAGTTTCAAAAACTTACTCGGTGAAGTAATGAAACCCATTCAAATAACATTGAGTGCTCAACTTAATAAAATATACCTCTATGGAGCCAACGACGTTCAACGCTAGAAATCAGCTGTGCGCTTGAATGTTATTGTTATGCTTTAAAGTATTTTCCTAACCTAGCTTTTGTTTGTAAAAGAACGTTACTGTTAGAAGATGAGTGAAATGGATGGTTTGCCTTCAGATATAGAAAATGAAGCTACTACAGTTATTAATGGATTATTACCAACAAAATCAAAAGAAAGATACGAAGCAGAGTTATATAAATATGAAGAGTGGTGTGGCAATAGAGGAACAACACACGTAACTAACGAAAAGGTAATTCTTGCCTATTTCAACAGCTTATCTAAAAAGTACAAACCATCTAGCTTTGGTCATTCTATTCTATGCTCCGAACTATGCTATCTCTCAAGAAAAACACTGATATAAGTAAATGTACAAACTTGATAGCATTTCTTAAAAGAAATTCGGAAGGTTATAAACCAAAAAAGTCAAAAACCTTTGATAAAGATGATATCACTAAATTTCTTTGTAAAGCAAATGATGATAACTTCCTGTTTACCAAAGTGGCATTTATTATTGGACTATCAGGAGCTTGCAAATTACACGAATTGACTGATTTAAAGGTTAACAATGTAGGAGACAAAGGAAACTATTTTATTTTCCATCTACCCAGTACAAAAACTAAAGTATCACAAGAATTTGTTATAACAGAAGGCAGTTTTGAAGGCATTAATTTAGTCGACCTACTACGGAAGTACACAAAGCTTAGGCCTACAAAAGTACAGCATGACAGATTCTTTCTGCAGTTTAGGAATGGAAAATGCACAAGACAGCCAGTGGGAATTAACACTTTTGGAGCCTTGCCAAAAACAATCGCCACGTTCCTTAAACTTGAAAGTCCTAGCCTGTACACAGGGCACTGTTTTAGGCGTTCTTCTACATCATTATTGGCAGACTCAGGAGCCGATATATTAACTATTAAGCGCCATGGTGGATGGAGGTCTTCTGCTGTAGCCGAAGGCTACATAGAATCTTCGATTGGGAACAAACAGAAAATATCTGCATGCATTCTGGGTGAAAATAAAAACTCAACTACCAATGAAAACTTGTTATTGAAGCCTATAACGAGTTTTGAGCCCTCATCAACCAGTGAAACAAATCAAAGTAAAATTGTTTTTCAGTCCTCATCAACCATTGAAAGAACTCATAGTAAAAATGTTACAGCTCAACATATACATTTTGAAGCATGTCATAACTGCGTTTTCAACATCTACTCAAAATAGTTTTAATCTGTTCCTAGGTTTATGTTGTGTTTTAAATGTTGTGTTTCCAAGTAAAAATATCCTGTATTTTATTGCAATCAATAAAAACAGTTCACTTAAAAACAAACCAGTTTATATATTGTAGATTAACTTATTTACACCCCGTCCTGTATATTGTGGGGACATGAAAAATATTGTACGTAACCCCCTGTATATTGTCGGGTCAGGTAAAATCTTGTACCTTACACGTTACGCAAGAGCGTGTTTAAATCACTTAGGTGAATTATGCAACTCGCTTCGCTCGTTGCACAACATTCACCTGCGTGATGTAAAAACGCTCTTACGTAAATAGCTATTTTAAAGGAGAGAGTAAAATTCTTTCACTGGAACTGTGTCAACTTCCACAGTTTTGTTATTGGTCGTTAGATGGTTGAATTATATAATGTGCTGATGCTTTGTTGTTAATAATTATATTTCTTAACAAATTGAAATGACAATTTCAACAGAGGTAGAAGCGCAAGAACACCGTAGAAAACCAACTGTGCTTTGTATATTTATTTTCGGTATGATTTTACTTTGAGTTCACAACAACAGTCTCACGTATATTCGGTTTACTTATAGAAATTATTCTAACTTTTGGCAAATAAAAGCATTAACTAAGTATAAGCGTGCATTCAGATTTAATTTGCTTTGTAAATACAAATTATTAATCAAATAAAAATAATTAAATTAAAACATTTTAATACTATTGGGTGATGGAAATATTTTTTACAATAGTAATTCAACCTTGTATTTTTTATATAGATTTTAAATTAAAAACTCATATTTATGATAATATTATTACTCTACGTGTTATTTGTTAAAGTTTTTTCCAGTGTGCTTTTGATTATAAGTTTGTACCTAATAATGTCTAATTATGTTATGCCTGGAGAAATACTGGGGTCTTTTCTGTTATATCCCCGCATTTACAAACTATTTTCTATAGAATGAGGATTAATCGGGATAGAACTACAAATGTGAAATATAATATTTACTCACCATTTAAATGTATAATTGTTGGGGGAAAAAAAATAAACAATTTTTAAACATGCACATCTTTACTATTCGACTGTAGGCTAACCTATGGCAACAGAAATGCAAAAAATAATAATAAAAAAATACCTAAAAGGTTCTAACCTAACCTATTTAGTCACAGTATGTTTACCTGTATTCAACATTTAACAGTAAAATGTAAAACAACGTTGTTGTCTGCAAAAATATTAGGCTAGAGTCGAATAGTAAAGTTACGCGTTTGCGATAACCCTTATCTAATATCAACAAAAACTGGAAACTTCCTTCCTTATATGTTATGGAGTAGTTATAAATAGTTATTTGGACATTCCCGATTAGTTCTCATTCTATAGAAAATAGTTTGTAAATGCGGGGATATAACAGAAAAGACCCAAATACTGAATATATTCTAATAAATTGATTTCAAAGATTCCGCCCCTGTTATTGCGACCATTTGTAACCTGCCTTCTGAAGCCTCTGAACGATAAAACTTGTTCCGAGAAGCGAGACAACTGTTTGAAGAAGTTGTACTCTGTGCTGGAGAAACACAAAGATGTCATGAAGAGTAAATGTTTGATGTCTATCATTGATAGAGTCTTGTTCTGTCCAGGAGATTTTTCATTTGAGAAAATTACAGCAGGTATGGTTATGTTTATTTATTTATAATTTATATTTTTTCATTTATAATTTATAATTTTTCTAAAGGCGCTAATATTAACTCTATCCTCTGTAAGAGAAATGTTTTTCATCAGTAAATGTTGAAATGCGTGTCGATGTTCTGAGTGTATTTCTTTAGGTAATTCTCACTAGATTTTTTTACAGTAGTATTATTTGATGCAGGAAAATCGGGGAAATTTTGTTGTCTGTCAATACTTTCTACTATATAAACTGCTTTTGAGTTAATTTTAACTGTGCTTCATTTAACGTTCAAAATATTTTCACACATTAAAACACCGGAATGGTGACTAACAATTTTATTGTTACAATTAAAACACCCTTTAAACATGCACTTGTTTTAACTTTGTTAATTAATAATGAAGTAAATGTAAACTTTTAGTAATTTGGGTCAATCGTTACATCCCTTTAAAAGCATGAAAGGCAAAAACATAATTCAACTAAAAACTTTAGGATCAAAATCTCAAAAATCTTGAGTTGTGCAAGAAAAAGCTTCTTCATCTCCTTAACAAGAATACCGTCTATTTTGTTGTTGTTGAACTATTCTTGAATCAGAAAGTAAATGCTCTATTTGTTTTGATAGTGTCTGTTTTGTTCATTCAAAGTCTTTGTAAGCGTTAAATGTTACATCAGAATAAAAGAAGATAAATATTTCCCTTCTGAATGTCTCAATAGAAAATATGATGAGTAATTAAGAAATATTTTAATTAAATTACCTTGAAGAAATATCTAACCATAGTGTGAATTAAACTTATTTTATATAACCTACGTCTACAATTATTTAGGATCATAAATAATAAAAATTTGGAAAACGGTTGACCCTAAAGGCCATCCATGTAACTTCCCGCTAAGTTTAATTACAACAAACACTATTTTTGGAAATTTTGAAC
>JAGFPH010000861.1:358635-369088 GCA_018207615.1 Philaenus spumarius
TTTCCTACTAAAACCTAATTCCGTACAGATATTACCCTACCAAAATGTCTCAGTATCAATGTTGTTAGGTTTGAAATAGTACGTTTATTTTCACAGATTGCATTGTATATTACTTACATTAATTTTGTTTTCAGATGAAATTGGTGTGGGAGAAAATGATGGAGTCTATAGCAGCCTTGGATGAAATGACAAACACCAAATTGGATGAAGAATTAAATGAAACTATTGAACCTAAAGTGGTTGTGTTCCATCCATTATTTCTTCAGTTAGGCCTTTTGTTGTTCAAAGAACCAAACTTTGCAATGGACTGTTTAAAAGTAAGAATTTATCAATGTCTGATTCATTCAATAGGCCGGTTCAGGCCATAGCCTCCAATTTAGTCCTAAAAGTAATGGTAATGGTCAGGTTTTTACTAACTCCCCTCTATTACAAAACTTCATTGAATTGTGAAGCATTTTATAGAGACTCATGTGTCAACTGACAACCCTACCTCCTCTTTGTATGCTTCTCTTGTCCATGACCATATCACAACCTGAGGACACGTCTGGTGATTTAAACCCGGTTTATTTATGAGGCTTCTTCCTTTTTATGTCTAAAAATAAAAGTTAAGAGGTAATAACTTTATTTCGTTTAAAGAAGTTGTTTCAATGTCAATCCTGGACTACTTTCTGCTAGATATGCTATTCATGATCATTTTTGGTTTCAGGAACTTCAAGAAGTCTATCACAGAACTACAAACAGTGAAGGTTATGACTGGACAGGTGATTTGGTCGAACTACTGCTGTCTTTACTTTCACGTAACTCTCAACTGCATCGTAATCTCATCAAGTGTATATTTAGCCATTTGTGCATCCACCTGTCATCAGAGAATATCATTGCAGTATTACGGGTAAAGAAATTTTATATTTTTATTGGTTTTGTTATAGGTAATTCTCCTATTTTATATTTTTGATCAGGATAACTTCGTAAAACTTAAGAAACACCTTTAAATCTAAAATTTTATCTTAACTTGAAATTTTTGAGAAGTGATCAAATCAGTTGAATATTACTAGTTTGCTTGTTTTTAATGTAGTTAGTTTTTACTAATAAATTTATGCTAATCTGTATAATATATTAATAAACAAGCATGATTTTTCACACCGAGTTCTCAGAAACTAGAAAAATAATTTTAATGGGTGATTTGACTATTTAAAGGGCACTGGGTGTAAATTACACTTTGGATTAATGGTAATATATTAATTTGACGGAAATTGTATTAAATATAATGTATTGCCCCTGACCTACAAAAACCATTTTTATATTCAATACCATAGCAACCAATTTTTATTTGGATCACCAACTTGGGCTCCTTTTACGCACTAATTTTGTGCAGTTCGAAGCTTTTGCAGTTCCCATTGTGTTTGTCTTTTTGCATTCACCATTGAGCTGCACAAAATGTGTGCATAAAAGGCGTCTTAACACCATAATTTTGGGTTAGGCCTAGCCATAATTTTGGGTTAGGCCTAGGTGAACCAACACATTACCACTTAAACTTTGCAGATACATCAAATTTATTTTATTCATAAAATCCAACCACCTTTTTAGTTGTTTAGGTTAACAAATAAAATATACTAAAAAAAATTATATAATAAACAAAGGCTTGATATATTATATTTCAAATACCTGTTGTTAAATGTTATATTAATTTCTTTAACGATTAGTTGGAAATATTAAGTTAATCTATTATAATTAATAATCATAGGTGTAATAAAATACAGCTTATCTATACCATTGTATGCGCCTTTTTATTTTCTTCTTCTGAGGTTTAGGGGTGTAGTTCGTAGACCAAGAGAGTACTTTAGATAGTGAGTAATGAAAAAATGCAGTGTTGTTTAAACTAACTTTAGACATTATTTATCAAAGAAACAACATATTAAAGAAAAATCATATAAAATACCAACTTTTACATTAATAAAAAAGAGTTTTTCAAAAATTTATCCTAGGTTATTTCTAAGAGAGAGCAAAAATAAAGATTTATGTTTTTACATACCAGCTGGTCGATACTTCGTCTTACACATAATAAAGAATAACAAATTTCTATACCTCACTGTTTTAAGTTTATTAAAAACTAGCTGAATACCCGTGCTTCGCTACGGGGAATTGTTTTGCACTATGTTACATAATTGTAATATTTCTCCCTCATTTTCTTTCATCTTTTATTTCACGAAAGTAAATTATTACATGTATTTTCAATTAGTTTGGTATGTTTTGTTCATTGGCTGCCCGTCAATTGTCTTAGCCAAGGTATGTTCGCGGAATAATTTCAATCAATTAAAAATAAAGAATTCAGAGTGAAGAGCATCTTCTTTTTCAACCGCTAAATCTACAGACTGGTAAATCATAGTCTTAGCTGGATGTTGCAGATCGAACAGATATGACTTTAATATCCGCATGCATAGATCGGGATGGATTTTATCAGCTTTACGCATTTAAATATTTCCTTCAAATTAATAAATGCCAAATTTCAGATCTCTAGCTTTAAGGAAAGAAAACCAATTAATATTTATAGTTTTTAGGGGTTGTTATCACATTTTCACTCCTTAGCAGCACGTAACAAAATGTAAAGCTGGTTTAGGCCTACTTTTTATGTGTTTTTCAAAAAATAAATGTAAAACATTTCAGCTTTCTAGCTTTAAGGAAAGTAAATAAATAATATGTATAGTTTTAGGGGTTGTTTCAACCCTTTAAGGCCATATATTTTAAAATCCTTTCTTAGTGCACCTCTAGTGCCTGTGAGCAATATGTGTACCAAATTTCACGTTCCTAGGCCATATGGTTTTTGAAATATAAAACAAACAATATTTATGGTTTTAGGGGTTGTTCCAACCCTTAAACGTGAAATATTTTAAAATACTTTCTTAGTGTGCCTCTAGCACCTATGAGCAATATGTGAACCAAATTCTACTTTCCTAGGCCACATGGTTTTTGAGATATAAAATGAACAATATTTATGGTTTTAGGGGTTGTTTTAACTCTTAAACGCGAAATATTCAAAATCCTTTCTTATTGCGCCTCTAGGGCCTATGAGCAATAATGTGTACCAAATTTCATATTCCTAGGAGGTATGGTTTTCGAGATACTGTGATGAGTGAGTGATTAAGTGGTATTTCAGCTTTATACATATAGATTAATCAATTTGTGCACTTCTTATTACACATGCTTCGTCTTTGCGTGGATGATTCTTCATCCATAAATATCTCAGTAAATCCTTTTGATCATTTGAATTTTCTTTGAATTGTTTATTTACTAGACCATACTAGACATTTTAACTCGCTTTACAAATGATGAATGTTAAATTTGTGTGATTCCATCCTGACTTTGGATAGGAACCATTTACAGATGCAACCCGTCTGCTAAAAGAAACAGACTAATTCTCTTTGAGTTGCCAACCGACAAATATGAATACTCTATCTAGTTGTCGTAAACATGATATTAATTTGTTCTATTTTGATCTATGGGTATGTATTGTCACTGTCTATCTATGGGCTGTAATACATGTGAGTTTCAGGGTTTTTAAACATCAAAATAGTAAAATAACGTAAAAAGGGTCATAAGGTAAATTTTGGACATTAGCCTAATTTAAAGGATTTAGTTATTTCATAATATTAATGAACATAGAAATTCAAAGGGAAATGCAGACATTAATTAGTAATTCAGATTAAATCAAAAACAATATTAACTTCATGTTTAAATTCATTTTTGTTTGAATATTTAAATTATGTTTCATGATGTGTCAAACTATGAAAAACAGTTAAAAGGTATTGGAGAGTTTGAAGTTATGGTCCACTAAGTTTTTAGACAGTGATGAATAAAGATCGAAAGACATGTTTTCAGACATTGTAAGAAATAAACTTGATAGATTATGTTGAAAGCCTGTGTGATTCATCTATGATAGAGACAGAAATTTTGTCCTGAAATGTTGGTACCTAGCGTTAACAGTCGTAGGGAGACATATTTACGGTCCCCTGGAAAACAGCTTCTCATTGGTTTTCTGGTTTTGATGACGTCACATGGTGTGATCGAAAGGAAAATGAACAAGAAGGACGCTTCAGCCCCACTCTCATCAAGATAGGAGTACAGTACAGACGTGTTCTGCGGCTAGTCCAACAAAATGTTTTAACAAGTGCTTTTTTGCGGTAGTTAAAGTAGAACTACCGTTTAAAAATGTTTAAGGAGGAGTAAAGACAGTGCTGTGTATTGTTCAATAACGAGAATGTGAGAATTGCTTGTAAATTGTCTTAAAATTATCAACTTTGAAAGTTTGCGTGCACGCGCGGCATGGCTTCCAACTCTTTACACAAAGATTTTATAACAAGTGCAACGAAAGTCTAAGTGTATCAAAATCTACGTGGCTAAAGTGCGACGAACTAAAGAATAATGGGGTTTTCTATTTTAATTGAATTCATATGTGTTGTAAGTTTTTTCTCTTTGTAAATTCATATCTATCTTTTTAAAGTGCACTATAAAACAACACGATCGTAAGTAGTAAACTAATTTAACTAAGTCTGCATTTGAATAATTTATCAATATAAGTTTTTTGTGTATCTAAGGTAAAATTATTAATAATGAATTTGTGTGTTTGAGTGTGTGATTGGAATAATTAAAACGATGAGTTGCCAACTTGAAATAATAATTAATGTATGTGTTTTTACAATTTAGAATGATTCAGTAAAATAATAATGTCAACCACTATGAGTTTTTAATTTGAGTTATTATCCTTTCCAGAAGTACTTTGTGGTAACGGACCTTGTTTAAATCATAAATTCAGTTTTTAGTCTTTATTTGTAAGTGTAATTCAAAATGGCTACAGGTTTTGGTGAACACGAGACAATCTGGAGGGAATGTGCGCATGTGACAAACATGGCGGCTGATCCTTCAGACGAGTCCATCTGTAACCAAGGAACTGTAGTCACAGATATAACAAGTTGATGTGTAACAGATATTTAATGATCAGCTGTTGAGTAACAGATGTGATCAAAACATAGCCTAACTTCAATTTTGGGGTTATGTTTGTTTGTTTTCATTGGGGTTAAGGTGTTATAATATTTTAAAATGATAAGTTAATTAATTAAATAAGTAAATGGATTGAAGGTAGGAAATAATAAATAATTGTTACACAGTAAAGGTATTTTTTTTTATTTTAAAAATAACTTAGAAATATTTTTGTCAAAATTAAATTTTTATTTTTCATTTTTTTTGTTTTCTATTAATAAATTGTTTGTAAACGGCTTGCACAGAGGCAGCACGTTACAAAACGGCGCCCGAACAGCAGAGCACGTTACAGGGCAAGTAATGTTACTGTTTATCTGTGCGTATGTTCACTGTTGATATGTTTGTCCGTCTCGTTGTCTTTTATCTATGATCTAATGATTTGTCTACGTCTTTATACTAAGCTCTCTTTTAAAATCAAACCTTTTGTGTTATGTTTACCTGATATTATTAGCTCTCTCAAAACGTAAGGAATATTGTATTGAATTGAAGAAATATTTTTTTTGAGCTCCATACTCTTTCTATCTCGGGGGGAAGGGGCTCGTGCTGCTAACTTTGATAAAGTCTTTAGTAATAACAACAACATTTATGAACAAATAATAACAACAAATTTTATGAATTTTGTTTAAAAAATACTAAATTGTATTAAGTATTTTCAAAAGAAGATTGTTATCCAATAAACTATTAGTTATTGTTATAGATCTCTAACAATCTCAATGTTTGTGAAATAGGTCATAGCGTCCTTTTAGTTGTTAAAATTTCTTACTTTAAGCCAGTCGGTAAAGGTCAATTTAGACCAAAAGTACCAGTAATTTGCAATACGGCTGAATTTTTTTTTTATAAGTACATTAAAGTATGTAGATTAACATAAAAAAAGTTTACCAGTCTATCAATTTCCCAAAGTCGAAAAAAAAAGATTATCATTTTTTTCCCGATTATCCTTAATATTTCGAGCTAGGATGAAGATAGAGGAAAATAAAAAATACCACCATGTAGGGGAGGTATTTTTCAACAAAAAAGGTCATATGTATTTATTTCATCCGAGCAATGGTTTGTCTGGAAAAAATTCGTTAATGCAGGTATGTATTTTGCAGCAGGGGAAATCACTAAAAGGGGACATCTTATTCATATATGAAGCGTTGGCTCATTCTAAATTGGCCGAATTTTAATATATCGAATTGAAACTTGACATAGGAGTTAAAATATATATTTTAAACATTTATGCTGAGTCTCAGCTTGCTATCTTGAAAATTACCCGATCTAGGAGTCGATTTCGATTATCGATTTTACTAGTACCGGTCTCACGAACTAATTTCAATCTATTCCAGTTTCGTCAATTTTTGGAATATCAACATCAAATTTGTTTTACAAGTTGAGTACACCAGTATAAATATTCTTAGTAAGTATGAACGATTTTTTTAATGTTATTTTTTAAAACGAGGCGCTTGAAAATGGTCTTCTGTTTTACCTATCTCGTTTTAACTATAACACTTTTGGATGCAACGACTCCATTTTCGACATTTTTTAACATATCGATTTAAAAATTGGTACAGAAGTTAAAAACACAATTGTTTTTTGCTACACTTATTTTAAAAACTATATTTAAAAAATTGACTAATCTGCAGCCGATTAACTCAAGCGTTTGATGAAAAATCTAAAAAGGTCTAAAATTATACTTTTTTAAGTTACTTGTGCTTTGAAAAGTAAATAAAAAAAAGTTTATACTCCTTGATCTTGTTTGAATCTATATGTTTAACTTGTAAAAAAACTTTCAGGTTGATATTTTGAAAATTTTCTAAACTGGAGCTGTTTAAAATGAATTGGTGGGTCCGGTACTCCTAAAATCGAGAAACCCATTAATAAGTCAAGTGGCTCTAGATCGGGTAATTTTCAAGATAACAAGCTGAGACTCAGCATAAATGTTTAAAATATATATTTTAACTCCTATGTCAAGTTTCAATTCGATATATTAAAATTCGGCCAATTTAGAATGAGCCAACGCTTCATATATGAATAAGATGTCCCCTTTTAGTGATTTCCCCTGCTGCAAAATACATACCTGCATTATCGAATTTTTTCCAGACAAACCATTGCTCGGACGAAATAAATACATATGACCTTTTTTATGAAAAATACCTCCCCTACACGGTGGTATTTTTTATTTTCCTCTATCTTCATCCCAGCTCGAAATATTAAGGATAATAGAAAAAAAAAATGATAATCGATTTTTTTTTCCAACTTTGGGAAATCGATAGACTGGTAAACTTTTTTTTATGTTAATCTACATACTTTAATGTACTTATAAAAAAAATTCAGCCGTATTGCAAATTACTGGTAGTTGTAACCTATAGCGACTGGGCTACTTAAAAGTTCTCAAATATTTATATTTCTCAAATGTTTTGTGATAATAACGATAACGGTCAACATTTACTTGAAAATCACAACTGCTTCTTATGAATGTAAACACAAGACTAGTTTTGCAGCGTCGGTTTTGAACTGGCTTGGCTTCCCTTCTCATCGAAATGACTAGTTTCTGGTCGCTGTTTGGCTGTTGTCCTATCATTGATGCTGTTTCAATTCGGTGCAGTAGTGCAAATGTCGTAAACATGTTGTAAAACTCTGTATAGTTTACATTCACTTCACTGTTAGATATTTTTGTGTTAGAATCGGCCTTTTTTTAATATTTGATGAAGTTTGGTTTGTTTTCACTTTTACAATTATAATTTTATACATACTAAGAGATAGCTGCTTGGACATGCACTCCTGTTGATGATACTTATTAATAGACCTGATCCAAGTCCACCAGCCTTCTAGCTTGTCAATAGAGCTGTGTTGTGCTGGGAACTGTGTTCTTTTTAAATCTCTCTCCAGTCTTTGGTTTAAAAGAAAGTTTCCTCCAGTCATCCTTGAATCAACGCAGGGTGCATTGTTTCAAAAGGCAGGTCTTAAGATGTTAGAAGTGTACAGCCAGGAAGTCTTCCCAGTGATTGTCTCATGGATTTGAACTTATTCTTCTCCTACTCGAGACTTTAATTTTCCCAAATTTTACAGTTAATTGTGTGTATGCAAACATTAAACTGTATGTCACCTGGATGTTTAAAACTTAATCTGAATAAATGTTTTATTCTAGAACATGCTCATTCTCATATTTAAGGAATTCAACAAATATATCTTACACATAAACTTTAAAATAGAATGCAACTAAATGCAAAAGTGCCGCCTATACATCTTTGCTCAACCTTGTGTTATGTATGTATTTCTATAAGGGCTTGATTTTAATTTTCGTGAATTTGAACCTGAAGAATCCTACTGTGTGTCCAACACTTCGCAGGTGTTATATGTAGGTTTTTATGTATCCTATGAATATTAGAAGGCAACATATAACTCAACAGTTTTTTTAGCAATAACAAACTTTTTGTTTCAATAGTATAGTGAAGATTTAATTTATTTCATGTTGATTTAGGTTTTAGACCCGCGTGCAGACAGTAATCCACTAGTTAGCAAAATGGAAGCTAATGATGAAAGCAGTGATGAGGAATCGTCTAGTGAAAATGAAAATGTTGATTTAGAAGATGAAGGTGACTCTCAAAGTGAGTCTGATGAGGATAATGATGAATCAGGCGAAGATGAGGAGGAAGAAGAAGATGAAGATTTGGGCGATGAAGCAGAAACTGCGACTGATAGATTGAGGCAAGCCGTTCAAAGTGCTCTCGGAGAAGTTGGAAATACATCTGATAATGTGAGTTTTTCCTAAGTAGGTGTTAAACCTTTTTAAATTAAAGAGAAATGCAAATATAATTCATAACTATATATGACACAATTTTAAAATTCTAGCTTGGTTTCAAGAAACTCCTCAAATGAGTAAAAAGCATTAGTCCTGAATAGCTTTTTTAATTTGCTTGAAAATATACTGGCTTTTGAGATTTCTTTAAACTCCAAGTTTATAAGAAAAAATATGTATGTATATGTTTTTGGAAGTCATATTTATTTTAGGTGTTGTATTTTTTATTTTGTGTTTATGTTTAATACCTTAAATTTCATATGTACAATTATTTGTTGAAAGCACATTGCAAATCAGGCTATTTATTTTTAGAAAACAATAATTTAAAACACTACTATAACACAACACTTATTTATATGTTATTCGTTAATCTTTGGGAAGCTTCACTTGCAAATCTTAATTGTCAAAATTACAAATATATCACAGTAATAAACTTACATTACTTGATACATATCTTATCTAGATTATATATGGTAAAATAATTAAAGACACAATTAATCTGGATTCTTTAATCAACAAGTAAAAGAATTATTTTCAACATTAATTAAGATCGTTTCAACATAAAATACCAATTATAAGTTTATTTATAGTTCAATAAATATTGTTCGTTACTGTTGATTGATTAAACAAAACAAGCAAACTTTATCTCTGTGGGGTTAGTGCCGTCTTCTTCCAAGTTTAATTTGATATATTAATGGAAGAAATATTATAATACATAGTTTTATTATTAGAAACAAAAGGTGAATAAAATAGTAAATCGTTATTAGTAAGTAGCAAATTGGTATGATATAGTTATGGGTAAATGAAATTATGTAATAGGGAATGCTTAGTTCATAGTTCTTATCACAATGACACGTTGTTTCAACGTGAAATAATGTTCGTTGGGTTCTAGTTTATATTAATAGTCTGTGTGGTTTCACCACTAATATGTAAAAAAAACCGAACGTAACATAATTAGAATGGTCTCACCAAAATGGTATCGATTCTTCTTTATCGTTTTAACTTGGAATTCGGTTATATTTGATCCGATCTGTATTTTCGGTTCTTCTTCCAATCTTGTTGGTTGTCTTTGAATGGTTAAATTGGGTACGGAAATATCTAATTTATTAAATTGTGTAGCACAAACCAATTCGGCAACTGCTTACTTTGGCAGCTTTTACAAGAATAATATTTTTTCACTGTTGTAACACTCCGGAACTTTTACATACTTGCCTACTAAATATACACCCTGGGTGATGGTGTTTGTAAGGGTTTATGAATGAAATGGTTAAACAAATTTCTCTTTCCAAGTATTAAATTGTTTTATGTTTTTTGTTAAAAGTGCAATCATTAAAAGAATAATTAATAGTTATTTTATAGTGGGAAATATTAGATAAATTGAATAAAATGCTTAAATAACTCCATATTACTGGTACCTCTTTTATAATCTAGTTTTTGTATGTTTATAACTTAAAGAAACTAAAGAATCTGATTTCGTATTCCATGTAAATTCGCGGTCCAATCACAGGTAAGTTCTTCCGTTGTGGGCGTGGTTAACAGAAATAAGATGTCTTCTGCAGTACGTTGTAAGGTTCATTCTGTTTATAGTCTATGTCGGTTTTTCTTCAGAGTTTATGGTTTTCATGTAAATTGAATTTTCCTGAC
>JAGFPH010000861.1:369188-382715 GCA_018207615.1 Philaenus spumarius
ACCCCTCTATACCAGTTTGGTGCGGTAGGTGTTTCCTGGATTTTAAACAGAGACCGTCCAACAGTTTCTTGCTTCCATCTCTCAGTCCATTTCTCCATTACAAATCTTTCAATCTTCCTTTTGCATTTGCTGAGAGAGAATTTTGTGGGTGGGACCGGGTGCATCTCAGCCGCACTTTTAGCTATTTGGTCCGCCAGTTCATTTCCTGCAATCCACAGTGTGATGGAATCCACTGGAAGACTATGGTTTTTCCAGTCCCCTGCAGGGCTCCTAAAAGGCTCTTTATTTCACTCGTGCGGAAGTAGTAGTCGTCAGGTGTGTTTTTTTGAATTGCCTCAATGGCCGACTTAGAGTCCGTAAGAATACATATCCTTGAGTCCGGCACCTGCCCGCAGCCCACCAGCGCCGCATTGAGGGCCAACAATTCTGCATCCATGCTCGATGCCGAGTTTGCCGGTGCGTAGAAGCGTTCTTTTGTTTTGTCGTTATAATAACCTACACCAGATTTTGTCTGCTTCAGATCGGCGGATCCATCCGTGTAGATCCTCGTATGGTCTCGGTATCTCTCTTCTATCATTTCCAGTGTCTCCGCTTTTAGTAAATTAAGATCTTCGGAGGTACTTTTGGAGTTTCCAGATGGTAGTTCGATGTATGCTGTGACCTCCGCTTCCCTCCATGGTGGCCAGCTGTGTACCATTGGTATTGATTCTGCAAACATTTTCATGGCGTCCACCCGACACGTGAAAGACTGTCTGGTTGTTGTCGGTGCCAGTGTGAACAAGGGGTGATCATTTGGGAGAGTCTGTGTCTTGATCCATTTGGTCAAAATGTTTTTTTCTATAAGGAGGTCAATAGGCGTGCTTCAATTTCCATTGCCGCTGTTGGAGACGTACTTGGGCAGCCCAGTATTATTCTGAGAGCGGCTGATTGAATTTGCTGGATCTTTTTTAAGTGCGTGCATGCCGCAGAGCCCCAAACTTCGCTACAGTACAACATCTTAGGCCGCACATAGGAGGAGTAAAGCATCCTGAGTGTTGATGTGTCCGCTCCCCAATTTCTGTTTGCAACTGCTTTGATGGTGTTTACTCTTTTGCTGCATTGATTTCTTACCTCGTCAGTATGTTTGTTCCATAGTTGCTTTGGATCAAAGTGTACTCCCAGGAGCTTTGGGCATTCATTCACCCTCAGTTCACGGTTCTCTATAAGCAGTCGCGGTTTGTATTCTTTAAGCGTGTTGCGTCTTGTAAAGAATGCACATTCCGTCTTTGCTGTCGATATTGTTAAGGACCACTTCAAGCACCACTTGACCACCCCGTCCAGCGCTCTTTGAAGGAGAGCGCAGGTTTTGTCCGGTGAGCCGCCCACGGCGAACATGGTAACGACGTCAGCAAACACCACCAGGTCCACTTCCTCAGGCAGAGCACTGCTCAAGTCGTGTAGGGCTATGTTAAACAGTGTTGGGCTGATGGTTGAACCCTGTATTATTCCATTCTCTAACTTAGCAGGTTTCGATAGCTTTCCATTTACGGTCGTTCTCACTAGCCTTTCACTGAGGAAATTTGTAAGGTACCTGAGGGTGTTGCCCCTCAGTCCCATTTTCGCGCTTTGCAACAGTATAGTTTTATGCGGTACCTTGTCAAAAGCAGCCTCAAAGTCCAGAAGCACCGCTACTGTCGATTTGTTTTGATTAAAGCCTTTGTAGATTTTATTTGTAAGGTACAGCAGCGCATCATTAGTTCTTCTTCTTTTCCTGAATCCGAACTGCTTTGCATCCAGCAGGTTTTCTGACTCCAACTTGTAAGACAGTCTATTATTCACCAATCGTTCCATAAGTTTGCCAAGGCACGAACTGAGTGCAATGGGCCTGTAGGATGTAACCAAGCTTTGGTCCTTCTGAGGCTTAGGCAATGGCACTATGAGCGATGTTTTCCATTCTTGCGGAATTTTTCCCGTTCTCCATATTGAGTTAAAGAGCCCCAGTTTTTTTCCATAATATTTAAAAGCTTTATTTAACAAGGCTCAACTCGATGGACTAGGCAAAAGTTGTTTGCCTCCATCTTCAATGTTGTGGACGTATTCTAAACAAATTTGAATTTTTGTCGGTTTTACTTTAGGAGGTAATCTGGTGGAAGAACCTATAAGTCATATGCTTATGTAAAGACGCTTGATCTTGGTAGTCTTCTACTCACTGTCCAGAGTTTTGTTAAAATCAACTAAACCTTCCCACCTCAAGCCTTCTCCTCTTCTGCAAGCGTCATCACTTATACCAAATTATAGATCCCTAAAAAGGCTACAATTAGATTAAAATTCTAGATCTAAGTTTGAAATTATTTATTAAACTTTATATTATAATGTTGTGGAATTACTTTTGCAGGTACAGTTCGTGATGTTCTTTATAGTGCAGTAACTCACAGAGTGCCTTCTCTGTCAGATTTTCAACATATGTTTGTTACAATTATCGGGCATATTGATTCGCACATCAAACAAGGCTCCAAACTTAGAGTTAAGTTCACTGATGATGTAAGTATAATTTCCAGCTAATTTGAAGGCAACTTAAGCCATAATGTGAATCTTATTTAAACTTGTTTTTACTTCATACTGTAAAACTAATATGAATTTCACTAAGATAAAAGACACCTTGAAAAATATGATTAAATTTAAGTAGTTTTAAAATGTTATTTTAAACAGAATTCCGTAATTTAAGTAGTTTTATGATATCTCTGTAAACTGTTTCATTTTGCAACCTAGAGCCATTCCCAACGACAGGGATAAGTACTGTTAGCCGCTTCAACTTGGCATTTTTAAATCCAGTAGAACCTCTCTTAACCGGTCTCGGATCAACCGGTCCTTGGATTAACCGGTCTATCTCATGGAACAACAGAGTTTTTTTTCTCTTACAGATTATATAAACTGGCCGAAGTCTCAAACATTGATTGTATGACGGAAATTTCCTGGAAATAAAGCGGGGTGGTGATGCAACGTTAGGTGTGCAATGTGTATTGTGTTAGTTTTGTGGTAGTCAGAAGAGGGGAGGGAGAGCGTAAGTTTGATTTCCCTCCTGCTTCCGCGGCAACTGTATTGAGTCGTCTTGTGACAACTCAACTTGTATTGAATATTTCACCCACTAAAAATCATTAATCACAATAAATCAAAAACCGTTGGAAAGGAAATGATTTAAACTTTCATTTTTGTATTTAAAAATTTGTTCTAAAACGTACATTTACATAATTATGTAATCATCGTTTTAAAATTGTAGTTTTCTAAATACGTCACTTCTCTAAGTCTCAATATCGCGCGACTGAACTGTTTTGAAAATAATATAAAGATACCTTTGGATTCGTCAAGATTTTAACTTTCTAAAACTGCTTCCAACCGGACGTCACTCTTATAGTTTCGAAAATATAAAGTTTTCTGTAAACTTTTGCAATTGGACTGTTTTCAACCAATGAAAAGCACATTTTGCAATTGATTATATCTATTTTAGTTTGATATATTTGTATGGATTTGTTTATATTGATTTGCAGAGAAAACTTCATCCTTTCGTTTCGTGTAAAGTAAACCACATTTACTGATACGATTTTATTCGTACAGTCGTGGGAAATATAGACTTTTGTTGAATTCAATACTCGCCATTCTCGCACTTTGGCTTAGTGTTGTCCCCATGGTCTAGACACACCGGATATGTACAGGCTTGGTCCTTAAGATGTTTGATCTAATTTTGTGATACAAGTAAAACTAAGTGAAATATGTTTATAAAATACGAATTTACAAGTATAGTGTTCAATTCTGTGATTTATTTTCTACACTTTGTTATAATAATATTTCATTTTTGAGCAAAGCATATATTCCTAAATTACTATTCAAACTAGGCCTATATCAAAGCCCACTAAAGAATACCGTTGAGGGACGGGCTTGTGTACACCGAGACCTTGAACGCTCCAATCGCCGTAGTGCGACGTTGTCACGTCCTTCCCACGCTTCTAACTGACTGCGGCTGACTCGACGCATTTATAATTCTTTAAACTGTGCGATCAAGCCTCGAGCGGTAAATACCAGTCGTGTTCGAGGCTAGTAGATACGGCAACGCTGAGCACCCATCCTATTGGCCGTCTCACAACGGTATTCTTTAGTGGGCTTTGATATAGTTTTGTTAGCAGTCTTGTAGTAGGAAAACTGGTGCTTTCAAAAAAAGAATTTGAAATTGATATTTATTTTTATACAGTTCTATTTAGAACTAAATTACAAAACTTTTACATTTTGAAAAAAATTACAGAAAACGTTTACTTCTTTTTATGTAGGCCTACAGTTTAACATTTTTTGTTTCTTGAACTAATAACTTTGTAAATTTTGCATCGATAAAATTTCTACTGGCATATATGAATTCTTTGAACCTTTCTCTACAAAATTCGTTTATTCAAGTTCATGTATTTTATTAACACTTTGAACTCTAAGCCCGAGTGTATGTCGGGTCGGGTTCGCGGCGCCAGCTACCGATGCCTGAGTATACCTCGGGCCTCTTTATTTAATTCTGCAGCTCAGCTCAGTCAGCATATATTCGGGTTCAATGTTCGGGGTGGTTATGTTTATTAGTTCGTATGTCTTTGACTTTTGGAATTTTTAAAACAATGGCCAACAAAAATATCAGATGGTTGTACTGCAAGCATGTCCGATCAGCTGTATGCATTCTGCAATCGACGTTTGTCTGCTTAACTCGATGTGTGTTGTCATTAGTTCTGATTGTGTTGTAAGTTTTTTCATTTATCAGTGGTTTATTATTGATGGAAAGTTTATTTTCATAAGTGTTTTTTTAGTGTTTGTAATTATAAAGTGTAAATAATAATAGTGTTCCACGCACTAAACGGAGAAAAGACAACTGAAGAAATTGTGAGGTTATGTGAATTTTGAATTGTGTTTTTATTGTTTATTTTTTACATTTATTTTGCAGTTATACTTTATTTTAGCCGTAGTATTAATTTTTCTAACTTTATTTGTTAGTTTATAGAAACATAAGATAGGTGACAAACTAAATTGCTATGTAGCTATTTTTGTTTTTACTATTTTTCATCATTTGTTACCATCTTGTTTTTTTTAATAAACCTTTGAAGTATATACATTTTCTTAAAGCTCCATTCTTTTACCTTCAAAATGATATATAATATTTTATACTTTTAAATAAGGTAAGTACCAGAGATTTTTTAAAAATACTACCAAAACCCCTAGGTAGCTATGCATGACAATGTGTTAAGGGTACAGGGTTCAAAGTGTTAAAAACTGTAGTTTAATTTTCCTACTAAAACCTAATTCCGTACAGATATTACCCTACCAAAATGACCGATTCAGTATCAATGTTGTTAGGTTTGAAATAGTACGTTTATTTTCACAGATTGCATTGTATATATTACTTACACATTAATTTTGTTTTCAGATGAAATTGGTGTGGGAGAAAATGATGGAGTCTATAGCAGCCTTGGATGAAATGACAAACACCAAATTGGATGAAGAATTAAATGAAACTATTGAACCTAAAGTGGTTGTGTTCCATCCATTATTTCTTCAGTTAGGCCTCTTGTTGTTCAAAGAACCAAACTTTGCAATGGACTGTTTGAAAGTAAGAATTTGAATTTATGAATGTCTGATTCATTCAATAGGCCGGTTCGGGCCATAGCCTCCAATTTAGTCCTAAAAGTAATGGTAATGGTCAGGCTTTTTTTTGTTTTTGTTTTTGCAACTAAGATTTTTTTCTGGTTGTGGGATTTCTACCACCTGATTTTTCTTGCTTTCCTTTCCTTAGAAGTCATTCTGGCCAAAGTGCTTATTTTAAAGTGGTACTAACTCCCCTCTATTACAAAACTTCATTGAATTGTGAAGCATTTTATAGAGACACATGTGTCAACTGACAACCCAACCTCCTCTTTGTATGCTTCTCTTGTCCATGACCATATCACAACCTGAGGACACGTCTGGTGATTTAAACCCGGTTTATTCGTGAGGCTTCTTCCTTTTTATGTCTAAAAATAAAAGTTAAGAGGTAATAACTTTATTTCATTTAAAGAAGTTGTTTCAATGTCAATCCTAGACTACTTTCTGCTAGATAATTCATGATCATTTTTTGTTTCAGGAACTTCAAGAAGTCTATCACAGAACTACAAACAGTCAAGGTTATGACTGGACAGGTGATTTGGTCGAACTACTGCTGTCTTTACTTTCACGTAACTCTCAACTGCATCGTAATCTCATCAAGTGTATATTTAGCCATTTGTGCATCCACCTGTCATCAGAGAATATCATTGCAGTATTACGGGTAAAGAGATTTTATATTTTTATTGGTTTTGTTATAATTCTCCTATTTTATATTTTTGATCAGGATAACTTCGTAAAACTTAAGAAACACCTTTAAATGTAAAATTTTATGTCAACTTGAAATTTTTGAGAAGTGATCAAATCAGTTGAATTTTATTAGTTTGCTTGTTTTTAATGTAGTTAGTTTTTACTAATTAATTTATGCTAATCTGTATAATATATTAATAAACAAGCATGATTTTTCACACCGAGTTCTCAGAAACTAGAAAAATAATTTTAATGGGTGATTTGACTATTTAAAGGGCACTGGGTGTAAATTACACTTTGGATTAATGGTAATATATTATTTTGACGGAAATTGTATTAAATATAATGTATTGCCCCTGACCTAATCCATTTTTATATTCAATACCATAGCAACCAATTGCATTAAATAAAAGAAAAAACAATTTTTATTTGGATCACAAACTTGGCCTTCTTTTACACACTAATTTTGTGCAGTTCAAAGCTTTTGCAGTTCCCCTTGTGTTTGTTTTTTTGCATTCACCATTGAGCTGCACAAAATGTGTGCATAAAAGGCGTCTTAACACCATAATTTTGGGTTAAGCCTAGGTGAACCAACACATTACCACTTAATTTTGCAGATACATCAAACCACCTTTTTAGTTGTTTAGGTTAACAAATAAAATATACTAAAAAAAAATTATATAATAAACAAAGGCTTGATATATTATATTTCAAATACCTGTTGTTAAATGTTATATTGATTTCTTTAACGATTAGTTGGAAATATTAAGTTAATCTATTATAATTAATAATCATAGGTGTAATAAAATACAGCTTATCTATACCATTGTATGTGCCTTTTTATTTTCTTCTTCTGAGGTTTAGGGGTGTAGTTCGTAGACCAAGAAAGTACTTTAGATAGTGAGTAATGAAAAAATGCAGTGTTGTTTAAACTAACTTTAGACATTATTTATCAAAGAAACAACATTTTAAAGAAAAATCATGTAAAATACCAACTTTTACATTAATAAAAAAGAGTTTTCCAAAATTTATCCTGGGTTATTTCTAAGAGAGAGCAAAAATAAAGATTTATGTTTTTACGTACCAGCTGGTCGATACTTCGTCTTACACACAATAAAGAATAACAAATTTCTATACCTCACTGTTTTAAGTTTATTAAAAACTAGCTGAATACCCGTGCTTCGCTACGGGGAATTGTTTTGCATCACTATGTTACATAATTGTAATATTTCTCCCTCATTTTCTTTCATCTTTTATTTCACGAAAGTAAATTATTTTTTGAATTACATGTATTTTCAATTGGTTTGGTATGTTTTGTTCATTGGCTGCCCGTCAATTAATTGTCTTAGCCAAGGTATGTTCGCGGAATAATTTCAATCAATTAAAAATAAAGAATTCAGAGTGAAGAGCATCTTCTTTTTCAACCGCTAAATCTACAGACTGGTAAATCATAGTCTTAGCTGGATGTTGCAGATCGAACAGATATGACTTTAATATCCGCATGCATAGATCGGGATAGATTTCATCAGCTTTACGCATTTAAATATTTCCTTCAACTTAATAAATGCCAAATTTCAGCTTTCTAGCTTTAAGGAAAGTAAATAAATAATATGTATAGTTTTAGGGGTTGTTTCAACCCTTTAGGCCATATATTTTAAAATCCTTTCTTAGTGCACCTCTAGTGCCTGTGAGCAATGTGTGTACCAAATTTCACGTTCCTAGGCCAAATGGTTTTTGAAATATAAAACAAACAATATTTATGGTTTTAGGGGTTGTTCCAACCCTTAAACGTGAAATATTTTAAAATACTTTCTTAGTGTGCCTCTAGCACCTATGAGCAATATGTGAAACAAATTCCACGTTCCTAGGCTGTATGATTTTTGAGATTTAAAACAAACAATATTTATGGTTTTAGGGGTTGTTTCAACCCTTAAACGCGAAATATTTCAAAATTATTTCTTAGTGCAAATCTAAGGTCTATGTGTAAAAAATTCCACGTTCCTAGGCCATATGGTTTTTGAGATATAAAATGAACAATATTTATGGTTTTAGGGGTTGTTTCAACCCTTAAACACGAAATATTCAAAATCCTTTCTTATTGCGCCTCTAGGGCCTATGAGTAATATGTGTACCAAATTTCACATTCCTAGGAAGTATGGTTTTCGAGATACTGTTATGAGTGAGTGAGTAAGTGGTATTTCAGCTTTATACATATAGATTAATCAATTGTGCACTTCTTATTACACATGCTTCGTCTTTGCGTGGATGATTCTGCATCCATAAATATCTCAGTAAATCCTTTTGATCATTTGAATTTTCTTTGAATCGTTTATTTACTAGACCATACTAGACATTTTAGCTCACTTTAAAAACGATGAATGTTAAATTTGTGTGATTCCATCCCGACTTTGGATAGGAACCATTTACAGATGCAACCAGTCTGCTAAAAGAAACAGACTAATTCTCTCTGAGTTGCCAACCGACAAATATGAATACTCAATCTCGTTGTCGTCAACATGATATTAATTTGTTCTATTTTGATCTATGGGTATGATGTATTGTCACTGTCTATCTATGGGCAAGTAATGTTACTGTTTATCTGTGGGCATGTTCACTGTTGATATGTTTGTCCCTCTCATTGTCTTTTATCTATGATCTAATGATTTGTCTACGTCTTTATACTAA
The DNA here is from genome assembly GCA_018207615.1 of Philaenus spumarius. Taxonomy (NCBI): domain Eukaryota; kingdom Metazoa; phylum Arthropoda; class Insecta; order Hemiptera; family Aphrophoridae; genus Philaenus; species Philaenus spumarius. The sequence goes on from JAGFPH010000861.1 coordinate 378,201, forward strand.
GCTCTCTTTTAAAATCAAACCTTTTGTGTTATGTTTACCTGATATTATTAGCTCTCTCAAAACGTAAGGAATATTGTATTGAAATGAAGAAATATTTCTTTTGAGCTACATACTCTTTCTATCTCTGGGGGGGTGGGGGGGGGGCTCGTGCTGCTAACTTTGATAAAGTCTTAAGTAATAACAACGACATTTATGAACAAATAATAACAACAAATTTTATGAATTTTGTTTAAAAAATATTAAATTGTTTAAGTATTTTCAAAAGAAGATTGTTATCCAATAAACTATTAGTTATTTTTAATTAATTTACCAACCTTCAAATGGTCCTGTTGATTTCCCCTCTACTGCTGCTGGGTCTGACTAGTTTCGACACAACTCTGTCATAGTCGAAGACGAATATTTAAAACGTTGAACACATTACACAAATCACTACACAACACATAAAGTACACGCACACAATATTCACCATTAAAGGGTCGTTAAATAATTAAAATGGGACATAGCTTTCCACACAAGTACTTGTGGGTGGTCTCGAACGCGAACTGGACTGGAAAGGAACAGATAGCCCGTCATTGCACTGTAGGGTTGGTTGCATAACTTGCCGGTGTATTTAAATCTAATATAATATCGAATATAGCGTTGGATTTAAACTGTATCTGATCATTAAGTACGTCTTGTGGTTGTGTTTTTAAGGCTTTGTAAATGTGGAACTGTTCCAGTGTGTCCATTTGTTTACCTTTGGCGCATTTCCCTAGGATCTCCATGTCTTTGTCTATACCATTGGTCAAATGATTTGAATCAATCAAGTGTTCAGCGTACGTGGACGTTTGGTTAAGAGTACGTTTAGGTAAATGTTCTCTGTACCTATCTTTGAACGTTCTTCCCGTTTGACCAATGTAAAACATATCACATTCGCCACAATTAAGTTTATACACACCACTGCTTTTATAGGTGTCATCATCGGTCTTGTGCGATTTACGCAAAATAGATTCCAAGTTGTTGACATTTTTATACGCTATAGAATATTGGTGTTTGTTTAGAATGTGATCTAAAGCGAATTGAAAATTCCTGCTATATTCCATGGAGACATATTTTTTATCAGGTTTGGTGTGTTTGGTCTTAGTTTGTTTGCGTATAATTCTGTCTACCATTTTGTGGTGGTATCCGTTTTTTGCAGCGATGTACCTAATGGTGTTGAGCTCGTTATTAAAGTCATGGAGAGTTAAGGGGACGGTTCGAAGCCTCCGTATGAGGTGGTGGTACGCAGCCATTTTGTGTGAGAACGGATGATTCGAACTATTGTGAATGGTTGCATCGGTTTGTGTTGGTTTTCTGTAAATATTAAATTTGTGCGAACCGTTGAGGTTAGAAATGGACAAATCAAGGTAGTTTAAAGTTTTGTCAACCTGAACTTCATGAGTGAATTCGATCTTGCTGTGAATTTTATTTAATTGATTAGTGAACATTTCAATCTGCCTAATGTTCCCTGTGTAGAGACATATTATGTCGTCTACGTATCTGTAGTAGTATACGATTTTTTTCCTATATCTATTGTTGTCGGTCATTATGTGCTTGTTCTCGAAATCATTCAGGAATACCTCTGCCAAAATGCTGGACAGAGGAGAGCCCATTGCGAGGCCCTCATTTTGGATGTAAAACTTGTCATTAAACTTGAAATAATTTTGTTTCATAATTATTTGAAGTAGGGAAATAAGTTCGATTATAGCTTCATTTCTCATGGAGCTATTTTTCTTGAGTTTGTTTTCCAAAATGCCTAAAGTTTCTCCTATAGGAATGTTCGTGTACATGTTAGTTATGTCCAAAGATATTAAATTCTGACCATGTTGAATTTTTACATTTTTTATATTTTCTATTAATTCAAGACTATTTTTAAGATTGTGGTTGGGATCGAATTTTATGTTATTTCTTATTAATTTGTCAATATGTTTGGCTAATTTATACGCAGGAGAAGTGGTGAAATTAACTAAGGGTCTGATGGGCATGCTTGGCTTATGTATTTTAGGAAGACCTCTCAGAAGTGGGGCGGACGGTTTAATCTGTTTTAAATGTCGTATTGCGTCACTGTTGAACAAATATTTGCACTTGTTTAACTGTTGTTTGATTTCAGTATTAAAGACTGTTGTGGGGTCTCTGTCCATGGTATTGATATTATTGTTTGTGATGAATTCGGTTACTTTGTTGACATATTCTGATTCAGACAAAATTACGGTAGTATTGCCTTTGTCCGCTTTAGTGATTACGAGTCTATTAGTCAACAACTTCGATTCAATGTTTTTGGCTATCTTTGATTCAAAGTTGGGGGTGTAACGGGTTTGTTTGTTTTTTAAGTTACTATTTACTTTAAGGCTGGTTAACGTACGGACTTCGTTCTGTATCTTTATCGGTAAACTCCGAATTGTAGTCTCGATATTAATAATCTCGCCGGTCAAAGTCGAAACATTCCCACGTGGTTGGAGGCAATGTTTTAATCCTTTATTCAACAAATCAACCTCCGACGTTTCAAAATGGACGTCAGTTCTGTTTATGAGCCTGGGAAAAAATTCATGTGTGGTGTTTACCCGTGGTTGGGATGAACTTTTATTAAATACTAACTGCTCAAATTTCTTGGATTGAATTTCCCTCTTTTTTGCTAATCTGTGTTTGACTTTAGCATTTATACCCTCCAAAAGGCTGTCCAATTCAATTATATTCAACATGGAGGCTAGTTGCAAGTGTGTACGGTATAGTTTGTTATTAATTACACTTTTTTTGAAGTACAAAGACCTAACTTCTTCCCTTAACCAAATGCGTTCCGCCATTGTTTGTGTAATTCTGGCCGCTCGTGTTTGTACTCCCAATCTCACATGTATATACTTAGGTATGATGGCATTTTTTAAACATAACCTATTGTAGCGTATATTTTCTATTGTGTAATGTAACTTCGTCTTTAAATTTAAGTAATCGTAGGATAGTTTCGCTTGATTTGCGTAATAATTATTCATTATTGTGATTCCTACTTCCTGGACCATTATTGTAAAGTTTTTTAATTAATTTACCAAATAATTAAATTGTTTGTGCATTGTTTCGAAAGGCAGGTCTTAAGATGTTAGAAGTGTACAGCTAGGAAGTCTTCCCAGTGATTATCTCATGGATTTGAATTTATTCTTCTCCTACTCGAGACTTTTGTTTTCTCAAATTTTACGGTAAATTGTGTGTATGCAAACATTAAACTGTATATGTCACCTGGATGTTTAAAACATAATCTGAATAAATGTTTTATTCTACAACATGCCCATTCTCATATTTAAGGAATTCAACGAATATATCTTACACATAAACTTTAAAATAATAAGCAACTAAATGCAAAAGTGCCGCCTACACATCTTTGCTCAACCTTGTGTTATGTATATTTCTGTAAGGGCTTGATTTTAATTTTCATGAATTTGAACAAGAAGAATCCTACTGTGTGTCCAACACTTCGCAGGTGTTATATGTAGGTTTTTATTAGGGATGTGTCGATACCAGATTTTTCGATTCTCGATACCGATACCGATACTTTGAAAAATCGATTCTCAATTCCCGTTACCGATACCTAAAAAAAAAAAAAAAAACAGTGAAAAAAAAAAATAAAATTACGAATGTCCGCAAAGAATACAACGTCCGAATATTATTAGCGCTAATTTTAAAAAAATGCCGGTGTTAAAAATAATTGTAAGGACCACAGTAAATAAATGCCCGTAAAAAATCGATGCCCGAATATAATTAGTACCAATTTTATGAACTACCATTGGTGAAATGTTATTAAAAGTAAAATGACGAATGTCCGCAAAAGAATACGACGTCCGAATATTATTATCGCTAATTTTATAAAACGCGGCATTCAAATCAAACGCAATTTAATATACAACAGCGTATGCTCGCGAAAAAACCTACTCCCGAAAACAATGGAATGTCCGCATAAGAAAATACAATTAACCTAGTCCAATGAAAAACACGTGAGAGTTTCAGTAACGAAATAGCAGAATGCGTTGCAATTTAAAATAAAACAAGTTTTAAATTATTCGGGATAATATTTTTTTACGACTGACTAGGATTGCGTTACATATCATATGTTTTGTGTCTGAACGTTCAATTCCGATAAGTTCAGAAATAATTGGAACTTCAATCATCGAAAATTTGATTCGACGGCGTCAGTTTAGTCCCGCCGAAGTCTGAACAACTTGTTAGAACAAAGTATTGTAATATCAAGTTAATAACACTGTGTGTAAATTAGGGATGGGTCGATTCTCGATACCGATTCTCGATACCACCGATACTTTAGCTTTGGTATCGGTATCGAGAATCGATAGCCGAAACTCGATACCGATTACCGATACCACGAGATACTCAGTTGTCAGAACTGCCCGTTCTCGTATAGACTCCGTGAATGTAATCTCCGGTATTTGCAATCGCATTCTCTGTATTTTAACTCAATTCAGCATTTTACAATAAATATCAGTAGGGAAAATGTAAAAC
>JAGFPH010000862.1:13261-33925 GCA_018207615.1 Philaenus spumarius
AGGAACCAAAAAGACCCAAAAAAACACCCAAAAAAAGGGGGCGTGGCCCAAGGTCAATGACCTTCCCCCACTCCATTTTACGCTATACTGTCCGGGACTCTACTCATACGCACGTAACGTACACTTTATGTCCTGTCAGGTGGCCGGCCAGTTCCGTACTGAATCTGTATCTGTCTTTATCGTTGTTCAAATATGCGGAATAAATACTGTCGGAATCAAACCTTATTCGTTCAATTATTATTTTCGTTTTTCTCGTTTGGTTTTCAATAGTGGAACGATCCCGTGTATTCGATCAGCGCATTGCACCGAAAGAAAGTCCAACAGATTGCTGGAAGTGTCAAGCCGATTTTGATGGCCTCAGCTACCCTAACATAGAAATTTGATGCTTCACAGAACAAATCAGTATACTGTAGGGATTTGACCGGATTTCATCTGGAGAAGTTTACTAAAAAAGGGTTTTAATTTCTAAACATAACTAATACAATACCTGACCTAGCAACGTGGATTTTCGGACCGAAGAGGAAAGTGTCCATTTCCTTCAAGAAAGGCATTTATTGCCTACAACAAAAGTTTGTGTGAATAAACTTATCGCTGAGTATCTTTATCAGTATTCGGGCCGGCGATCGTTCGGCGTTTCGTCAGTGAGTTGTCGGCAGTGGCTTGTAGTGCACCAACTACTGATGAGTGCTGCGACTAAAGACCATGGGTTAGTACCTTTCAGGCTATATTTTTAATGCTTGCGTTTTTGTTGCAATACAAAACCACTTAAGTAATAGATATTACTAACTTATATTAGTTTTTTTTAAACTCAGAACGTCTAAAAATAGTGGCCTCCGTATAGTACGTAAGTACCGTTTTTTTCTCATGTTAAGTCAGCGACCAGGGAATACTATAGACTGGCAATGTCGCGCAAGACTTGAAGCCGATTCACCTAAGAGTGGTGGGGATGAAAACGTCCGACTGCCCTACTTCCGAGCGTCAGTCAGTCTGAGGCGGTACAGACATAGTGATGATATGCTATATCCTGTGCTACTTATGCTTCTATTCTAACTTATTTTGTTTTTGCAGACGATGCCACACTGCGTTGCATAAATAAAGCAATAAGTAAGAAATACTTAACTGTAAGACTCCGTCACTATACTAAATTCCTTAACCAAAAAAATGCACAAGAAAAAAGTTAGGAGCCATTTAACAAAAATAATTACTTTCTTAGGACAGTAAGTATACTTTTTATGATTTTTTAATTCCGGGTACAAGGGTTTTTAATTTTATATGGATGTTGTGGTTTTATTTTTTATTCTAGGGCAAGGATTGTTTTATAGTTTTAATTTTGAATAAAGTGTTGTTTTCTTTCAAAACAGTATAACTCATTCAGTTTCCTTATTGTTCTTATTACACAATTTTAATATATTAACAATTTTTATTAAATTACAATTACTCGGACCATGAATGTATGGTACAATATAGTGATAGAACAAGCAATAGCACTACAAATGAATGACAAGACTTGTAGATACAGTAGATTAGCGATGGTGTTGTCAGCGCGCCGGTTCACAAAACAATCAAACCAACTCGTCGCTATACCACAGCCTACAGGCTAAACTAAGAATTTTACAAAGAAATGTAAAGAATAATTTTTTTCTTTTTTGGTTGATTTCGAACAACTTTTACGCTTTGACAAATCACCTGCCCAAAAAATACAAAACTTTCTCGCTATGCCTAAATTTCATGTCACATGTTTAAACACAACGTTGACTTTCTTTGTTTTATATTTTTCCCCGCTACATAAAATATATTTTTCTATTTTTGTTTGATACCGTCAGCACGGTCATAGTGTTTTAAGTAATATTTAAAAATTTCAGAATTTTATCTCAACTCTAAGTGTGTGTTCAAACGGTGTTAATGAAACGCGGCGAATTAAAATGTGTATCGGTCGCGGACAGAGAATCCGGTGTTTTCACCTAAGAGTGGGTGTGGTCGGCTTCAACTCCCGTAATGCGTTCTGCTTGTGCTTTGCCAGTCTATAGTATTCCTAGGTCGCTGTGTTAAGTGGATGAAGCTGTATAAGTGAAAATGCCATTTCGTGTATGTGAGAGAAATGATCACGTTAAAGCATCAAGCAAAAGCTTTACATCAACACAAATTAACCAACATTCGACACTACATTCACCCCACAGTCCACAAGTATTCCACCAATAATTTGTTTTCAACTGAATGTAATGTTGGCCTACTCGTCGACTCGTGGGAAGTGTAATTGTAATTGTAGTTTTTTTTTTTTAAAAACTGCAGTTAGTAAGCGCTACAGATAACGTAACGTTAAAACAATTTTAGAGGTTAATTTTTGAAATATTTATGATACAATGATTGTACCTCCCTATATAATATAAATGTCTGGCGGCGCCCTTGACACTAATTACTTGAAAACTGAACGTAATTATTTTTCTGTTTGTTTCTAAATATTCCACACTACAAAAATGAATAATTCATTCAACAAATATTATTTATTTTATAATAATTGAGCATAACCTTACTGTTTGTGTAACCAAGCTTTTAAAAACATATAGGGAATATTAGATTTATGAAAAGTTTGACGAATAAATAAACCAAATAAATTTTATAGGGCCTACAACACTCAAAACGTGAAGCAAATGTCAGATTTGTTCACAGTTTCAAATAAGGTATCTGCGATAATACGTTGTTGTACCGGATGCATCAGAAACCGGTAAAGTCAGCGGAGGTTTTGCCTTACAAAATGTTTCGTAGAAATGATTTTCAAACGTGTTAAGTCCAGCAACAACGGGATTAAATAGACTGGACAAGTCGAACGCAAGAGTGAGGCCAGTTTTAGAGTCGAATACTCACACAATATGGCGGATGCAAGTCGCGAGCCGCCGCCCGGCCGCCCGTATATATTGCCACGTTACCCGCGAAACGAAGCTCGTGTTCTAACTGTTGTATGATAGAAACTGCAGTGGCTAATTTTTTCAAAAAATACTTTTCGGTAAATGTAGCTTTTCGGCTACATTTACCTCGCTTTCATGACGCACCTGCCCTAAAAGCGAAAAATTTTCTCGCAATGCAACTTTTTGATGTCACGAATTAAAAAGTATAATAAAGTTTGTACTTTATTCAATTTTTAAAGTGGCAAACCATTTTTATTTTCAAACTGTGAACACACCATTAGCGCCCCACACTATTAAACTGTGAGTTTGTCGAATTTAAAAGATTTTCGAGCATTTTCAGCTGTTGAAACCACGGTGTAAATGAATAGGGTGCACTGAAAATTTCACTCCTCTCTAGGCCCGCTCGACGTTTCTATCCTCACACAAGATGGCCGACCTAGCTTCAATTCCCACAATGTACAGGCTTATGGCACGACCGGTCTATTTAATTCTGTGGTCGCTGACTTTGGGCCTTTTCTTTTATATCCCCGCATTTACAAACTATTTTCTAAAACTATTTTCTATTCTCAAATCATTTTCTATAGAATGAGGATTAATCGGGAATGTCCAAATAACTATTTATAACTACTCCATAACATATAAGGAAGGAAGTTTCCAGTTTTTGTTGATATTAGATAAGGGTTATCGCAAACGCGTAACTTTACTATTCTACCCTATCCTAATATTTTTGCAGACAACGACGTTGTTTTACATTTTACGGTTAAATGTTGAATGCAGGTAAACATACTGTGATTAAATAGGTTAGGTTAGAACTTTTTAGGTATTTTTATATTATTATTTTTGAATTTCTGTTGCCATAGGTTAGCCTAGAGTCTAATAGTAAAGTTGAGCATGTTTAAAAATTGTTTATTATTATTATTATTTAATACTTTTAAATGGTGAGTAAATATTATATTTCACATTTATTTTGTAGTTCTATCCAAAATATAGCGTTTTCACAGCCATCCCGAATTTTAGTAATCCGATAATTATGACAGGAAATACTAACAATGAAAATGAAATTAAATGAGTTTTTAGAACTGCTTAATTCGTAGTTAGAGATTAAATATAATTAATACTCGAAAAACGACTACGACTGCTGGGATGCTAACACAATTTTTAGGCCTTTGCCGGACCGAGTACACCAAAACTGACTAAGAAAGCTCTCTCTCAAGAATCCAAATTGGAAAAAAACTTGGCAGAGGCAGACTTGCCATCAGAAATACGGCAGTTGTACAGTATAACCAGTCTATTTAATTCGGTGGTCGCTGGTTAAGTTGACCTTTGGAAGGGTTAGTGCGAGTTTCCATCTTGGGTAGAAAATTCAATAAATACGTCTATTCTAATTAACTCTGCAACGGTCGATTCTACCACAAAAATGTCCTAGGTGATGAGGATGAAATTACTTACAATTTTGTTTATTTTTGAATAAGCCGAATGAAGTGGTTCAGAGATCCACAAAACAGTGTAGTGCAGTCAGTGGTGGATCTAGATTTTGAAAGGCCCTCCTTGGTTAGGACGGAGGACTAACAGGTGGTTCGTGAGTATAGAAACCCCTCCGCCCAGAGAAAGGGGTAAGGTGGGCGTATTGATGCAAAACGGCAGCATTTTATGACATTTAAGCGATATAAATTTACTCTCAAAACTTATGTATTCAGCCTACAATTTAGCATTTTAGTACCGATTTGTATGATTTCCTTTGTTCAAAAGCAAATTCGTATAAAATGTTCAAATAATAACAATGTATTTTTACTACAAAACTATTTCTTAAATATTAAACAATTAGCAAATAAAAAAACTACCAAATTAAAAAAGAAATGTTTTAATAAAAAAATTTAACAAACTTTACTGATAACAGAAACAAAAATTAAGGTTAAATTATGGAGTAAATACTGGTGTGTAAAATTGATGTTACTTGCTGTATTAGCCTAAAGCTATTAGGTTTTAATAAGTGTTATGCTCTACCATGTAAACTAAATTCGTCTGTATTTTATAATTCTATTATTTAATGTTTGTATATGGCACAGGGACTCGCGGGAAATCTTCAATATGAACTCCGAGCAGCATAGAGGCCAAGCCTCGATGGTTTTCATTCCGCCCATCCGGCCAACGATTTGCCCCAATCACCATACACGGTCAGACCTGCCTTCAGCCCAGGACTGTACAGTCTGAACCTTGAGAGCAAACTGAACGGGTGAACGTGTATAGGTCGCCTAAGCTTCAAAGACTGACGACCTGCATCAGAAGCACTATCTGAGTCGTATTTCCCATTAGGCACGCGCCTACAGCGCAAAATTTCAGGCTAAATTGTTGGGGCGCCAAAAATAACGATACTCAAAGAATTTAAAAAGTCTGAGGATTTTTTGAAGTATTAAAAATAAGTTTTTTGATAATGGCAAGACAATAGAAGGTCATATTTTTTATTGTTTCATTTTAAGTAGAAGCGCTTGTAACACTGCAAGTACATTGCATCACTTTACTTCGGCTTACGGCGTGCTCTCGCCTGGTTACAGCTGACAGAATAATATTGAGCATGCCCGTCACAAACTGTTCAGGAGAAAGATCAGTTTCTACTTTAAAACGAGTGAAAAACTACCTCAGGAACTCTATGGGCAGTTCAAAGTTGAATTCTTTAGCTATAGTGACCATTGAAAGCGATGCCACGTCAGCACTGGACTTCACAGAAATAGTCTCAAAATATTCAGAAATGAAATACAGGCGCAAATTGTAAAGCCAGTCTGAACTCAATTCTTTACTGTTTTGTAAACTCATGAATTACATAAATGTGTTATTTTCATTTTGTTGTTGTTATTAATCATGAATTGTTTAGAATAAATGTGTTATTTTCTCACAGTTTAATTTACATATTTTAGTAAATATGTTTTTGAATTTACAGCCTCTGACTTTTAGATTCATTCGTTCCTATTGTAGTATCAAGTTTTAAACAACTTGTATGTAGTTCATTTTCCAAAATAAAGTTATTTTTGGGGATTGGGGGGGGGGGGGGGGGGAGGTTAAGCCGGGGGAAGAGGGGCGCCGATGGCCAAAGTGCCTACAAGCGCTGAACACCTAAATGCGGCCCTGAGCACTTACTCAAGGAAGGAAATGCTGACTTGATAGGGTGCGTCTGAATTTGATGACAGGAAATATGTAATGTGCGAAATAAAGTAAGGTCTGTAGACAAATCCGGGAAGATTACGGCTAACTTAAAAATTTAACAGAGCGAACTCAATATTGGTAAATTAGTATGATTTGTGATGAATTAGCTTTAATAACAAATTTTCAATACTTTTTAGTTTTATTTTGTAAGAAATCGTCGTGCTTTACTTTACTTACCTCTTCCTATGATTCAGAGCCGCCGAGAGGGTTAAAGGGCCAAATTCAATTCTTGAAGCCCCCTGACTCGAAGCTAAATGTTGGGGGAGGGGGGGGGGGGAAGGAAGGGTAACTTTTTCCACACAATAGTTAATACTAAAAAAAAAATTAAAATAATATGGTACACGTAGACAGTAGTAATACATAATAATATTAGAAATTAATGAAAAGTATTGCCTATATTGAAAAATAAAAGGAAACTGTTAGGTGATATGCCATTACTACCTTCGAGCTTGATTTAATTTATAAAGGTACTGTATAAGCCTTATACTGTATATTATTTTTCAAAGGTGTTTTTTTTGTCGCTAAGCGATATCTGCCTTAATTCTTCATCAAAATAAATTATTCTAGTATCATTTTAAAATTCATGTTTTCGTCACAAAAATGTATTTAAAAAAACTTGTATATTTGCCTATACTTCATATGGTTCCAAATGAAAGGCGCCGCCATCTATTAACAACCTGTTTAACCAGCATGACAACTGTTAGTTTGATTGTTTACATTCCATATGCAAGTGTTATAAACTGTTATTTATAAACCAATGTAAATAAATAAACGTAATTAACTGAACTAAATCAACGTATTAAAATCAGGTAAGTACTCCCAACTTGCTAAATATTCGCACGGATCAGCTGGTATTTTTCATTTGTATTTACTCTTTAAAATTAAACGAAACGCTGCAGTACTGCCAACCGCGCACATTTAATACCACACAAAAACAAATCTGTCCGGGTAACCTAAAAAACCCACTTTATAATTTCACTTAATTATATTTCCTTTCGGATGACAATTTTTATTTTGAACAAATTTTTTTTATTTAATTTTACTTTCTCACTATACTATAGTAGAATAGAGAAAGTATAGTGATCGCAAAAAAAATCGATGTTGAGATTTTTGTGGAAATATCCGTTTTGGGACCCCCTGAGTCCAAAAAAGTGGTTTTTACAAAATGTCTGTCTGTATGTCTGTATGTATGTCTATATGCATGTCTGTATGTCTGTATGTATGTCTGTATGTATACAAAGCTAGAGAGAAAACTATTCGATCGATTTCAACCAAATTTGCACCAGACATGTCCAGTAGGCCTGTATAGATGCACGAAAAAGGGGTTTGAACATTTTTGAAAAACAACCCCCTTTTTGGCCAAAAAACCCCCAAAAAATCAGTTATTATTTTTTTATAAAAAAAACGGCTCTAACGATTTTGATAAAATTTGGCTTGTTTGTAGCCTTTAATGTGCCCTACCATATACAAAAATCCGAATCTTTCTAAAAATTCTCGTTTAGCTAATAATAATAATAATAACTGACTTTTGGGGGTTTTTTGGCCTTAAAGGGGGTTGTTTTTCAAAATTTTTCAAAACTTTTTTACGTGCATCTATAAAGACCTAATTGACGTGTTTGGTAGAAATTTGTTCGAAATCGATCGAATAGTTTTCTCTCTAGATAATAATAATAATATTTATTAGTTAATCTCCAACTTTAATAAAAGTATACAAAGCTAGAGAGAAAACTATTCAATCGATTTCTACCAAATTTGCACCAGACATGTCCAGTAGGCCTGTATAGATGCACGAAAAAGGGTTTGGACAATTTTTGAAAAACAACCCCCTTTTTGGCCAAAACCCCCCCCAAAAAATCAGTTATTATTTTTTTATAAAAAAAACGGCTCTAACGATTTTGTTAAAATTTGGCTTATTTGTAGCCTTTAATGTGCCCTACCATATACAAAAACCCGCATCTTTCTAAAAATTCTCGTTTAGCTAATAATAATAATAACTGATTTTTGGGGGTTTTTTGGCCATAAAGCGGGTTGTTTTAAAAAAAAATTCAAAACCTTTTTACGTGCATCTATAAAGACCTAATTCACGAGTTTGGTGCAAATTTTTTCGAAATCGATCGAATAGTTTTCTCTCTAGATAATAATAATAATAATATTTATTAGTTAATCTCCAACTTTAATAAAAAATTCTCTTACCCCACCCTACAAGTCACAGTGAATCTGTTTAGTAATTTAAATGTGTTTGTGAGAAAGTATGTGCCAGTTCCTGGTACCGTTTGTTTTATTTATTTTCCATAAATAAAATTTTACAAAAAATTTACAAATTATCGTCTATGGATAAGGATAAGTGCCCACATAGACACGAGGAATGTGCGTGGGCACGAGTCGTACACAGCATAACTACTTTACAATAATAATTATGGAAAAAGAAGCGAGAAAAGAAAAAAGAAGAAAGAAGAGAAAAAAGAAGAAAAACACAATTTTAAAATATACAAGAAATTATAAATAGGTCATCACCAGAACAACAACGTCACTGCTATGCCCACACAAAAATACCCATACAAAGAATCAGAAGTAGAACGCGAGATAAAAAATTTGAAGTTAAAAAGAGCGACATATAGGCTAAACTAACTTTATACATACTCCGAAAAAATGACGGACTCACAATTATCCCTCCCTACCTCCCCCAACCATAAAGAAACTTGCTTTATAGGCCGGGTCGGCTCTAGTAAAACAGAAAGCAACCAGCGACCACCTATAGCGGCGGTAGGTTACACGGACATTGCTCATCCTAAATCCATTTAAAACCAGCAATTATTCAAATAGCGTTTTTTTAAAATACCAAACTTTTGGGGAAAAAATTGTTCATCCGAATTGCTTGGTAATTTTTCGCTATAATTAATAGTTACAACGTAAACAAATATTTAAAATCACCCTATAGCGGCGGTAGGTTACACGGACATTGCTCAGCCTAAATCCATTTAAAACCCGCAATTATTCAAATAGCGTTTTTTTAAATACCAAACTTTTGGGGAAAAAATTCTTCATCCGAATGGCTTGGCAATTTTTCGCTGTAATTAATAGTTACAACGTAAAAAAATATTTAAAATCACCCTATAGCGGCGGTAGGTTACACGGACATTGCTCAGCCTAAATCCATTTAAAACCCGCAATTATTCAAATAGCGTTTTTTTTAAATACCAAACTTTTGGGGAAAAAATTCTTCATCCGAATGGCTTGGTAATTTTTCGCTATAATTAATAGTTACAACGTAAAAACATATTTAAAATTACCCTATAGCGGCGGTAGGTTACACGGACATTGCTCAGCCTAAATCCATTTAAAACCCGCAATTATTCAAATAGCGTTTTTTTTAAATACCAAACTCTTGGGGAAAAAATTGTTCATCCGAATTGCTAGGTAATTTTTCGCTATAATTAATAGTTACAGTACAACGTAAAAAAATATTTAAAATCACCCTATAGCGGCGGTAGGTTACACGGACATTGTTCAGCCTAAATCCATTTAAAACCCGCAATTATTCAAATAGAGTTTTGTTTTACATACCAAACTCTTGGGGAAAAATTGTTCATCCGAATGGCTTGGTAATTTTTCGCTATAATTAATAGTTACAACGTAAACAAATATTTAATATCACCCTATAGCGGCGGTAGGTTACACGGACATTGCTCAGCCTAAATCCATTTAAATCCCGCAATTGTTCAAATAGCGTTTAAAAAAAAAATACTAAGCTCTTGGGGACGAAATTCTTCATGCGAATGGCTTGGTAGTTTTTCGTTATAATTATTAGTGACAACATAAAGAAATATTAAAAATCAATGTTTTAAATTGTCAATAAATATTAAACAAAATATTTTTCTTAGTTTTAAAAAGCCATTTGCATGCATATTGACCAAAGCTTTAAAATGACATATCGTTTATAATTTTTCGATCAAAAATAAAGGAAAAATTTGGATTTTAATTTAACATTGGTGTTATGTTACATGGCCAACAGCTAGAGCCGACCCTTAACTTCATAATTTTGAAAAAGTGTCAGGTTTTTTGGAATATTACGGAAAATCATCTGAGAAACGTAATATGAGTTAGTCGTGGATACACATCTATAATATAAAGCCTATCTGTTCTTATACCCACTGCTTGAGAATGACGAGTGTAATGAGTGAGAATGACTCGAAATGGAAAAAATGAAATTGGAATTTTTATGCAAAAAAGTTAAAAGAGTTTTTACAAAAAGTTGTCTGATATTAAATACGTTTAAACAGCCATACAGCTCGTCAGATGGATGTCTTTTTGGTTTACGCAGCGCCATCTTCATAACAGATCTCTGGATGACACCTAAGGGAGCCAGTATGGATTTGCAGGCGCGGCCTAAACTATTATCCCCCCCCTCCAAAAGCAAAGATCGGCAATAAGCAAAGTACAACTGTCTTATTTCCCGAAAGTATAATATTTCATTTAAATGCCTAAAAACATTGATTAACTTTCTAATTTTACGAGTCAAATAGTCAACATGTGCCGACCAATTTAAGCGTTTACCAAACAAGACACCCAAGTATTTGTAGGAGTCAACGCCGTCAATGTCACTACAGCCGCAGAGCTTACTTGGGTAATTCCCGCACGATTGTAATTTAATATGTTTATAAGGACAATCGCTAATGGACCTAAGCGCTATAGGAAGGAACTTTGTTTTAGATATGTTAAAACATTTTGGTCTAATCATTTGTTCACTACCGACAAATCATTTACAACCTGCCCTTGTACTCAGTTAAATATATCAAGTTATTATGGGTTCCATACGCACATTTTTAAACTAATGCATTATTGAAAAAAAGTAAATTGACTGTTAAATCAACGTATTCATTTTGTTTTCAATTTTTGTATTATTTTTAAAATCCAGGGGCCCCCTGACGTTGGAGGCCCTGGACAATGTGCCCCTTTTGCCCCCTCCCCTCTCGGCGGCCCTGCTATTATTTATATAATAAAATAGCTTGGTTATAGAGAACACATTCAATTTAAAACAATTTCTAACAACAACGTTTCTTTGTGAAACACGTTTAAATTTTCAATTCAAATAGTTAAACGTTACACTTTTAACTGTATTTAACGTATACAAGCTTAGCGAGAACTTGTCCCTCACAGTTACGCAGTTAGTGGCCTAGCTCGCAAGGCGCTCAGCGTGGGAGTTGATTGAATTAATTCACTTTTTGGGCGAGAGAGTTCAGGACTATCGCCTAACTCCGACACAAGAGAATACAAGTTATTACAAACAATATACAGAGTGTCGCGGAATTCTCTGGAACAGCTTTGTCGAGTTATTCCTTACGTGAATTTAAGATAAAAAGTTCCAATGAACAGAGGTCCGAAAACGCTTCATTTCCCATTTATCCACCATTTTGTTTTTTTACAAAAAAATACCTAATATCTTTGGAAGTAGATATGATATTGAGTTCAAATATTTGGTGTAGGGGGAGAGTGGGGGAAATACACGCACCTAAAGGAAAATGTCTGTATATACGTTGAAGTTACTCATACCACTATTAAAATACTATACAAACCTTTTAAGGAATCTTATAAATAATATTGCACCACTTAAAAATGTATAAATAGTGTACTTTATTTACTATAAAATATTTTTGTTTAAAGTGGAAATGCGTGGTATTCCCCACCCCGTGGGGTAATGACACGCGTGGTATGGGGTAATTGCACGCAAATAATTGATCTCAGTTTTGTATATTTAAATGCATATTTATTCCCAATATTTACAACTCATAAAAACAAAGGACAATAAACTGAATTATTACCCATATTTGATGCAAATATCACATTTATAGTTTTTAGGTGAGTCCCAGCCACTACATTCTTCGTGGCTCCACCGACTGCAGATCACACACCTGAACCACATTTCCCCATCCTTGCCGAATTCTCCACAAACAACACAAACATTTACATTCAATGTAGGGTCGACGTCGTCAAATTCACTATCGTCACATATATCTTTTAAGTCTAAATCATCGTCTATTTCATCACTACTTTCACTGTCAAACTGAAGTTTCTTTTTACTTTTAGAAATTTGTTTTTTGGATCTTTTTAATGTTTTGTGTTCATTTGATTTACCGTACTTCTTTTTCGCTTCTTCTTTTTTGTTCCTTTTTTCTTCAGCTGCCTTTTTTCCTATTTCTTTTTCTTTTTTTTTTTTTAATTTATTTTCCAATTTAATCTTCTCAGGGGTAGCTGTCAAAATTACTGACTGGCCCTTAGGTCTTCCTTTCCCTTTTAGTGCAGTTGTTTTTGGTTTCTGTGGGATTGGTGATATTTCTGAAACACCAACAGGCTTATTTGTTTGACTTTTGTCATTTAAGTTTTTGGAAATATTAAATAGAATCGGTAATTCTTGTTTTGATGATCCAGGTAGTTGTTCGTCTTTTCGCAAAAGTAAGTCATCTTTTGTGCTTGTGTTACTAACTTGTTCACTTATAGTTTTATTTAAGTCTGTCAGTTGAGACGTAGTCCTATCATCGTCTTCAAGATCTATGACTCTGAAGCTATCATCAGACTGAAAGTCGATCTGTTGAAATTTTTCAGGATTCAATGGGAAGATACCGCAGGATTTGAATCCTGATTGAGCTTTTTCCATTGTAGCCACCTTTAGGTATGCTTTATTAAATAAATCTGCCAATTCGTAAGGCGTAATTTTTTCAAACACCTTGGTCTTCATATATAAATCACACTCACGGTTGAAGGCTGCTTTTAATGGTGAAAAAAATGTAACGTCTAAGGGTTGCAGCCTATGGGAGGTGTGTGGTGGTATTGTAACCATGATGATTCCATTCAGTTTGCAAAAATTAAAGATTTCAAGGGATATATGGCTAGCATGATTGTCAAGAATTAACAGAACTGGGTCCTCAGTTGACGATTTGACGTGTTTATAAAAGTGTTGAATCCATTTGAAAAAAATAACTTCATTGCTCCATCCGTTATCGGAACATTTGTAAAGAGCTCCAACTGGCCCACCTTTACATAACTGAGGTGACATTCTTTTTCTAGGGAATACAAACAAAGGTGGTACGTAAGATCCCGCAGCATTGAAACAACATAAAACCGTTACATTTTTCCCCCTTTCCCAAGAAATTGCACCTCCTATTTGCTTCACACCTTTCGGCGCCAAGATACGTTCGGGTTTCTGCACTGTGCTGATTCCCGTCTCGTCAACGTTAAATACTTTGTCTTCCATATATTTATTTTTCATAAAAACTTCTTCAAGATTTTTAAAATAAAGATTGACTTCTTCCTGGTTGAAAGCTTTAATTCTATTAATGCTAGTTCCTTCCGGTTTTCTGAGGCTGATATTTTTATTTCTCTTTAGAAATAGATAAAGCCAATCTTTGCCTGCTAATCTAGATGATGTATCAAACCGATTAGGAATATTATTTGCCTCGGCAAACTCAAAGGCTAATTTTCTTAGTTCAATACAAGAAATACCATAAAACAATTTCGCCATTAAAATAACATGGTCTGCAAGTTCCTTTTCTTGTTGTTCTGAAAAAGTGGCATTCCTACCAAGTTTTATTTCGCTGATATTTCCAGACTTCATTTTTGTGCGGATTGTTGCCTCGTGAATTCCGAAAGCCCTCCCTACCTCTCGGATTTTTCTTCCTGATTGAACAGCTGCTATTGCTTGTTTAAGCTGTTCAGGAGTCCAGGAGGCTTTTTCGGTAGTTCGCTTGTAATGTCTTGGCATCTACAATGAGAAAAAAACTATGCTGTTAAACATAAACATTATTTATACGGATGGGGAAATACCACGCATGTCAGTTGGGGGAATATCACGCACTGTGGTGACCGCGTGTGATTACCCCACAGTGTATTCGGAAAGAAAATAACCTCAAACACAGGTCTTGTTTGAAATAAGTTATTAAACCTAGGCTTATAATATAGCTTAAATATTACACATATCAGAAATATACTCAATAATATAATTATTTTGTTTATTATTACCGTTACCTTCAAATATTGTAGACTACAAAATTATAAGAAAACCACCAAAAACTTTGTTATAACCAGCACTCTCACAAAGACACTACGAAATGGCGGGAAGGAGCGTGGCTGCATTAGGCAAGCATAAAGGTTGGCAACCATGCTACTCAAGGTCGCTGTACTTGTCTGTAGAAACCAAATATTGACTGCGTGTCATTACCCTGCGCGTGGTATTCCCCCACTCTCCCCTACGTATTTGTTATGTAAACTTTTACTTGCGTACAAATAATCAGAACAGTGTTTTGTATATTTTCAAAATGGCGGCCTTAAACTATCTTAGATATTTAACATAAACATTTGGAGCTGCCGCCATTTAAAAAATATACGAAACGATTTTCTGATTTTTTGTAACCTGGAAAAAGTTTACAAAATACGTACACCAAATTTTGAACACAATATCTCGTCTACTTCGAAAGATAATTAAGTATTTTGTAAAAAAAAACAAAATGGCGGATAAATGCACGGCCGGCGCGAGGCCCATGCGACACATGCGGCTGCATGGGGCGTCTTTTTTAATATTTTGTTCTAAAATCATATTTTGATTTTGCGGCGCTATTAAACGGAAATATAAATTTTGGCGCCCCTGAATGTGTAAAAATATTAAGCACGAGCTGGCCCGATCCGGCTTTGCACGGGTAGACAAATCAAAGTTAAATGTATATTAACAAAAAAATATATTACTTCAATAAATATAAACTACACTATGTATTACTTATGGGGATTTTTAGTAGCTTTGACCCCCCCAAAACCCCTAAAATTTCGAATTTTTTGAAACCCTTTCTTAGCGAACACCTAGGGCCCTAGAGGAAGCTACATACCAAATTTCATTCCAATCCGTTCGGTAGTTTTAGAGAAATCGTGATTTAGTAACTTCGAACCCTCCCAAACCCCCTAAAATTTCGAATTTTTTGAAAACCTTTCTTAGTGAGCACCTACGGCCCTAGAGGAAGCTACATACCAAATTTCGTTCCGATCCGTTCAGTAGTTTTTGAGAAATCGTGATCAGTGAGTCTGTGGATTTGGCTTTTATATATATAGATTAAATCTCATTTTATTATTATTGCTAAGCATATATTATTATTATCAATTATAACATCCATAAAACCCCTGCCAAAGCAACGACTTTGCCTCATTGCATACTCGTACTACATCTAGTGTCATCTAGAAAACAGTGAATCTACAGAGCGCTTTGAAACTATATGAAAGTGTGAAGACTTTTTTGGAGAACACGAGGTCCGAATAGTGTTAGCAGAGACGCAAAGGAACTGGCCGAAAAACTGGGAATCAATCCAGAATTCTCTGTGAACTTGTGGTAAAGAAAAGAAAGACCAAAAGGAAATTTTCTTATAAAGGCGAAGACGAACCTGTGAAGTCGGGAAAGGAATCTTTCAAAGTAAACTTTTTTTTGTAGTTCTCGACACTGAAATTGATTAATTGAAAGATGGAAAACCACAGCAAACATTTCCAATTCCACTATGACATTAAACAGTTAGAAACATGTGAAAAAGTCGCAAGCAGAGAAAAGTGCAAAAACCTGCAATCAGTTTTGACGGCTGATGGCAAGAGTGACGTCAATGGAGATGAACTGCTGGGGGAAATTCTCCCAATATGGGGATTGGCGTGCGAAGCCCGCAATGCACTGTGTATTGAAAATTCTCCCAATACGGGGATTGGCGTGCGAAGCACGCAAAGCATTATGTATAAAAAATACTCCCAAAACGATGATTGGCGTGCGAAGCACGCAATGCACTGTGTATTGAAAATTCTCCCAATACGGGGATTGGCGTGCGAAGCACGCAATGCACTGTGTATTGAAAATTCTCCCAATACGGGGATTGGCGTGCGAAGCACGCAATGCATTGTGTATTGAAAGTACTCCCAAGACGGGGATTGGCGTGCGAAGCACGCAATGCACTGTGTATTGAAGACACTCCCAACACGGCATTGGCGTGCGGAGCACGCAATGCATTGTGTATTGAAAACTCTCCCAATACGAGGATTGGCGTGCGAAGCACGCAATGCATTATGTATAAAAAAATACTCACAAAAGGGTGATTGGCGTGCGAAGCAAGCAATGCATTGTGTATTGAAAACACTCCCAATACGGGATTGGCGTGCGAAGCACGCAATGCATTGTGTAGTGAAAGTACTCCCAATACGGGGGTTGGCGTGCGAAGCACGCAATGCACTGTGTATTGAAAATTCTCCCAATACGGGGATTGGCGTGCGAAGCACGCAATGCACTGTGTAGTGAAAGCACTTCCAATACGGGGGTTGGCGTGTGAAGCACGCAATGCATTATGTATAAAAAATACTCCCAAAGGGTGATTGGCGTGCGGAGCACGCAATGCATTGTGTATTGAAAACTCTCCCAATACGGGGATTGGCGTGCGAAGCACGCAATGCATTGCGTATTCCAATACAGAACGGTATAATTTCGTACCGTTCGCATGAGGTGTGGTGCGCGCCTGGAACGATTTCTTACCGGCCGCAGTGAACGTGTACTGTGTATTGAAAACTCTCCCAATTCGGGGATTGGCGTGCGAAGCACGCATTGCATTGTGTAGTGAAAGCACTTTAAATACGGGGGTTGGCGTGCGAAGCACGCAATGCATTGTGTATTGAAAACACTCCCAATACGGGATTGGCGTGCGAAGCACGCAATGCACTGTGTATTGAAAATTCTACCAATACGGGTTTGGCGTGCGAAGCACGCAATGCATTGTCTATAAAAAATACTCCCAAAACAGGGATTGGCGTGCGGAGCACGCAATGCACTGTGTATTGAAAGTACTCCCAATACGGGATTGGCGTGCGAAGCACGCAATGCATTGTGTATTGAAAATACTCCCAATACGGGGATTGGCGTGCGAAGCACGCAATGCATTGCGTATTCCAATACAAAACGGTATGACTTCGTACCGTTCGCATGAGGTGTGGTGCGCGCCTGGAACGATTTCTTACCGGCCGCAGTGAACGTGTTAAAAACCTGTTTGGAAAAGAAACGTATTTAAATATTTATTTTATTATTGTTTTAAGTGTACACAGTTTTTGTTGTTTTTATGCACGGATGTAATAGTTGTATTTTTGACTTGTTTTATCAATGCTGTTGTTCATTTAGGCCCGGTGCACATGGGCTTGAATGTAATCGGGACGCCGCGATAGTTTTCAATCGTATCTGTTTGATACCTATTGTGTTTCAGTGCACATGAGGAGATAGGACGCCGTGTCATTTCAATCAAATTTATAATTTATACTATTGAAAAGGTACCTGATTAAAAGAAGCAGATAGAACTGACGCAGCGTCGCATGTGCACTGTCGTATTAAAACCCTGCCAGTGGCAGACTGCCCAAAGTGACGTTCTCTCAGGCGCAAGATGCAGCTATTTCGACAATTATCGAGAATTTGCATACATTTGCATTTTCTATTAATTAATTCACTTAGAATTATTAAATCGTAATAAAAGCGGCACCGTTGGAAAGCAAATGAATTAAAATTTAATTTTTGTATTTAAAACTTTTTCGAAAAAAGTATATTTACATACGTAATCATCGTTTCAATATTGTAGAATGTCAAACAGCTGTTTTTCGTGCGACATCGCGATGTTAAGAACGTAAAAACTTCATCATTTTCAACGGTCTGCAACTCCTCACAGTTATCAATTGTCACAAAGCTCATCACAGCATTGGATTCATTAGACTTTTATCTTTCAAGTGGTATTTTTAAATCGTCTGTGACTAGATTAGTTTATGAGATCTAGAATTTAGAATAAAGGCTTTTATTGGTCTAAGATTGGGTCAATAAGGAAGCATTTTGTAAATCGATTTTTACTATCAGAAATCGATTTATTCATAAGATGTTTAATGTACAGTTTTAAAGAGAAAATTCAAACGTTTAATCTATGTTCAGTTCAAATAATTTAGGTGAAATTTAGTTGGCACAGACATAATGTAAATGAAGCGGTCTATAGCCTAAAAACCATTTTACACTCTGATCTCAAAGTGTTCACTGTAAGTTTTTTTCGTCTTGATATTTTAGTGAATTGAAAGTGTTTATAGTTTATAAAATAGTGTTATATTGTGTTTTAGTTATAAATAAATAAGTGTAGATTGTGTTTGAGTGAAATTAGGCTTATAACAGTGTTCTAATAATACGGTAAGTGAAGAAATAACATTAGGTTTTTAGCCTAGAAATAAGGTTTTAGGTCAAATTGCTGCTTTGATATTTTGATTTTTCATTACAAAATGTAAAGTTATTTGAAACTGGGTAGAATTTTATTCGATTCTACATTTCATTCTCGAATTTTTGGTATAAAAAAAACATTGTTTGAAGTAAAAAATTTTTAGGCCTTTTCACTTTGAACTTAGTCTGATTTGCAGGTTATGTAGTAAAAACATTCAAAGTGTTATTTTGAACTAAACAATTGTGAAATTGAAATATATTTTTACATATTTCTATTTAGAACTAAATTATAAAACTTTTGTGTATTTTGAAAAAAATACAAAAATGTTTTACTATTTTTTATGTAGGCATAAAATTGTTTTTTTCCTTCTGTTACTAAACATTTTTTGCTTTCTAAGCTAATAACTTTTACAATTTCAAAAGAAACTAATTTTTAGTGGCATATTTGAATTCTTTGAAGTTTTGTCTACAAAAAAAGCTATGGAACACTTTTAGATTGGAGTTCATTTACTATTTTTGGCGAATTTTTAAAAATATGCTTGCAAAACGCTAAAAACAGGCTTTTCAATTTTAGCTTTAACCATGCCACTTGGAGGGTTGCCTCGTCCACACTTGCAAACTGTGTATGTAATCGGCCGACTGTCTGCCGACACAGTTTGTGATTTGAGTCTCCGTCTTGTTTTGCGTCCACACTAGAAAGCCAGTGTTTGACGACAAGGTGACTGAAGAGGACGTGGTTTTAGCTTGTGCGTGCTTTATCTTTCTAAATCATGTGGCTGATTTATTATTAAATAATAATAACAATACACTAATTCTCACACACATACGTTTAATGACTGTAATATTATCCTCCCTCTCTTTCCTATTGACTGTGGTATTTCACTTTCTGTTGTTACGGTAATTGTATTGGTTGTTTATACGCTAAGACCATGCCCATTCTTGTAGAGGGATAAAATTATGTACCTTAGTCCTAGGCTAAACTAGTTATACGTTTTTAGTTGTAGCTCATGTATCACTGAGGATGACGAATTTGTCGTTGAAACGCGTTTGGTCATTCAACGTATTGAATGAGATGAAGTGAGTGATTTATAATGTAATACATATCATCCGAAATGCTTTCCAAACTACTGACATCAGCATAGTAATACTGAAACACAATGTGTACCATTAAGCTACATATAATTACATATAAATTAAATCGAAATACACGCATATATAAGTCACTTATTAAAGTTAAAATAAAATTATATAATATGTTCTTTACAAAAGTATAAAATGTACCAAATATCACTTTACAGTGTAAGTATTTTGATAATCGGCCGACAGTCTGCGTGTTTAACGTTCGTTTTGAAAACAGAAAACATTGTCTTTTGTCTCCAGAAACACACAGACTGTCGGCCGATTGTCGGCGGACAGTCGGCAGATTAGCTGAAGACGTCTCCGGAGACAAGAGAAAACACCGGAGAGACAGTCGGCCGACAATGTTTCCGCAGACAAGTCTGCAAGTGTGGACGGGGCTTTACCAACTGTGTACTAGTGAAACGAGGGGATAGATAAAACGCAGATAGGGGGAGAAACCGACGACGGTTGCCGCGATACCTATCGAGATAAGCAGAGGGCATCCGATAGCTATAGGCGTCCCTTGTGCATTGCCCCATTACTCCCGATGTATTTCTGCCCATCCGATTGTAAACAATCTCGGCGTCCCGATTACTTTCAAGCGCGTGTGTACCGAGCCTTAGCTTTGGAAAAAAAAAACTGTATGTAACCTTTAGAGTATAGACACGATCTATATAGATTTTCGGACGATTCGTGTGCACAATGTTATAAAATACGTTTTGAGGAAAAGTACCAGTTTTAGTTATTAAATTTAAAAATAAATTCATAAAAATAGCACGAACAGGATGTAGCAGATAGGGCCGACGAGAGGCCCATGCGACACATGCGTCTGCATGGCCACTGGTCTGATTTGTTCATTTTTCGTTCTAAAATCATATTTTGATTTTGCGGCGCTATCAAACTGTAAACTTTGGCGCCCCAGAATATGTAAATATTAACACTCTCTTATATTAGAAACAAACCGTGTAATTTATAACTTTCCCAATGCGTATGTTGCCTTGAGAATTTTGCTTACCCTCCCGGTATCAGTGGCCAGCGAGGAAAGGAGTTTTTCCAAACTGAAGATAATCAAAAATGACCCACCATAGACCCTTTCTCAGGTCCGACTAAGTGGAATGGCATCATTGGCAATTGAAAACCAAATTTTAAACTCTATTGATACTGATTCAATTTTGAAAGACTTTGCCAAGCTGAAGGCGAGAAATTTAT
>JAGFPH010000862.1:76786-90069 GCA_018207615.1 Philaenus spumarius
CACTGTGACTTCGTAACTGTATTAAAGTAGGAGAGGGGATACATTACATAAATATTATTATTATCAGCTAAACGAGAATTTTCAGAAAGATATGATGTTTTGCATATGGTAGGGTACATTAATTAAGGGCTAAAAATAAGCCAAATTTTATCAAAATCATTAGAGCCGTTTTTTTTATTAAAAAAATAATAACTGATTTTTTGGGGATTTTTTGGCCATAAAGGGGGTTGTTTTTCAAAATTTTAATAACCTTTTTTCGTGCATCCAAACAGGCCCAATCAACAAGTTTGGTGCAAGTTTGTTCGAAATCGATCGAATAGTTTTTTCTGTAGCTTTGTATACGTACAGACAGACAGACAGACATACAGACAGACATGTTGGAAAAAACCACTTTTTTCACTCAGGGGTCCCAAAACGGATATTTCCACAAAAATCTCAACATCGATTTTTTTTTGCGATCACTATACTTTCTCTATACATAGTGAGAAAATAAAAAAAAAAAAACGGTTCGATGTACAATTTTTACCTGGAGTTTTTTATAGAACTTAATCAGTGCCTCCAACAGAATTTATGGGCCCCTATGCAATACGAATGCCAGGCCCCCTTTAAAACTGCGTTTTGACAAAAGGTCCAATAGAACTTTGTTTTTCAGTATAAACAAACAAACTATATTTCTTTACTATTTGAATACTTACATAAAATTGGCTTTATTGTACAATTTTGTAATTTTTGTATTAAGTTTTACTATAGTACAATTAAAGTACATACATTTATTGAATTCAAGACCCCCTATTATTTTTCTCAAGACAAGATTTTTCTCATATTATGATTCAAACTGTCAATTTTCTTTTTAATTAAAAAAATAATATCTAATTTTTTGGGGATTTTTTGGCCAAAAAGGGGGTTGTTTTTCAAAATTTTAATAACCTTTTTTCGTGCATCCAAACAGGCCTAATCGACAAGTTTGGTGCAAGTTTGTTCGAAATCGATCGAATAGTTTTCTCTCTGGCTTTGTATACGTACAAACAGACAGACAGACATTTTGTAAAAACCACTTTTTTGCACTCAGGGGGTCCCAAAACGGATATTTCCACAAAAATCTCAACATCGATTTTTTTTTGCGATCACTATACTTTCTCTATGCAATAGCATAGTGAGAAAGTAAAAAAACGATTCGATGTACAATTTTTACAGTTTTTTTATAGAATTTAATCAGTGCCTCCAACAGAATTTATGGGCCCCTATGCAATACGAATGCCAGGCCCCCTTTAAACTGTGTCTTGCCAAAAGGTCCAATAGAACTTTGTTAGGTTTTTCAGTATAAACAAACTATATTTCTTTATTATTTGAATACTT
Organism: Philaenus spumarius; assembly: GCA_018207615.1. Lineage (NCBI taxonomy): Eukaryota > Metazoa > Arthropoda > Insecta > Hemiptera > Aphrophoridae > Philaenus > Philaenus spumarius. The sequence continues at coordinate 78,143 of JAGFPH010000862.1, forward strand.
ACATACAATTTGCTTTATTGTACAATTTTGTATTTTTTTTATTAAGTTTCACTACACTATAGTACAATTAAAGTACATACATTTATTTAATTCAAGACCCCCTATTATTTTCCTCCTATTATGATTCAAACTGTCAATTTTCTTTATTCCAATTCAAAGATGTAGGCTATTTACGAGACTAGAGTCGAGGTTAGAGTCGGGGAAATGTTTGCGGGGAGCTGTGTACAATAAAACCTTAACTAAGTGTTTGAAAACACAATAGTGTTTTTTTGACTAGTTTCAAAGTCTTATCGCGCCAATAAAAAAACAGCCTTCAACCAGTTTATCTTTGAATCAAAGAACACAAGATATAGTTAATTACTCTGCGGTACAAAAGTTCAAAGTGTATATAACTGATACAATAACATGAAAATTGTATACTATCTTTTGTTATTCCGCACTTTGGATGGGATCCAGATTTGTCGAAAAAATACTTAAACCTGCAACGGAGCACAGTTTACATTGCCCAGTGCCGCGGAAAGAATTTATGTGACGACTCGCAGCGAAGCAAATGCAAAGAGATTATTGTATACTAAGACATTTTCACGGGAACGACGTTTGATTGGGCAGAGATTTTTTATTCTCATACAGGGCAATTATAATCGGCTACCCACGTTTATTAAAGAATATTGATTTTCGATCTGTGCCTAATATAAAGGTTAATAATATTAACTTAGAATTTAAGGATGAAGTCAAAAATCTTGGTATTTTATTCAATAGAACGCTTACTTGGTCAAACCATGTGGACAATGTCTGCAACAAGGTCTTTTCCTCGCTAAGACAGTTGAGACGCTACAAAATGCTGATTCCCACTAAGGTGAGAGCTCTGCTTGTCGAGTCACTTCTTTTTCCTATATTTGATTATGGTTGTGTCGTTTACAGTGACTTGAAGGCAGAAGTAGCATTAAGGCTCCAGCGGGCACAAAATGCATGTATCCGGTTTATTTTCTCCATAGGTTTTGGTCAACATGTTACTCCTTTTTATAACCAATTGAAATGGCTTAAGCTTTGTTATCGAAGAGATCTTGCTTCGTTTGACTGTAGGCTATTATATAAGTTTTTTAAAACTAATTCTCCGTGTTATTTTTCTACATTTTTTAATTTTATGTCTGATATACATAGTGTCAATACACGTTCGGCTTCTAGAATTCTCCAAATTCCCCTCCACCGTACATCCATCTTCAACAAATCCTTTGCAGTTTCAGGTTGCAGATTGTGGAATTCAGTTGTTGCCCGGGTAAGCGAGGGTTCAGGTCTATCAGGGTTTAGATTGAATGTTAGGGGGCAGTTTTTGGCCAAGCAAAGAGAGAGTGTGTGATTTCCTGGTAATACTTTCTTTTTTTTATGTTTGATTTACTCCAATTAATTTGATGTAATATGAATATTTTCATGTTGTATAAAATAATTTCTTTATTACTGGTCTTTTACATTCATCGAGGCACTGAAGTTTGTGGTTGTTTTTAGTTTTGTAATTTAAATTTAAAGTTTTTCTTTGTTATTAAAAATTAAAGTTATTTCATTAAAAATTTGCGTAGTATTTATAGATATGTATTGTATGTAAAGTATGTATAGTATCTATTGTGTGTATATGGGTGTGTATGTATGGATGTAGGCATGTGTATGTATGTAAGCATGTGTATGTATGTGTGTATTTCGCGGATATTTTATTTATGATTTATCTATTTTATTTGTAGCATGAGTCATGTTAGTTTATATTATTCTTTATATTTGTCTTTATTATAATTTTGTTATAAATTTTGTAATTATTTATGTATTTTTTTGATGGGTTCAGTAGAAGGGGCTTCATAGCCTCGACTGCGCCCAAATAAAGGCGATAAACAAACAAACAAACAAACAAACAGGGTGTCCCGTACGTAAACAGCAAACTTCGGGAAACGGTTCTATGGGTCAAAATAAAGAAAAAATCAAGAATACAATTTTTCCAAAAAACGCTTCGTTTTCTAGATATCCGTCTTTTATTTACAAAATAATTTCTATCTAGGGAACGGTCAGACCTATTCAGTTCAAACTTTACTCTAAGTTTAACCTAACAATTATCTGCTTCGAGAAAAATAAGCGATTATATTAAATCAAGCGTTTCGAAATGGCGGCTGTTTCAAAAATGTCAAACCTGAATTGCCCACAAACCGTGCATTTTAACAAATCAATTAGTCAAACATTTTTCTAGATATGATATTTTGTAAAAAAAAAAAAAAAAATGGCGGATATCTGGAAAACGAAGCGTTTTTGGAGAAAAAAATTTATTCTCGATTTTCTCTTTATTTTGACCCATAGAACCATTTCCCGAAGTTTGACTGTTGACTTATGGGGCACCCTGTATAGAAGAGAGTCAATTTTACTTTTAAAAGGTCGTGTTTATAATTATTATTAATTTTAAAATACAACTGTTTTATTTAAAAAAAAATTTGGAAAACGATTGACCCTAACTTCCCGCTAAGTTTAATTATAAAAGTATGATGAAAGTTTGATAAACACTATTTTTGGAAATTTTGAACTGCCATAACTTTTGAATGAATCAACCGATTTTTATGCGATTTGCGGCAATCGATGCAGTTTTTAAAGTCCATTGAAAGAATCAACAACAAAAATTTTTCAGATGAAAAGTTTCGGAGAAATTGAGAAAAAACACTTTTTTTGATTCTCTTTCGTTCCCGATATCTCACGAACGAATTAACCAATTTTGACCGGACTGGTAGCGATCGACGTCGCTTTTCAAGGTTAAAAGCTGATTAGATTTTGGAATTGATCTGTAAAGCCGTTTAAAAGTTATTCCAAAAAACCTGATTTGAAAATTTTTTATTTCTTAGTTTTTTCGAAATTTCTCAGAACCTATCGGTCCGAGGTAGTTGAAATTTTCAGGAAATCTAAGTTTGATGGAACTCTTTAGAACGCCGTTTGGTAGGATTTAATCGGTTAAGCCGTTCAAAAGTTATAAGCGGGTCACATACTTACATACACACACATACATACAGACAGGGTGACACCCTCTCGGGAGTGGTCAGGGAAGATTCCTAGGACCTCAAAACGTCGAGATCTGATGAATACTCGATTTTCGAAAAACGGGGTGAAACCAATAACTTCCCGATTTTAGAAAATTTTCAATTTTCTTAGCGGGAAGTTAAAAAAAAGTACACAGAAAAATCTACAACAATCGGAATACTTGTATGCTTAACGACTGGTTTAATTAAAAAACAATACAGAAATAACTTATTTAACTAACAATTTACAAAATCACTTTTAAGTATTATTTTACATAATTATTATTGTTGTTTGACATACCTAAAGCATATTACTCTTTACTCATATTATCTAATCATACTGATTTAAAATGTAGAGATTCTTAGGTGTCATCCAGATATCTGTTGTGAAGATGGCGCTGCGTAAACCAAAAATACATCCATCTGATGAGCTGTACGACTGTTTAAACGTATTTAATATCAGACAACTTTTTTTTTTAATTTTTTAAACTTTTTTACATAAAAATTCCAATTTCACTTTTTTTATTTCCATTCGCATTTTACTCGACATTCTCAAGCAGTGGGTATAAGAACAGATAGGCTTTATACATCTGTATCCACCACTAACTCATATTATGTATCACGGATGATTTTCTGTAATATTCCAAAAAAACCTTAGACTATTTCGAAACTGTGAAGTTAAGGCCTATAAAAAGCAAGTTTCTTTATGGTTGGGGGATCATCGTGAGTCCGTCATTTTTTCAGAGTATGTATAAAGTTATGTTTAGCCTATATGTCGCCCTTTTTATCTTTTAATTTTTTATCTCGCGTTCTACTTTTGATTCTTTGTAAGGGTATTTTTGTGTGGTCATAGCAGTGACGTTGTTGTTCTAGTGCTGCTCTATTTATGGTTTTTTGTACATCTTAAATTTGTGCTTCTTCTTTTTTTCTTCTCTCTTCTTTTTCCATAATTATTATTGTAAAGTTATGTTGTGCACGACTCGTGCCCACGCACAGGCTTCGTGTCTATGTGGGCACTAATCCATAGATGATAATCTGTTCGTACATTTTTGTAAAATTTGATTTATGGAATAACAATTTTTTGTATTTAAGAAAATATTCCTCAATTTACTTAAATCTATTTAATCAAGATTATTTGAAAAATTAACTACGTTTTCCTTTAATTTAATTTTTATTAGTTTTGTTTTTTTAGGGCCCAACCAGGTCTCCTATTCATGTCCCTTCTTTACCCCAAAAAGTTCTTTCATTCCATCTTCAAATTTCTTATAAAGTTCACCTTAATCCATTATGGATCCATTTCTTATAAGAATTATTTGTTCTTTCGCCAGGCATGTGGAAAGCGTTAAAAGTAAGCACCAAGAACATTTGTTAAGGGGATTTGCTACTGAAAATGGTCAAAAACCATCAATTTTGAAAATACTTTTTTTTGCATATTTTTCTTCTACCGGTCCTAAAACACATGAAAAATGCAATAAAAGTAATTTTTTCTTAACATATATACCAGAAAAACTAAATTTAAACAACTCTGCGAATGAGAAAAATCAGTCCAAATTGCTGTCTGGTTGTATAACAATTATGTTTTGGCCTGCATATATTTTCAAATTATTATCAATAACCCTCTAAAAATAACCAGGAATAAAATATAAAGTATAAACACAAAATAGCTTTATTTACCTAGGCATTTTTCACATTTTTTCAATGTATTCCACATTGAAGTACACTTTTTCATTCAATCGCCATTTCCCGAAATCTGATAATTTCATGTTTTTAGAGACTATATTCGATATATCTCAAGAACCACTTGAAGTGCATTACTTAAATTGTTACAACTTACTCTGTACATCTTTAGCTAAATAATTAGGTAGATTTATGTTTATTACTTTCATACATCATAAATAAAAAAGTAATTATTTGTAAAACTGTAAATTAAAATAAAAAACAATTTAATGTTAAGTTAGATAAAAAAAAAGATTTCAGGTTTATCGACATAATTCTACCTAAATTTGTAGTAGGCTGAATTACCTTTAAGAAAAATTAAGAACCAGCCAAATCCATTAAGTACTTTTATAGTTATATCGCTTCAAAAAAGCCTCGGCAAAATCATCGAAATCCCAGTTTTTAATTTTTACTTTCTCCACCCTATACGTAGTATATGGAGAAATTATTGTTTTCGTCCAAATTTTCGAATTTTAATTTTTAGTGGAATTATCTGTTTTGGTGCCTGAAACCAAAAATATTTTTAGTGGAATTATTTGTTTTGGCGCTCCCTGAACCCAAAAAAGTGTTTTTTTGGTGATGCCTGTCCGTGTGTCCGTGTGTTTGCGTGTCTGTTCGGATGTGTACAGAGCTGGAGACCATACCAACGGTCCGATTTTGATGAAATTTGGTATGTAGGTGTAGTTCGTTTTTTCATTTTTTCAAATTTTTGATTTTAAAGGGGTTTTACCCACCAAAAATGGCAAAAAAAACGAGAAAAATCAAAATTTCTCATAAACGGCTCTACCGTTTTAAATTAAATTTGGCTTATTTGTAGCCCTTAATGTACCCTACCATATGCAAAAAACAGCATCTTTCTAAAAATTCTCGTTTAGGTAATAATAATAATAAATGATTTTTGGTGGTTTTTGGCCAAAAAGGGGATTGTTTTTCAAAACCCTTTTTTTCGTGCATCTATACAGGCCTAATTGACATGTCTGGTGCAAATTTGTTTGAAATCGATCGAATAGTTTAAATAATAATAATAATATAATATGTATGTGTGTTACATGCATCTAATATCTTCCATGGTAACATTTTCCTACTTTTGCAATTCTAAATAACCACCTCTTATGCTACTCGTGGGAAGGTATAAAGTTTCAACTGGGAGAAAGTATGTGGCAGTTATCTGGTACCGTTTATTTTTCTTATGATAAAAGTCAAATATTTGATGTTTTATATTTTTGTATTTTTGTTCAGCATATACTACACCAGGAAAAAACTTTCAAAACATTTTTACCATTAATACAAAATTTCACCCTTTTCAGTAGCAAATCCCCTTAATTTTAAGAAAGGGTCATGTTGAGTCAACTCGTACGGATGTTTTCTTTGTTAAGATAAATTCGGTCAAGTCAACGTCGAGAGTTTCCGGTTGCCATCATCGAATACAGTATGGATTGTTTGCGTTCCGATTTGTTTGAGGACGATCGAAATCAAAATGTTTATGGTGAAAAGGACCGACGGACTATTGTCGCCCGAAATCACCTTTTTCCAAACTGACAAACGTCCATGTTCTTCACCCGGAAACCCGGGGACCTTTATCTTCGAGCAAGGGCGTCCGTATTATATTTTCTAAGGGGGCTAGACCAGGGGGTATGGGATTAACCCTTTGAGGAGTAATCCCGTCATATAACGTGATTTTATTTGTTCCGCATAGGAGTGGGATGTCTCACATTTTGACATTCTTCCAGAGTAAGGACTTTTTAAAATCACAATTATTAAATATTGTTTATTATGTAAATTTTTAACACGTTTATAACTTTAAAATGATTTTTAACACATTTATTTATTGCTTTAAAATGATTAATGTAGGATCACGTGGTATGACGTGATTACTCTTTAAGCGTAAAATAAGTCACCCCTCAAAGGGTTAAGGAATCCCCTCCCTTCCTTCGGCAAAAGGGGTGGAAAACTTTAAAAATTTGGGAAGCCAATTTGGCCGTTTAAGTTAAATACTAACCCGCCCAGCATCGAGTGACCTTTACAACGTCAATGAATACACAAAGCTACACCGCGCCTTGAAGCCGCACCAGGTAATGCCCCAGCAGCCCATACTTGTACTCTTGTGAAAAATGAAATAAGTATATGGAAAATGGTTTCATAACATTTAAAAAATATTCTAGTACTAATCCGCTCCAACGAAATTCTGACTTTTAAATAATTGTATTAAAAGAAAAATACCTGACTATAATCAATGAATACTTAACACTTATAGGAAGCGAAACCGTAGTGCTTTTGAGGGCGACGCTTATAAGTCACCGAGAAAACCTACTTCACCGAGAAGCCAACAGGTTTCGCTAGTGTCAACGCGGTGGACTGTACTTTTTTCCCAGACTCGGACTGTACATTTCTCCCCAACTTGGACTTTGGAACGTTGACCCACCCCACCCCCACCATACCCCGTCACTGGTGTACAACAAGTTGTGAATATTGAAAGCAAGTTTTCCCTTATTGTAATCCTTAATGTGCAGCTGTTTAAATTAATATATTTTAAAGCTGTAATTATTTCTTGTTTTGTATGTAATTTGCTGTACTTATAGATTACCTTTATTTTGTTCGTGATATTTAACTTTTACGAATGCACATCTTTTAAAGCCGTAATTATTTGTTTGTTTTGTAAGGAGTTTGCTGTAAATATAGATCGCTTTTCTTTTCCCAATGATATTTAACTTTTACAAATGTAAATGTTAAAGAGAAGTAACTATTTTTTGGGTTTTTATGTAATTTGCTGTAAATATAGATTGCCTTTCTTTTGCCAATAATGTCTACCTTTTAGTAATGTAAATATTTTAAAGCTGCAATTATTTGTTTGTTTTTTACGTAATTTGCTGTAAACATAGATTGCGTTTCTTTTGGCAGTGACAAGTAACTTTTACTAATGTAAATGTTTTAAAGCCGAAATTATTTGTTTGTTTTCCATATAATTTGTTGTAAATATAAATTGCCTTTCTTACTTTCTATTTCCAATGATTTATAAACTTTCAAAATGTACATATTTTAAATTTGTAGGCCTATTCATTGATTTCTTTGGAATTTAATTAAATGTAAATATAGAATGTCTTTGTTTTGCCTACTGTAATGTGCATTCTTAACATGTAATTTGTCTATGAAAAAGAATTTTTAACGATCATGTTCATAAACATGTAATAACATTTTCTGAATTACAGTGGGTTGTATTGTAGTTTAGTAGAAATGTGCAATTTGTTTTGGTAGTTTGTTTGGGATAAACGTTAAATTTTCGGTTGTGTAATAGTAATTTAGTTTTTTTAGTCATAATAGAAATTATAGAAATCAACCATTGTGCTTTCAAATTGATGATTTGAGTATTTTTTTAGAAACCATGTTTAACTTCAATAATAGTTTACAAAAATATGGTTTTTATATTAGCACAATTTGCTATTCTAGTAATCTGAGAATCAAGAGAGGTTGTTGAGTTTGCTTTATTTTAGACAATAATTTTTTTCTTAATCTAAAATTTTTGTATTTTCATTAATAATTGATTTTTACGTTAAAATAAAATTGTGAAATTTCATATATTGTTTCTAATATGGACAATTTCAAGAAAAAAATATTGCAGCCTGTCGCAATATTGGATCTTTGAAAAATTAGAGCTTTGTAAAATGCAAAGCGGAAGCAGTCGGAATTACTTTATTTTTGGGCTTAAATTATATCTGTCGGCCTATTTAGGCCTTATGGGGCAAAATCCAACAGACTCTTGACACTACGGCATTCGTCTACTGGGGTTGGTCCGGTTGGGGATGAAAGAGAAAGTTGTTTGTGTGTGTTGGCGAGAGAGACAGGTATATTCGCCGCTCGGCGGCCCGCAAAAAGACTGGTGGCGCACGGAGTGAATTCTCGGTAAACTAACAACTAGTGTTCCCTTTTAGTGCTTAATGTTTCGCTTCTTATAATGTTCAGTATTCATTGCTATAATTAATTATCAGTATACTCCTTCCTTTCCCTTTAAGCTGGGAGCAGTAAACTCTGCCCCCGGGTTGCCCGAGTATGAGAGCCCACGTTTCAGAGCTCGATCGAAATCAGTACGTACATTATTTATTGTTTTTTAAGGCGAAGTTATTACCATCGGGTCCTCTCTTAATCGTAACGTCGACTATAAAACAATATACAATTAAAAGCCTATGGTAATACTTTCATAAAGTATTTTGTAATTTGAAATAATGGAGGAATACACAAGAGAAATTATATGTTTATTATTTATTTTATTTCAAACTTGCGGACCCTTAATTCTTTTAGTGAAATCAGTGACTTTTTTATTTTTTAAATGTGTATTGTGTTTACGTGTTTGTGTTTTTAATGTGTGAAGTTTGTATTCATGACGAGCGCGAAGACTGATGACGACTCTGTGCAAATGAAACGGCCTTAGCTAATTAAGATTCAAATAGGATTATTTTAAACGGACAAATACAATAAATATATTATATTTTTACCTGAGGAACAATTTTACAAAGCCGTTCCAGAGAGGTAGGCCTACGCGGCACCCTATTTATAACGGTAGCTATTATAGTTTTTTGAAAATCTCGTACCTAAGTTAGTACGTGTCCCCCTTAAACGATAAAATCCAGTACTTAGAGTATCCGGTACAGTTTTCGTTTGTACCCGGCGACTGTCTAACGTATACACACCGAACACAAAGAATTTAGCATTCAGAAACAACTCTGCTAAATGTTAAAAACTCCCGTCATCCTAATTAGCGGATGCACAATTAAATCTGCAAAGCTGGCCCCGAGCCTAAAGGGTCATAATGATAACGATAATCAAGAACAGTATTGACAGCTAAATAATGACCTGTGCTGAAGTTCAACTATGTACGTTTTTTTTAACCGTGTACGGTTTAACGATATCTGAAAGTGTTTGCAAATTTCACTATCGGAAGCTCAAGAGTCCGATCAAAGTCCCGTACACATCATCGGGTTAGGTTTTATCGTACTGTTTTACCACCACTGTTGATACCACACTGAACCACAAAACAAGGAACGAAAAACAATAACTAAACAAGTAAATTGTAAGTTATCTTTACTACCCTTACGTGCATTTCGATGACACGATCATCATCCTCGGAGGGTTTCAACACTACTAAAGTATACGGACAATATTACAGAGCTATATATACCCGCCCCTCCCCCACTCCTCCCCATGCCGTTCGTGGACTGTTGATATCGTCTCGGCTACGACATACAGTTGATTTTTAGCTAAACACAAAAGAGAGCCGGCGTTTCTGGACCGTCGTGGTATACCGACGACACTCGCTCAATTTCAAGACGATGGGGAGCTATCTAAATCTCGCATACCTTCTACGTGCAATCACTTAACCCGACCGTGAATTAGAACTAAACGAAAAGCGTTACAAGGTGAGACTTTCCGCTCGTTATTTGCTAGTTTATTTGCCAATATTTCCCGTTTTCTCTCTGCGTCTGCGCGCTCTGAATTTACGCAAACGCGAATAAGAATTCCCAGAAGCGTTACATGTCGGGACGTTCTGCTAATTATAAGCTCATTTATTTGCCAAGATTTTCTATTCTCTCTCTGCGTCTGCGCGCCCTCAGTCTACCCGAACGTGAATCAGAATTGACAGAAGCGTTCCACGGCGGGACGTTCCGCGAGTTTTGAGCTCATTTATTTGTCAAGATTTCCTAGTCTCTCTCTCTGTGCGTGCGTGCCCTCAGTCTACCCGAACGTGAATAAGAATTCACAGAAGCGTTACACGGCGGGACGTTCCGCGTGTTATAAAATTAATTAATCCCCAACATGTTCCATTCTTTCTCTGCGTCTGCTCGCTCCGAATTGCAATAAATAAAAATTGCAGAAGAAATTTTAAGAAGTGTTTTAACGCACACGACGCGTGTGCATGTGTTTACGTGTATTTTATTTAGGCGGTAGGTGTACGATGTTCGACCGCGAGGGACGCCAAACATCTCCTAACAGGTACACCGCGTGCGTGGAATAGTATACGTACAATCTTAACAAAAAGATTTGTAACAGTAAGATTGCTCATTCGGAGAGACGGCTAACAAGCGGTTGTAGCTACGATAACTTGGAATGCGACTTGGGACGGTCGTTGATGTACGATCTTGTAGCTAATTAAAGAAACTCGTGAAAAATTAATGGGTTTGAAAGGACGGAAATGTAGGTTATTTCATCTCTGATTTAGTATTCTGTTTTCTTAGTCGCGGACAAGTAGGCCTACGACCGGTGACATTGTAGACTGTTAGATCGTTGATATACGATCCTGTAATGCTAATTAGAAACTAAACCAGTCGTAATTACTCGTATAACGGATCGACATTTCCAAATTTAGTTACGTGTTTGAATTATTGTGTTATTTGTATAACAGTACATTGCCTAACGATGGCGCCCGCTTGTAAAATCTTTCTGCGGGTAGAGCGTTTAAATTATTTAAACATTGAAGTATTGAATAAATTCCACTGTAAGAATATTTTATTTTCTCAGAAATACCGTTCGTTCGTATCATGGGCGCCCCCATACCTATGCGCAGAGGGGGCCACGGCCCCCTTAGCTCCCATGGAAAGGAAAATATATATTATTAATTATAGTCAGGTATTTGTCTTTAAAGAGATTAGCACTAAAATATGTTTTAAATGTTATGTGCCGTTTGATTTTACATATACTTATTTTATTTTTTACAAGAATTCAAGCATGAGCTGCTGGTTCACTACTTGGTGCGGCCTCTAGGTTATAGGTCTTTGTGTATTCACTGACAGTGTAAAGGTACAGACTCGATGCTGTGTGGGTTAACTACTTCAACTGAACAACCAAATTGGCTTCCCAAATTTTAAAAGTTTTCTTGGGGGAGGTCAAAAATATCCCTGGACTCCTTTTGCCGAAGGAGGGGAGGGTACTCCTTAACACGTTCGCAGCTACGCAAATTTCGTATTTCCTATGCTAGGAGCTGACCTTTTATTTTTTGTATTTATAGTGTAAATGAGTGGAAATTACTTTATTTTTTATTTTAAAACTTTTCTACGTAATAATCAGTAATATTTTAAAGCTGACGCACATGTGCCGTAGCACATAAGCTTAAAATTGGCGTGCGCAGCACGCAATGCTCTGTGTATTGAAAATACTCCCAATACGGGGATTGGCGTGCGAAGCACG
>JAGFPH010000862.1:150591-160898 GCA_018207615.1 Philaenus spumarius
AATGTGGCGGTGGAGGAAGTGAAATATGGCGGTGAAGGCCGTGGAATGTGGCGGTGAATTACGTAGAATGTGACGGTGTAAGCCGTGGAAAGCGGCGGTAAAATCCGTAGAATGTGGAGGAGGAGGGCGTGAAATATGGCGGTGAAGGCCATGGAATGTGGCGGTGGAGGCAGTAGAATTTGGCTGTGGAGGAAGTGGAAGGTGGCGGTAAAGGCTGTAGAATGCGGCTGTTAAGTGTGGTGATAGAAGCCGTAGATTGTGGCCGTAGAATGAGGTGGTGGAGGTCGTGGAATTTGGCGGTGTATGCCGCAGAATGTGACGGTGAAGGTCGTGGAACGTGGCGGTTGAGGCCGAAGAAAATGGCGGTGGAGGTCGTGTAATGTGGTGAACACTCTCAAACACAATATTACCGTACAGATTACACTGGGCTGTGTCAAAACACAAAAGCGTGCCCTAGTTCCTAGACCAATGTGGCACAGCACCAACACTCACTCAATTTCAAGAGGGCGGGAATGCTATCTAAAATTTTGCTCCCTCGAAGTCCCTGAGTGGGCCTCGAGAACACACACCCGTGGTGCTATTTTTGGTTACACTGAATGGTCGCGGTTCCGGTACCTTACAAGGCGCCTTGACCCCAGTAAAATCACTACGGTTTCTGCTTCCACTTACGTTCCACTGGTGCCAGCGCTGTCATGAAAGGAAACCATATATAGTTCTTACTACCTTTATAGTTTTTCTCTTAACTATATAATGCACCTGTAACGCCACTGTTTTTTTTTTTTTTTTTTTTATCAAAATTGTTAATACAAAGTATTTTCGGAAATCGAGGGAAAACTGTACACAACCGCAAAATGACACGTCATCGTCATTAAACATGTATTGTTGGGTTACCAAACTTTGCAGAGTGGCCGAGAGGTTATAGGCGCTCGTACAGTCAGCTACAGTTAGAACCTCCAACGCAGGTTGCACGGGTTCTAACCTAGTTACAGGCGATCGCTGTGTCTACGCTACTCCCCACGTCTTCATTATTCAAACTGGCATCAAGTAAAGACGTTACGAAATAGCTAAACATCCCCCGAAGTTCATACAAAAATATCTATAATTATTGGTATATTTGTGGGTTAACATCATTCATCAGATTGTATTTGTGATGCCTTGTCCGTTCCGGAGAAAATCGAATTCCGCAAACAGACAGACAGACGAACAAACTAGTGATGCCATATTTCGTTTATTATCTTCTCCGCCGCGCGTCGAGCGTAGAAATAAGGTTATCGCATTCATTATATAACGAGGTTGTTTTTTACTTCTAATCAAACAACAAAATTCGCAATAAATAAGCGTTTGGTGTTTTCCTTAATTAGTTACGTGTGTTGAGTTTCACAGGTTGTAATGTAGCCTATAATATCGCATACTTTTATCACAGTCGTTTTAGCCAATTTCCTTAAATCGTTCGCTAACCCCCCCCCCCCCCCCGCGGTGAAGCAAATGTAAACACGTTATTGCACACTATATTTTCACGGAAATAACTATTGATTAGGGGCAGAGATTTTTCATACTGTATTGAAAAGTTGATATTATCAAGTTATAAAATATGACCAAAATGTGATAAGGTAAAACACTATTTCAAACTGGTCAAATACGCCCAGCAAAGAATAAAGTTGGCATAATTTTAAAATTGATAGGTGTTTGAATAATGATACAGTAAGCGTTTTTCGTTGTTCGTGCTCACTATTACCAAACCTAAAAAAAAACTGTTGGTTGTAAATAATTGCGTGATTCTAAATTTGCCAATTTGATTGCTATGGTACAGATACCGGCGCGAATGCTGGCGCTTGAGCAAACCGCTACTAACCCGACTAAAAACATCAGTACCCGGTACATCTCTGTTGAACACGTTCACTGCTAAGGACGCATTATGTGAGCTTGACACTGAACACTATGAGAAGCGGCCGACGCACAGTGCATTGCACGCCAACCCCCTGGGAGTATTTTCAATACACAATGCATTCCGTGCTTAGCACGCCAACACCCGTATTGTTACTATATTCAATACACAGTGCATTGCGTGTTTCGCACGCCAACCCTCGTATTGGGAGTTTTTCAATACACAGTGTATTGCGTGTTTCGCATGCCAACCCCCGTATTGTTAGTGTTTTCAATACACAGTGCATTGCGTGTTTCGCACGCCAACCCCGGGGTAGTATTTTCAATACGCAATGCATTGCGTGCTTCGCACGTCAACCCACCGTACTGGGAGTTTTTCAATACACAATGCATTGCGTGCTTCGCACGCCAACCCCCGTATTGTTAGTATTTTCAATACACAGTGCATTGCGTGTTTCGCACGCCATCCCCCGTATTGGAGTATTTTCAATACACAATGCATTGCGTGCTTCGCACGCCAACCCCTGTATTGTTAGTATTTTCAATACACAATGCATTGCGTGCTTCGCACGCCAACCCCCGTATTGGAGTATTTTCAATACACAATGCATTGCGTGCTTCGCACGCCAACCCCCGTATTGGGAGTTTTTCAATACACAGTGCATTGCGTGTTTCGCACGCCAACCCCCGTATTGTTAGTATTTTCAATACACAGTGCATTGCATGTTTCGCACGCCAACCCCGGTATTGTTAGTATTTTCAATACACAATGCATTGCGTGCTTTGCACGCCAACCCCCATATTGGAGTATTTTCAATACACAATGCATTGCGTGCTTCGCACGGCATTTTTATGCCTATGTGCTATGGACGAACATGTGCGTCCGCTTTAAAATATTAGAGATTATTACGTAGAAAGGTTAAAAATAAAATAATTTCTACTCATTTAGGCTATCCTGTCTTATCCTGTGTCTGCAACATCCTGTCTTAGTTCCCTTCTACACAGTGGTATGAAGGTGCCCTGCAAATTGTAAGTCTCTTGCTATCATAGCTTTTCTTTAGTTTGATTATGAATCAGTCAGTGGATCAGTTCTTTTATACATACAGAGATTAAACTGTTCTGCAAAAGTAATCATGTTTATACATGTTAATCAACACAAAATAAATGAAATTTTTTTAAAACATGCTGTCCTATCCATGAATAAAATAGACTCGAACTAAAAAATAAAAAATTACCCACTGATAAAATGTATTCTTCCTCAGCGAATCTGATATTGTAATGAGACTTGATAGCTTGCAATATTTTTACTTCTAAAAAAATAAACACACCCAAAAAGCATGGGGCGTGATGTTTTCTTAACTTCGCAAGAGTACGCCCCATGCTTTTTGGGTGTGATTATTTTGTGAAAAGTAAAAAGATTGCAAGCTGTGAAGTCTCATTACAATATCAGATTCGCTGAGGAAGAATTAATTGTACTTACTTTACTTTATCCAACGCCATCCGTCCTTGGCAGTTCGGCCATTAGACGACGAGCCTCCCAGTAGCGTGTTGCGATGTCATCGGGCATGGTCGTGAGGCTGGTGCATGTCATAAGATGAAGAGCGTCCATCCGGGAGGACCGGCAAAGAGGACAGCAGTCATTTGGGGCCATGCCGATTCTGTGCAGGTGGGCCTGAAGGTAGTCGTGTCCAGTCGTTGTTCTAAAGAGAGCAACGGCAGTGGATCTCTCCAGTCGTCCTGATATTGGTCCATTGGTGGCGAGACATTCCCAGGTCTTTCCCATGCTTTGCTCCTTCAGGTAATTGGTGGTAAATCTGTTTATGGTGGTCGTGATTTTGTTGTTTGCTGCTCTGAGAGTTGTGGGGTTGTTAGGTTGGGTGGATTCGGCGCCTTGCTTGGCTAAGTTGTCAGCTCGCTCGTTTCCCGGAACTCCGACGTGGCTTGGGACCCACTGTAACGTTATTGTCCATCCAGAGCTGATGAGTTCTGCAAGCTGTTCACGGCACTGGACGGTGCGGAGGCAATCAGTGGGGCTATCGCTGCCTAACGCTAAAATTGCGGCCTGAGAGTCAATGAAAAATGAGAGTCAAGAATTAATTGTATATGTGGGTTACTTTTTATTTTTTAGTTCCAGTCTATTTATGTTATTCACGGATAGGAAAGCATATTTAGAAACAATTTTTTCATTTATTTTATTTTTTACTTTTTTAGTCATAAATTGGGTTTTTCCGAAAATTTTTGCTCCTCAGGGCCAACCCCCCACCCCCACCCCGCCTGATCTGAGGGTTAATATACGTATGCGAGAACGCAGTCCGAGGCGATCCGGAAAGAGCCGGAACTCCTATTAGCTTGCATGGTTTCAGAAAAACATTTTCCCCTTATCTAATGCAAATTAAATATATCTTATGTTATATATCATTTTAAAGAGCAGGAAACAAGCTGTACAATAAAAAAAAAAAAAAAAAAAAGAAAACAATAAAACGATTTTAAAAAATGTTTTTGAAGTCTGCTCCCCTTAATCGAAAACAATATTATTGTGTTGGGGAGGGACATTTTGTTTATAGACGAACTACCGGTTTTGCTTACCATCGCCTGGCACAGTACGAGGTGCTCCTAAACTCAACATGACGTAATGGCAATTGAAACTAGTACAGCTGAACTTCACAAATAACAACCATTTCTCACAGCGACTACTAAAAATAATCACCCCTCAACCGCTATCCTTAATTTGACCTACGTAAGTACTACTGTGGGTTCAAATGTGATCCAAGATTTGTAAAAATTAAAAAAACATCTTAGACGTTCATTTTGACAACTTAACAATTTTAGTAATTTCCTTGTCTTCCAGTTTTGTAAACAGACCCATCTTTTTGGTGTAAATTTATAAATACATTTTTTTTTCTTAAGGGTCTGCTCCAGTAAAAATAAAATGAATTTTTATCCCATAAGAGCAATGTTAAATTTCAAACCATTTATTTCGTTTACTTTTTATCATAAAATTGTTTGTAAGGTCTCATTTTAAGCACAGTCACAATACGCATCCGTCTTGCAATTTACATTTTTTTAAATTTCTTTCATTTGTCAAGTAACTGACATTTAGTAAGTGCAAAGTTTGAATTTTTTTCCTAACACAATACAAAATTAATAATGAAAAATAATTTGCAAGCCGGATCCGAAATTTTATAAAGAATATTCAGTTTTTTTTTCAACACTCAATTACAAAAGATAGACTTATAAAATGGTTTGAAATGAGGCAATGTCAAAGCGTTCGGCTGCAAGAAATTGCACTGTTTAGATAGGGATACAGTGATACCGGAAGTGCGTTTCCTGCTGCTTTCTCGTTTACTGGAGCAGACCCTTAACATCTCTTTAGTAGTACAAATTCTTTGTTCTCTACTAAGTCTTAGATTACAAACAAATATTAATTTCTTACGAGACAAAACCTTACTTAATTATATTTCCCCTATTTTCTCTAAGGATGATATAATTTGTTTTATATAAATACAAATTAGTTGGGCCGATAGCTAACTTTATAAGATACTAGGGGCCGTGCTCCTGGTCGTTACGTTCGCCAACCCCTACGGTGACATACGGTGATGCCAATGCAAAGATATTATTGTAAAAATAAAGTTTCTTACCTTCTTTTCTTCCGTCACGTGACCTCTTCTTTATATTCGTTAGTGACGCGTTTCGGGACTTTTATCCCATCATCAGACACAAAATTACTCAATCGAGGTCGTTATACATTAAAATTAAATTACACAAAACACACATAGCACATTTCACGTTTAGGTGTACACCTTCTGGCGACCGGCCGGCAACTGTCAGTCTTTATTGTCACAATATTATTGTATATTGTGTTATTTTTATGGAAATAATTAAGACAGAAGCAATTGGATATAATTTGGTTGGGGAAACATACACGCACTATCCCCAACATTTGTCCACAAAATCAATAATTTTAAATATTTTCGGAATAAAAAGTAGACTAATATATTCTCTGGAAAGTCCTCTACATGTTAATGAAAGTTTCGTCAAAATCGGGTCAGCCATTCCGCAGATCAGCCCGGACAAACGGACAGACACGAAATGTACAAATGTGTGTTCAGGTTTTGGTAATGTGTGAACCATCTGAGCTTGAATAAAGCTTATATTTTGAAATCACAGACGGACACTTCGATTCTGTTTACATTCGATTAGATAGGCCTATGTGAGACGCAGTACTATCGTATTTAAGCAGCAATTTGTGGAACTAGTTTTCGTGGAATCGGTTGTACCGCCGAGTATGACTTGGGGAGACGTAGAATGGACACGCCCCTTAAACCGGACGTATTACTATTTTGGGGCTACTGTAGTAATTTGTACGAGTAGGGACAAGGAGGGACGTCAAACCCCTCTTATAGGTAGGTGCAGCTGGGTGGGGAGCAGGGTCGGCTTTAGCTTGCGCGGGGCCCCTCAATTTGGCACCCATCTATCACCCCCCCTCCCACCCACTATAATTAGGACTGTATATCGCGTAAACGCAGTATGAAACGTATATAACAAGAGAAAACATGATATAATATTAATAATACTTCACTATTAAATAAAATTAGAAAATAAATTAGGCTATTATTAAATGAAAACAAACTTTACTAGTAGTTCTGTGAACAGTAGACCTCGCTCGTTGAAATAACAAATGTGGTTTTGAGCTTAGGTTAAAAATAGTGTGCCAGTAAGGAAGTAAGCACAAGGTTTAGCTAGTGAAACATTATTTACAATTCCCGCGATTCCGGGATTTCTAGTTCTCGTTGTTATTTCTCTTCTTGAGCTTTAACTGCTAAAGATTTTCTTTTAGAGGCGTTGTGTTTTATTTAGGTTAATAATGCGTAAGATAGCTAAAAATATCGCGTTATAGAGGGACAACATACAATTAAATATTTACATACTTAAATAACTCAAACTTAACAATGTATCATAAGTTAACTTAAGTTCCTTATCATATTCCAATATTAGAAATAATGAAAACAAACGATGTTAAAACGTCGTGATAGTGATCTCAACCCATGTACCAACACTTCCCACGGTGTCCTACGGTAATTTTTTGTATGTCCTTTATCGCCGCGAGGTTTCATTTGTTTCATCTCATTTTGTAATTCAAGTAAAGCTAAGTCAAATACTTTTATGAAATTTACAATGATAATTTACAGGTATACAGTTCAATTCTTTGATTTATCCTCTACACTTTCTTATAATAATATGTAATTTTTGGGCAAATGATATATTCCTAAATTACTATTCAAAACAGGACTAGTTTTGTTAGCAGTCTTGTAGTGGGAACATAAAAACTGGTGTTTTCAAAATAAGAAATTTGAAATTGATAAATATTTTTATACAATTCTATTAAGAACTAAATTACGAAACTTTTTTACATTTATGAAAAAAATTACAATAATTTTTACTACTTTTTATGTAGGCCTAAAGTTAAACGTTTTCCTTTCGTTACTGAACGTGATTGTTTCTTGAGCTAATAACTTTCTTAATTTTACTTCAATAATTTTTTTACTGGCATATATGAATTCCTTAAACCTTTATCTACAAAAAAGCTATGGAACACTTTTGAATTGGTTTAGAATAAACGTATAAAAACACGGTTGAAATACAAAAACTTGGACGGTTTTTAACAAATGCGAAGTTTACGGCCATTTTGTGAGCTTACCGTTAGAGATACGGAAAAAATCAAGAATACAATTTTGTTTGAAATTTAATTAGCTTCTGGCGAAATGTTATTAGTTTTTAAATTCGACTTACGGTTAAGCCACAAACTGGCTTTGGAAAAAAGCTTACACTGAGATAAACGGTCCGGCCGCCATTTTTATTTTATTTACGGGGTTAAAATGAAAAATGGGAAAAAACGTATATATACATGGCTCGGCCTAGGAATAAGGAATATTCATGCAAAAAATCATCAAAATCGGTCAAGGCGTTTGGCCGTAATCGTGAGACAGACACACACACATACAGACACACAGACGAAATGCCGAACAGACGAGTTAAAACGGAGACCTCGCTTACGCTCGGTCAATTAGCACTGGGGAGTTTTTCCAGTTTAATAGTCTTTTCTGCCTACATAATTGATAACTGACTAACAACACTACACTACCACACTAGACTGATTGCTGCTATAGTAGCAGTTGTGTTTATAAAAACGCTCTTTATTAATATTTTGTAATTCATCTGGCAAACTAAATTTTTTTTTTGTGCGGGGCCCTGTGCGGCGCGCCGTTCGCACCTGCCTAAGGCTGGCCTCGGTGGGGAGGGAAGTATTATGATAACGTATATCCAGTAATACGACAACTGATTAAAATTTCTTTCGAAGTTAAAATTTAATTTATTTTAAAAGTGTAAATCTACAACATATTTGTGCGATCCGTATAACTGACTAGAGTATCACAAAATCTCCGGAACCAGAATTAGTACGGACATGAAATCTGGTGGGCAGGTAGGTAACTTGAGCCGTTTACATCGTGAAGGACCGTACTGCGGCTGAATTTTGTACAACTCGTTTCCGACGCACGAGCCCAGTAAAGGACCGGTTTTAAAAATTAAATACGTCAAAGTTTTTATCGAGATAAAAATTACATTTTCCGTTTAATAAATGTTTTTTGCCGAAAAGTGCGGCGTTGGACAGCAACGAAACTGTCCCACGTATGCCCGAAACCGTTCCCAGTGTAGAACCGTTTCCTGCGTGTACATCCCATCAACAAGCGTTGATTGATCGACATCGTGATCGAGGCAGCGATCAAAGCCTACTCGTTTCAATCCATCCGGTTTAGGATACTATCGGTTTATCAGTTGAAGCACTTTGCAGTGGAAGGTGAAGGGGGGATTTTGTGAAGTGATGGCCCTGACTATACAAGTTAAGGTTATGCTTGCAAAAATAAGTTACGGAGCATCCGCTTTAAGACGGTCGTCAACTAGCTGGGAAGAGATGCGCGTTGTAGCGGGGGGGGGGGGGCGTGACGCGGAAAACAACCGCTCTCGAACAAAATTTATTTAACCCTTTGAGGACTAAGAAGTGATAAAATTTGAAAAAACTATATATTTCTTTATTTTTGTGATTAACTAAGGTTAACTAAGGTAAAAAATATTTTTTTATTTTTTTTAGTAATTATATATAGGCCTATATATATATACATATATAAACACCTTAGTAAAATTACGCAAAACAGCCCCTCCCGGAGACCAGATATCTAGTCATATCCCATCAGCTTGGAAGCGAGCCAACCACCGTTTGCTTTACTTCCGCCCTCCTACCCTCAAACCACAGATATGATTAGATATCTGGTCTCCCTAGCCTAGATTCGAACTCGGCATCTTGTGATCAGAAAGACGCTTCGTTACCACTAGACTACGGCTTCATGAAAGAAAAATGGCAAATTAACAAAACTTCAGTTACTTTACTATCGGTATAAATATTCCGTGTAAAGTAAAAGATAGTTTGTCAGCGCCATCTAGGAGCGGTTATAGGAAGTTTGCTTGGTTGCTCTTAAGTTTTAATCTGTCTAATTTGTATGTGTGAGAGGTTTATAATAATAACTTAGATCAGTTCTTATTGAGTTAAGTAATTAATTTAAAGCAATATGCTAAACTTTTAATACAAAATACTGACAAATGAAAGACTAGAACATGTTTTAAAAAATTGGGGAAATCACACCATATAAATTGTCAATTGAAAGCAAGCACTAGCCAAGCAAGTCCTGCTTTCTGGTGGCATTTGTTGAAACTGGGTGTAGACCTGATGTTTTACAGACCTGCAATGGTACTCTAAAGTACCTCCATGGCTCAACTTGTAGATAAAGCCACTGTTACCTTTTATAAAGGCAGTTAAATTGGGTGGTACTTAAAAAGTACCGTCAGGCGACAAAGGGTTAAGACGAAATAACAATATCGTTTTGAATCATATTTCTTAAACACTTTTCTGGCTAGTACAAGCTAATATGGTTTAGTATTTGCTGCGAACATTTGCTAATAACTAATTAGTTCAATTTTTTAAATTGAAAAATTAGAAGAGTAATTTTTCTAGGAAAAAATAAAATGAATTAAGGGTGTGCAATACCGCTCCAGTAAAAGCGTCGAATTCATTGAGCGGAGCCAACCTGGCCTATAATGTTGCATTGGAAGTACGATCGAGCTCGACTAGACTATCGCTTGTATACACTTACGTGTTTACTAACGCCGGTCTTATTTTTAGTTTCCGCCATGTGCGTACGACATTTAAATTTGCATAAAGCTCCAATGTAGGGGAGACCGGGGAAATGGAGATCACTAAAGGCCTGGTCACAAGGCTGGTTAACGCTGCTCTTTTATCAGCGCTGGCGAATCAGCCTCGTGTGGTCACTTTCCAAGCGCGTTGCTTTGGCTTTACGCTGACGATTCGACGC